>JAUPFT010000061.1:0-219659 GCA_036936625.1 Parnassius smintheus behrii | reverse complement strand
GAACAGGACATCGAGTAACATTAGAACAAACATTCAGTGCGACGCCTATAACAGCACTGATATTGCTTTTAACACTGGCCATGCTTATATTTCTCTCGAACAGGACATCGAGTAACATTAGAACAAAAATTAATTGCGACGCCTATAACAGCACTGATATTGCTTTTAACACTGGCCATGCTTATATTTCTCTCGAACAGGACATCGAGTAACATTAGAACAAACATTAATTGCGACGCCTATAACAGCACTGATATTGCTTTTAACACTGGCCATGCTTATATTTCTCTCGAACAGGACATCGAGTAACATTAGAACAAACATTCAGTGCGACGCCTATAACAGCACTGATATTGCTTTTAACACTGGCCATGCTTATATTTCTCTCGAACAGGACATCGAGTAACATTAGAACAAACATTCAGTGCGACGCCTATAACAGCACTGATATTGCTTTTAACACTGGCCATGCTTATATTTCTCTCGAACAGGACATCGAGTAACATTAGAACAAACATTCAGTGCGACGCCTATAACAGCACTGATATTGCTTTTAACACTGGCCATGCTTATATTTCTCTCGAACAGGACATCGAGTAACATTAGAACAAACATTCAGTGCGACGCCTATAACAGCACTGATATTGCTTTTAACACTGGCCATGCTTATATTTCTCTCGAACAGGACATCGAGTAACATTAGAACAAACATTCATTGCGACGCCTATAACAGCACTGATATTGCTTTTAACACTGGCCATGCTTATATTTCTCTCGAACAGGACATCGAGTAACATTAGAACAAACATTCATTGCGACGCCTATAACAGCACTGATATTGCTTTTAACACTGGCCATGCTTATATTTCTCTCGAACAGGACATCGAGTAACATTAGAACAAACATTCATTGCGACGCCTATAACAGCACTGATATTGCTTTTAACACTGGCCATGCTTATATTTCTCTCGAACAGGACATCGAGTAACATTAGAACAAACATTCATTGCGACGCCTATAACAGCACTGATATTGCTTTTAACACTGGCCATGCTTATATTTCTCTCGAACAGGACATCGAGTAACATTAGAACAAACATTCAGTGCGACGCCTATAACAGCACTGATATTGCTTTTAACACTGGCCATGCTTATATTTCTCTCGAACAGGACATCGAGTAACATTAGAACAAACATTCAGTGCGACGCCTATAACAGCACTGATATTGCTTTTAACACTGGCCATGCTTATATTTCTCTCGAACAGGACATCGAGTAACATTAGAACAAACATTCAGTGCGACGCCTATAACAGCACTGATATTGCTTTTAACACTGGCCATGCTTATATTTCTCTCGAACAGGACATCGAGTAACATTAGAACAAACATTCAGTGCGACGCCTATAACAGCACTGATATTGCTTTTAACACTGGCCATGCTTATATTTCTCTCGAACAGGACATCGAGTAACATTAGAACAAACATTCATTGCGACGCCTATAACAGCACTGATATTGCTTTTAACACTGGCCATGCTTATATTTCTCTCGAACAGGACATCGAGTAACATTAGAACAAACATTAATTGCGACGCCTATAACAGCACTGATATTGCTTTTAACACTGGCCATGCTTATATTTCTCTCGAACAGGACATCGAGTAACATTAGAACAAACATTCATTGCGACGCCTATAACAGCACTGATATTGCTTTTAACACTGGCCATGCTTATATTTCTCTCGAACAGGACATCGAGTAACATTAGAACAAACATTCATTGCGACGCCTATAACAGCACTGATATTGCTTTTAACACTGGCCATGCTTATATTTCTCTCGAACAGGACATCGAGTAACATTAGAACAAACATTCATTGCGACGCCTATAACAGCACTGATATTGCTTTTAACACTGGCCATGCTTATATTTCTCTCGAACAGGACATCGAGTAACATTAGAACAAACATTCATTGCGACGCCTATAACAGCACTGATATTGCTTTTAACACTGGCCATGCTTATATTTCTCTCGAACAGGACATCGAGTAACATTAGAACAAACATTCATTGCGACGCCTATAACAGCACTGATATTGCTTTTAACACTGGCCATGCTTATATTTCTCTCGAACAGGACATCGAGTAACATTAGAACAAACATTAATTGCGACGCCTATAACAG
The DNA here is from genome assembly GCA_036936625.1 of Parnassius smintheus behrii. NCBI lineage: Eukaryota > Metazoa > Arthropoda > Insecta > Lepidoptera > Papilionidae > Parnassius > Parnassius smintheus. The sequence goes on along the minus strand of JAUPFT010000061.1, from coordinate 217,471 downwards.
CACTGATATTGCTTTTAACACTGGCCATGCTTATATTTCTCTCGAACAGGACATCGAGTAACATTAGAACAAACATTCATTGCGACGCCTATAACAGCACTGATATTGCTTTTAACACTGGCCATGCTTATATTTCTCTCGAACAGGACATCGAGTAACATTAGAACAAACATTCAGTGCGACGCCTATAACAGCACTGATATTGCTTTTAACACTGGCCATGCTTATATTTCTCTCGAACAGGACATCGAGTAACATTAGAACAAACATTAATTGCGACGCCTATAACAGCACTGATATTGCTTTTAACACTGGCCATGCTTATATTTCTCTCGAACAGGACATCGAGTAACATTAGAACAAACATTAATTGCGACGCCTATAACAGCATATATGCATATATGAGAACTATATATATAACGTTAGGAATTAACCAAGAAAACAGTATAGGATTACGGGGGGCAGTTAGTTACACTATTTAAATAGAAAATTTAAAAGGAAAAGACCACTTTTCAGCCGAGTTATAGATGAGTACGTGTTTTTATTGATGAATTCACGTAAATAAGAGACTGAAACTATGAAAATTATATATATAACGTTAGGAATTAGCCAAGAAAACTACATAGGATTACGGAGAGCAATTAGTAACACTATTTAAATAGAGAATTTAAAAGGAAAAGGCCAATTTTCAGCCGTGCTATCGATGAATACGTGTTTTTATTGGTGAATTTAAGTAAAAAATAGACTGAAAATGTGAAAATTAAATATATAACGTTACCAATTTACTGAGAAAACCATAAGAAAATGTGGGGAGCAATTAACCACACAATTTAAATGAGTATGAACAAAAATACCAATTTTTAGAAAAGTTATAAGCGAATTTATAGTTGAATTTATGTGATTGTATTGATTGACCACTATACCTCGGTTTAGGTAAATAGTGATTTTTTCCAGTTGTGCATGTTTTATAAAGCAAATTATAGTGCAGATGGTAGTTTCTACACTGGTCGGACCTAATAAAAGAAATAAGCGAAAGAAATGAATATTTTAAAATTTTTAAAAATTTTAGGAAATTACGATTATGGGAAAACGAATTATGTGGAAATCAATATTTTAGCGGTAGAAATTTATTATAATAACTATAGATAAATACGGGGGGCGGTTAAATACGCTATAAACAAAGAAAATTTAAACGGAAAAGGCCACTTTTCAGCCAAATTATATATGAATACCTGTTTTTATTGATGAATTCACGTAAATAAGAGACTGAAAATACGAAAATTATATATATAACGTTAGGAATTAACCAAGAAAACTGTATAGGATTACAGGGAGCAGTTAGTTACTATATTTAAATAGAAAATTTAAAAGAAAAAGGCCACTTTTCAGCCGAGTTATAGATGAATACCTGTTTTATTGATAAATTCACGTAAATAAGAGACTGAAAATATAAAAATTATATATATTACGTTAGAAATTAACCAAGAAATTAGTATAGGATTACGGGGGGCAGCTAGTTACGCTATTTAAATAGAAAATTTAAAAGGAAAAGGCCACTTTTCAGCCGAGTTATTGATGAATACCTGTTTTTATTGATGAATTCACGTAAATAAGAGACTTAAAATATGAGAACTATATATATAACGTTAGGAATTAACCAAGAAAACTGTATAGGATTACGGGGGGCAGTTAGTTACACTATTTAAATAGAAAATTTAAAAGGAAAAGGCCACTTTTCAGCCAAGTTATAGATGAATACGTGTTTTATTTATGAATTCACGTAAATAAGAGACTGAAAATACGAAAATTATATATATAACGTTAGGAATTAACCAAGAAAACTGTATAGGATTACGGGGAGCATTTAGTTACTATATTTAAATAGAAAATTTAAACGAAAAAGGCCACTTTTCAGCCGAGTTATAGATGAATACGTGTTTTATTGATGAATTCACGTAAATAAGAGACTGAAAATGTGAAAATTATATATACATATATATATATATATATATATATATATATATATATATATATATATATATATATATATATATATATATATATATATATATATATATATATATATATATATATATATATATATAGAAATTTATTATAATAACTATAGATAAATACGGTGGGCGGTTAAATACGCTATAAACAAAGAAAATTTAAACGGAAAAGACCACTTTTCAGCCGAGTTATGGATGAATACCTGTTTTTATTGATGAATTCACGTAAATAAGAGACTGAAAATACCAAACTTATATATATAACGTTAGGAATTAACCAAGAAAACTGTATAGGATTACGGGGAGCAGTTAGTTACTATATTTAAATAGAAAATTTAAACGAAAAAGGCCACTTTTCAGCCAAGTTATAGATGAATACGTGTTTTTATTGATGAATTCACGTAAATAAGAGACTGAAAATATGAAAATTATATATATAACGTTAGAAATTAACAAAGAAAACTGTATATGATTACGGGGGAGCAGTAAGTTACACTATTAAAATAGAAAATTTAAAAGGAAAAGGCCACTTTTCAGCCGAGTTATAGATGAATACGTGTTTTATTGATGAATTCACGTAAATAAGAGACTGAACATGTGAAAATTATATATATATATATATATATATATATATATATATATATATATATATATATATATATATATATATATATATATATATATATATATATATATATATATATATAACGTTAGGAATTAACCAAGAAAACTATAAAGGATTACGGGTTGCAATTAGTTACACTATTTAAATAGAAAATTTAAAAGGAAAAGGCCACTTTTCAGCCGAGTTATAGATGAATACGTGTTTTTATTGATGAATTCACGTAAATAAGAGACTGAAAATATGAAAATTATATATATAACGTTAGGAATTAACCAAGAAAACAGTATAGAATTACAGGAGGCAGTTAGTTACACTATTTAAATAGAAAATTTAAAAGTAAAAGTCCACTTTTCAGCCGTGCTATAGATGAATACGTGTTTTTATTGATGAATTTGAGTAAGAAATAGACTGAACATATCAAATTTATATATATATAACGTTAGAAATTAATTAAGAAAACTATATAGGATTACGGGGGGCAATTAGTTACACTATTTAAATAGAAAATTTAAAAGGAAAAGGCCATTTTTCAGCCGAGTTATAGATGAATACGTGTTTTTATTGATGAATTTGAGTAAGAAATAGACTGAACATATCAAATTTATATATATATAACGTTAGGAATTAATTAGGAAAACTATATAGGATTACGGGGGGCAGCTAGTTACGCTATTTAAATAGAAAATTTAAAAGGAAAAGGCCACTTTTCAGCCGAGTTATTGATGAATACCTGTTTTTATTGATGAATTCACGTAAATAAGAGACTTAAAATATGAGAACTATATATATAACGTTAGGAATTAACACGTTCATTGCCCAAGCTAAAATTGGAGTTTTCTGCTGGTGGCCCAAAACTTTTTTTTAATGAAATAACTCTTAAGTACAGCAAATACTATTTGCGGGTGTGTTTATGGTTTTAGAATATATATTTAATATTTTACATAATGTAGTTATATATCACTCGACGTCGCGTGATGGGCCATGTGGAGTGTACATTTATCCTTAGGGGCCCCATCACGCGACGTCGAGTTTTGGTATACCTTAGCACTTTTTCGCAATTATGAGTTCAAATGTAATAAAATTAAATATTTTTAGTATCAATAATTTTTATTTGAATTATATAACACAAAAAGTAACAAAATATCAAAGAAACATGCAACATAAAAAAATCTTCTAAATATTTTAGACACCGAAGTCTACAATTATAATGAACAGCAACTTTAGGAAAGAACTACTATAATAACTTTACTATATTAGGATAACAATCAGGAACATATATTTCTAATCAGTCTTAGTAAATAAATCAGGTCTAAAGGTTTATCAAAACATAAATAATATTTGGTAAATTAGTTTTTGGTACAAGTATGTAACATAAAAAAACAGTCCATGCACATAGGCGGACTATCAGGACAATCCTTACATTCCATCGTAGTCTGTACTCGTTTTTTATTTTTGTAGCAATTTCTGCAATCTTTTCTTGCAACTGCTTGCACTTTTCTTTCTGGCCCCGTTTTTATTATCCGTTCCGTCGTTTTAAATATTTTCGTCAACTTATGACTTTGTTTACTTCGATTTCCCGATGAGGATTCAAGTATTTGTGGATTTTCAGGTAAAAAAATTTCAATGATTTTCTCCCTAAAGTCGTATAATGAAAGCTTAGGTTTTCCAGAGAACTTGTTATATAATAAACGAGAATTTACCAAACTCATCATCATTGTATGTATAAAAATTTTTAAGTACCAGCGTAAAGTTTTTCTTTCGCATGGGTAATATGAAATCATTTGATCTTGAAGATCAACTCCTGACATGCTTTCGTTATAACGTACTATAGCCAATGGCTTTAGTGTTGTAATACCACGTTTACTGGTAACTTCTTGCATCTCGTCAGCGAACTCTGTCGATATATAACGGATTTCTCTTTTATCTCTCCATTTACCAATATGGACTCCATTTCTATACCGCGAGATATTCTCGCCTTTTTTTAATTTTTTCGCAGTTATAACGCGTGGATTATCTTTACGTTTCTTGTTGAGAGTGCCGGTACAATAAGTAAGTCGACTCAACAGTTTACCAGCTAAGGTATATGAATTATAAAAAATTATCCATATAGATAGAGTGGCCAACGTCCAATTTATTTTGCATCAATTTTTCAACAATTTTTTCGGTGTGGCCCTTTCCGGCTGTTTCATCTTCTGTGCTGGCAAACACGTGGAAATTTAAAATCAAGCCATCCGGTTCTGCGAGCACGTATAGTTTGATGCCATACTTATGACGTTTTCCTTTGATGTATTGTCGGAAAAATAGGCGGCCACGCCATAAAACCATCGACTCGTCTAAAGATAGGTCCTGGCCTGGATAATATATATTATTCATTGTATTATTGAAATTGTCAACTATTTTTTGACATTTATTTAGACGCCTAGCAGTGGCGTCTTCTTCTTCACCAGGGAGAGTAAAATGCACACAACGTAAAATAATAAAAAATCTGTTTCTTGACATGTATTTCGAAAAGCATGATTTATATAACCAATGACCCTTCCAATAATCTGTCAATCGGTTCATTTTTGCAGTGCCAGTATGTAACAGAAGGCCCAGAAATGTTTTGAACTCTTCAACGGTCAACTCTTTCCATCTTGAATTACGTGCATGACGATGTTCACTGGAGCTTTTCATACGTTCGGCGTATCTGTTTGTGCACTCCACGATCATTCTCAAATATTCTTCATTGAAAAATAAGCAAAAATAATCTATTGGGTGTGATGGAGGTTCTATATGCAGCTTTGATTCTCGAACAAATGGTATTTGTTTCATAGACGAGCAAGAAGTACTCCAGTGTGAGGTTGATCCTTCGGTGGCAGGTTGAGGAGACTCATGTGGTATAGCTGTATCTTCAATCGTTTCATTTAACTCCTCCCTTTCTGCAGATGAAAATCGAATTTCACTAGGTGGTATCGGTGATATAACTCCTTCTTCATCTTCTTCCGACTCCAGGGTTGAGTTATCTCCATCATCATCACCCAATAAAAAATCTTCGTCTTCATCACTTCCCACAAAATCATCCTCATCAGAGTTACCTAAAGCTTCAAGAATATCCGATTCATGCAACAAAACACGTTTTGATTGCGCTCGCAAAGGTATCTCGTTTGATCGTTTTGTACCCCTAGAGGTACCAGGTTGATGGTCACTCATTATAAATTTTATTTTATTTTAATTGTTATCACTTTATACTACAAAAATACGTATTATTTGTTCACAACTAACTAAAAACATACAAGAAAGCCGTCCGGCTCGAGCGGCGACGCTAACCGAACTACCCAATTACGTAGCACTAAAACTATCGCATGATTCGGATGGCCACGCCCACTTTACGATAGCTCAGTCCTTTCTCTAGAGGCCCATAAAAAACACCGTTGCGATAACGCTCCGGCCCAGGCAATACGCTTCATAAAAAACTCGTCGGACACTTCACGCGACGTCGCGTGAAGGGCCAAATTGTAGAGTACTGGGAACACGCGACGTCGCGTGATTGGCAATTAACGTGTTAACCAAGAAAACTGTATGGGATTACGGGGAGCAGTTAGTTACTATATTTAAATAGAAAATTTAAACGAAAAAGGCCACTTTTCAGCCAAGTTATAGATGAATACGTGTTTTTATTGATGAATTCACGTAAATAAGAGACTGAAAATATGAAAATTATATATATAACGTTAGAAATTAACAAAGAAAACTGTATATGATTACGGGGGAGCAGTAAGTTACACTACTAAAATAGAAAATTTAAAAGGAAAAGGCCACTTTTCAGCCGAGTTATAGATGAATACGTGTTTTATTGATGAATTCACGTAAATAAGAGACTGAACATGTGAAAATTATATATATATATATATATATATATATATATATATATATATATATATATATATATATATATATATATATATATATAGAAATTTATTATAATAACTATAGATAAATACGGTGGGCGGTTAAATACGCTATAAACAAAGAAAATTTAAACGGAAAAGACCACTTTTCAGCCGAGTTATGGATGAATACCTGTTTTTATTGATGAATTCACGTAAATAAGAGACTGAAAATACCAAAATTATATATATAACGTCAGGAATTAACCAAGAAAACTGTATAGGATTACGGGGAGCAGTTAGTTACTATATTTAAATAGAAAATTTAAACGAAAAAGGCCACTTTTCAGCCAAGTTATAGATGAATACGTGTTTTTATTGATGAATTCACGTAAATAAGAGACTGAAAATATGAAAATTATATATATAACGTTAGAAATTAACAAAGAAAACTGTATATGATTACGGGGGAGCAGTAAGTTACACTATTAAAATAGAAAATTTAAAAGGAAAAGGCCACTTTTCAGCCGAGTTATAGATGAATACGTGTTTTATTGATGAATTCACGTAAATAAGAGACTGAACATGTGAAAATTTTATATATATATATATATATATATAACGTTAGGAATTAACCAAGAAAACTATAAAATATTACGGGTTGCAATTAGTAACACTATTTAAATAGAAAATTTTAAAGGAAAAGGCCACTTTTCAGCCGAGTTATAGATGAATACGTGTTTTTATTGATGAATTCACGTAAATTAGAGACTGAAAATATGAAAATTATATATATATATAACGTTAAGAATTATCCAAGAAAACTGTATATGATTACGGGGAAGCAGTAAGTTACACTATTAAAATAGAAAATTTAAAAGGAAAAGGCCACTTTTCAGCCGAGTTATAGATGAATACGTGTTTTATTGATGAATTCACGTAAATAAGAGACTGAAAATGTGAAAATTATATATATATATATATATATATATATATATATATATATATATATATATATATATATATATATATATATATATATATATATATATATATATATATATATATATATATATATATATATATATATATATATATATATATATATAGAAATTTATTATAATAACTATAGATAAATACGGTGGGCGGTTAAATACGCTATAAACAAAGAAAATTTAAACGGAAAAGACCACTTTTCAGCCGAGTTATGGATGAATACCTGTTTTTATTGATGAATTCACGTAAATAAGAGACTGAAAATACCAAAATTATATATATAACGTTAGGAATTAACCAAGAAAACTGTATGGGATTACGGGGAGCAGTTAGTTACTATATTTAAATAGAAAATTTAAACGAAAAAGGCCACTTTTCAGCCAAGTTATAGATGAATACGTGTTTTTATTGATGAATTCACGTAAATAAGAGACTGAAAATATGAAAATTATATATATAACGTTAGAAATTAACAAAGAAAACTGTATATGATTACGGGGGAGCAGTAAGTTACACTACTAAAATAGAAAATTTAAAAGGAAAAGGCCACTTTTCAGCCGAGTTATAGATGAATACGTGTTTTATTGATGAATTCACGTAAATAAGAGACTGAACATGTGAAAATTATATATATATATATATATATATATATATATATATATATATATATATATATATATATATATATATATATATATATATATATATATATAACGTTAGGAATTAACCAAGAAAACTATAAAGGATTACGGGTTGCAATTAGTTACACTATTTAAATAGAAAATTTAAAAGGAAAAGGCCACTTTTCAGCCGAGTTATAGATGAATTCACGTAAATAAGAGACTGAAAATATGAAAATTATATATATAACGTTAGGAATTAACCAAGAAAACAGTATAGAATTACAGGAGGCAGTTAGTTACACTATTTAAATAGAAAATTTAAAAGTAAAAGTCCACTTTTCAGCCGTGCTATAGATGAATACGTGTTTTTATTGATGAATTTGAGTAAGAAATAGACTGAACATATCAAATTTATATATATATATATATATATATATATATATATATATATATAACGTTAGGAATTAATTAAGAAAACTATATAGGATAACGGGGGGCAATTAGTTACACTATTTAAATAGAAAATTTAAAAGGAAAAGGCCATTTTTCAGCCGAGTTATAGATGAATACGTGTTTTTATTGATGAATTCACGTAAATAAGAGACTGAAAATATCAAAATTATATATATAACGATAGGAATTAACCAAGAAAACTGTATAGAATTACTGGGGGCGGTTATTTTCACTATTTAAATAGAAAATTTAAAAGGAAAAGGCCACTATTCAGCCGAGTTATAGATGAATACGTGTTTTTATTGATGAATTCACGTAAATAAGAGACTGAAAATACGAAAATTATATATATAACGTTAGGAATTAACCAAGAAAACTGTATAGGATGACGAAGGGCAGTTAGTTACACTATTTAAATAGAAAATTTAAAAGGAAAATGCCACTATTCAGCCGAGTTATAGATGAATACGTGTTTTATTGATGAATTCACGTAAATAAGAGACTGAAAATATGAAAAAAATATATACATATAACGGTAGGAATTAACCAAGAAAACTATAAAGGATTACGGGTTGCAATTAGTTACACTATTTAAATAGAAGATTTAAAAGGAAAAGGCCAATTTTCAGCCGTGCTATAGATGAATACGTGTTTTTATTGATGAATTTAAGTAAGAAATAGATTGAAAATATGAAAATTAAATATATAACGTTACGAATTTACTGAGAAAACTATAAGGAAATGTGCGGAGCAATTAACTACACATATTAAAAAAGATTTGAACAAAAATACCAATTTTTAGAAAAGTAATAAGCGAATTTATAGTTGAATTTATGTGATGGTATTGATTGACCACTATACCTCGGTTTAGGTAAATAGTGATTTTTTCCAGTTCTGCATGATTTATAAAGCAAATAAGAGTGCAGATGGTAGTTTCTACACTGGTCAGACCTAATAAAAGCAAAAAGAGCAAAAGAAATGAAGATTATAAAAATTTTAAAAATTTTTGGAAATTACGATTATGGGAAAACGAATTATGTGAAAATCAATATTTTAGCGGAAGAATTTTACTATAGTAACTATAGATAAATACGGAAGGCAGTTAAATACACTATAAACAAAGAAAATTTAAACGAAAAAGGCCACTTTTCAGCCGAGTTATAGATGAATACGTGTTTTTATTGATGAATTCACGTAAATAAGAGACTGAAAATGTGAAAATTATATATATATATATATATATATATATATATATATATATATATATATATATATATATATATATATATATATATATATATATATATATATAACGTTAGGAATTAACCAAGAAAACTATAAAGGATTACGGATTGCAATTAGTTACACTATTTAAATAGAAAATTTAAAAAGAAAAGGCCACTTTTCAGCCGAGTTATAGATGAATACGTGTTTTTATTGATGAATTCACGTAAATAAGAGACTGAAAATATGAAAATTATATATATAACGTTAGGAATTAACCAAGAAAACTATAAAGGATTACGGGTTGCAATTAATTACACTATTTAAATAGAAAATTTAAAAGGAAAAGGCCACTTTTCAGCCGAGTTATAGATGAATACGTGTTTTTATTGATGAATTCACGTAAATAAGAGACTGAAAATATGAAAATTATATATATAACGTTAGGAATCAACCAAGAAAACAGTATAGGATTACAGGAGGCAGTTAGTTACACTATTTAAATAGAAAATTTAAAAGTAAAAGTCCATTTTTAGCCGTGCTATAGATGAATACGTGTTTTTATTGATGAATTTAAGTAAGAAATAGACTGAACATATCAAATTTATATATATATAACGTTAGGAATTAATTAAGAAAACTATATAGGATTACAGGGTGCAATTAGTTACACTATTTAAATAGAAAATTTAAAAGAAAAAGGCCATTTTTCAGCCAAGTTATAGATGAATACGTGTTTTTATTGATGAATTCACGTAAATAAGAGACTGAAAATATGAAAATTATATATATCCGTTAGGAATTTACCAAGAAAACTGTATAGGATGACGAGGGGCAGTTAGTTACACTATTTAAATAGAAATTTTAAAAGGAAAAGGCCACTATTCAGCCGAGTTATAGATGAATACGTGTTTTATTGATGAATTCACGTAAATAAGAGACTGATAATATGAAAATTATATATATAACGTTAGGAATTAACCAAGAAAACAGTATAGGATTACGAAGGGCAGTTAGTTACACTATTTAAATAGAAAATATAAAAGAGAAAAGGCCACTTTTCAGCCGAGTTATAGATGAATACGTGCTTTTATTGATGAATTCACGTAAATAACAGACTGAAAATATGAAAATTATATATATTACGTTAGGAATTAACCAAGAAAACTATATAAGATTACGGGGGGCAATCAGTTACACTATTTTAATTAAAAATTTAAAAGGAAAAGGCAAATTTTCAGCCGTGCTATAGATGAATACGTGTTTTTATTGATTGACCACTATACCTCGGTTTAGGTAAATAGTGATTTTTTCCAGTTCTGCGTGATTTATAAAGCAAATTAGAGTGCAGATGGTAGTTTCTACACTGGTCAGACCTAATAAAAGCAAAAAGAGCAAAAGAAATGAAGATTATAAAAATTTTAAAAAATTTTGAAAATTACGATTATGGGAAAACGAATTATGTGAAAATCAATATTTTAGCGGAAGAATTTTATTATAGTAACTATAGATAAATACGAGGGGCAGTTAAATACACTATAAACAAAGAAAATTTAAACGAAAAATGCCACTTTTCAGCCGAGTTATAGATGAATACGTGTTTTTATTGATGAATTCACGTAAATAAGAGACTGAAAATATGAAAATTATATATATAATGTTAGGAATTAACCAAGAAAACTGTATATGATTACGGGAGAGCAGTTAGTTACACTACGAAAATAGAAAATTTAAAAGGAAAAGGCCACTTTTCAGCCGAGTCATAGATGAATTCACGTAAATAAGAGACTGAAAATATGAAAATTATATATATAACGTTAGGAATTAACCAAGAAAACTATAAAGGATTACGGATTGCAATTAGTTACACTATTTAAATAGAAAATTTAAAGGGAAAAGGCCACTTTTCAGCCGAGTTATTGATGAATACGTGTTTTTATTGATGAATTCACGTAAATAGGAGACTGAAAATATGAAAATTATATATATAACGTTAGGAATTAACCAAGAAAACAGTATAGGATTACGAAGGGCAATGAGTTACACTATTTAAATAGAAAATTTAAAAGGAAAAGGCCACTTTTCAGCCGAGTTATAGATGAATACTTGCTTTTATTGATGAATTCACGTAAATAGGAGACTGAAAATATAAAATTTATATATATATTACGTTAGGAATTAACCAAGAAAACTGTATAGGATTACGGGGGGCAATCAGTTACACTATTTAAATAAAAAATTTAAAAGGAAAAGGCCAATTTTCAGCCGTGCTATAGATGAATACGTGTTTTTATTGATGAATTTAAGTAAGTAATAGACTGAAAATATGAAAATTAAATATATAACGTTACGAATTTACTGAGAAAACTGTAAGAAAATGTGGGGAGCAATTAACTACACATATTAAAGAAGATTTGAACAAAAATACCAATTTTTAGAAAAGTAATAAGCGAATTTATAGTTGAATTTATGTGATTGTATTGATTGACCACTATACCTCGGTTTAGGTAAATAGTGATTTTTTCCAGTTCTGCATGTTTTATAAAGCAAATAAGAGTGCACATGGTAGTTTCTACACTAAAAGGACCTAATAAAAGCAAAAAGAGCGAAAGAAATGAAGATTTGAAAAATTTTAATAATTTTAGGAAATCACGATTATGGGTAAACGAATTATGTGGAAATCAATATTTTAGCAGTGGAAATTTATTATAAAACTATAGGTAAATACGGGGGGCGGTTAAATACACTATTAACAAAGAACATTGAAACGGAAAAGGCCACTTTTCAGCCGAGTTATCGATGAATACGTGTTTTTATTGATGAATTCACGTAAATAAGAGACTGAAAATATGAAAATTATATATTTAACGTTAGGAATTAACCAAGAAAACAGCATAGGATTACGGGGAGCAGTTAGTGACACTATTTTAATAGAGAATTTAAAAGGAAAAGGCCAATTTTCAGCCGTGCTATCGATGAATACGTGTTTTTATTGATGAATTTAAGTAAGAAATAGACTGAAAATATGAAAATTATATATATAACGTTAGGAATTAACCAAGCAAACTATATAGGATTACGGGGGGCAATTAGTGACACTATTTAAATAGAGAATTTAAAAGGAAAAGCCCAATTTTTAGCCGTGCTATCGATGAATACGTGTTTTTATTGATGAATTTAAGTAAGAAATAGACTGAAAATATGAAAATTAAATATATAACGTTACGAATTTACTGAGAAAACTATAAGGAAATGTGGGGAGCAATTAACTACACATATTAAAGAAGATTTGAACAAAAATACCAATTTTTAGAAAGGTAATAAGCGAATTTATAGTTGAATTTATGTGATTGTATTGATTGACCACTATACATCGGTTTAGGTAAATAGTGATTTTTTCCAGTTTTGCATGTTTTATAAAGCAAATAGGAGTGCAGATGGTAGTTTCTACACTAGACGGACCTAATAAAAGCAAAAAGAGCGAAAGAAATAAAGATTTTAAAAATTTTAAAAATTTTTGGAAATTACGATTATGGGAAAACGAATTATGTGGAATTCAATACTCTAGCGGAAGAAATTTATAATTGTAACTATAGATAAATACGAAGGACAATTAAATACACTATAAACAAAGAAAATTTAAACGAAAAAGGCCACTTTTCAGCCGAGTTATAGATGAATACGTGTTTTTATTGAAGAATTCACGTAAATAAGAGACTGAAAATATGAAAATTATATATATAACGTTAGGAATTAACCAAGAAAACTGTATATGATTACGGGGGAGCAGTTAGTTACACTATTTAAATAGAGAATTTAAAAGGAAAAGGCCACTTTTCAGCCGAGTTATCGATGAATACGTGTTTTTATTGATGAATTCACGTAAATACGGGACTGAAAATATGAAAATTATATATATATATATATAACGTTAGGAATTAATCAAGAAAACAGTATAGGATTACGGGAGGCAGTTAGTTACACTATCTAAATAGAAAATTTAAAAGGAAAAGTACACTTTTCAGCCGTGCTATAGATGAATACGTGTTTTTATTGATGAATTTAAGTAAGAAATAGACTGTAAATATGAAAATTAAATATATAACGTTACAAATTTACTTAGAAAACTATGAGGAAATGTGGGGAGCAATTAACTTCACAATTTAAAGAAGATTTGAACGAAAAATACCAATTTTTAGAAAAGTTATAAGCGAATTTATAGTTGAATTTATGTGATTGTATTGATTGACCACTATACCTTGGTTTAGGTAAATAGTGATTTTTTCCAGTCGTGTATGTTTTATAAAGCAAAAAAGAGTACAGATGGTAGTTTCTACACGAGACGGACCTAATAAAAGCAAAAAGAGCGAAAGAAATGAAGATTTGAAAAATTTTAATAATTTTAGGAAATTACGATTATGGGTAAACGAATTATGTGGAAATCAATATTTTAGCAGTGGAAATTTATTATAAAACTATAGGTAAATACGGGGGGCGGTTAAATACACTATTAACAAAGAAAATTGAAACGGAAAAGGCCACTTTACAGCCGAGTTATCGATGAATACGTGTTTTTATTGATGAATTCACGTAAATAAGAGACTGAAAATATGAAAATTATATATATCCGTTAGCAATTTACCAAGAAAACAGCATAGGATTACGGGGAGCAGTTAGTTACACTATTTAAATAGAGAATTTAAAAGGAAAAGTCCACTTTTCAGCCGTGCTATAGATGAACACGTGTTTTTATTGATGAATTTAAGTAAGAAATAGAATGAAAATATGAAAATTATATATATAACGTTAGGAATTAAACAAGAAAACTATATAGGATTACGGAGGCCAATTAGTGACACTATTTAAATAGATAATTTAAAAGGAAAAGGCCAATTTTTAGCCGTGCTATCGATGAATACGTGTTTTTATTGATGAATTTAAGTAAGAAATAGACTGAAAATATGAAAATTATATATATAACGTTAGGAATTAACCAAGAAAACATTATAGCATTACGGGAGGCAGTTAGCAACACTATCTTTATAGAAAATTTAAAAGGAAAAGTCCACTTTTCAGCCGTGCTATAGATGAATACGTGTTTTTATTGATTGACCACTATACCTCGGTTTAGGTAAATAGTGATTTTTTCCAGTTCTGCATGATTTATAAAGCAAATTAGAGTGCAGATGGTAGTTTCTACACTGGTCAGACCTAATAAAAGCAAAAAGAGCAAAAGAAATGAAGATTATAAAAATTTTAAAAATTTTTGAAAATTACGATTATGGGAAAACGAATTATGTGAAAATCAATATTTTAGCGGAAGAATTTTATTATAGTAACTATAGATAAATACGAGGGGCAGTTAAATACACTATAAACAAAGAAAATTTAAACGAAAAATGCCACTTTTCAGCCGAGTTATAGATGAATACGTGTTTTTATTGATGAATTCACGTAAATAAGAGACTGAAAATATGAAAATTATATATATAACGTTAGGAATTAACCAAGAAAACTGTATATGATTACGGGAGAGCAGTTAGTTACACCACGAAAATAGAAAATTTAAAAGGAAAAGGCCACTTTTCAGCCGAGTCATAGATGAATTCACGTAAATAAGAGACTGAAAATATGAAAATTATATGTATAACGTTAGGATTTAACCAAGAAAACTATAAAGGATTACGGATTGCAATTAGTTACACTATTTAAATAGAAAATTTAAAGGGAAAAGGCCACTTTTCAGCCGAGTTATTGATGAATACGTGTTTTTATTGATGAATTCACGTAAATAGGAGACTGAAAATATGAAAATTATATATATAACGTTAGGAATTAACCAAGAAAACAGTATAGGATTACGAAGGGCAGTGTGTTACACTATTTAAATAGAAAATTTAAAAGGAAAAGGCCACTTTTCAGCCGAGTTATAGATGAATACGTGCTTTTATTGATGAATTCACGTAAATAGGAGACTGAAAATATAAAATTTATATATATATATTACGTTAGGAATTAACCAACAAAACTATATAGGATTACGGGGGGCAATCAGTTACACTATTTAAATAAAAAATTTAAAAGGAAAAGGCCAATTTTCAGCCGTGCTATAGATGAATACGTGTTTTTATTGATGAATTTAAGTAAGAAATAGACTGAAAATATGAAAATTAAATATATAACGTTACGAATTTACTGAGAAAACTGTAAGAAAATGTGGGGAGCAATTAACTACACATATTAAAGAAGATTTGAACAAAAATACCAATTTTTAGAAAAGTAATAAGCGAATTTATAGTTGAATTTATGTGATTGTATTGATTGACCACTATACCTCGGTTTAGGTAAATAGTGATTTTTTCCAGTTGTGCATGTTTTATAAAGCAAATAAGAAAGCAGATGGTAGTTTCTACACTGGTCGGACGTAATAAAAGCAAAAAGAGCGAAAGAAATGAATATTTTAAAAAATTTTAAAATTTTAGGAAATTACGATTATGGGAAAACGAATTATGTGGAAATCAATATTTTAGCGGTAGAAATTAATTATAATAACTATAGATAAATACGGGGGGCGGTTAAATACGCTATAAACAAAGAAAATTCAAACGAAAAAGGCCACTTTTCAGCCGAGTTATCGATGAATACGTGTTTTTATTGATGAATTCACGTAAATAAGAGACTGAAAATATGAGAATTATATATTTAACGTTAGGAATTAACCAAGAAAACAGCATAGGATTACGTGGAGCAGTTAGTGACATTATTTTAATAGAGAATTTAAAAGGAAAAGGCCAATTTTCAGCCGTGCTATCGATGAATACGTGTTTTTATTGATGAATTTAAGTAAGAAATAGACTGAAAATATGAAAATTATATATATAACGTTAGGAATTAACCAAGAAAACTATATAGGATTACGGGGAGCAATTAGTGACACTATTTAAATAGAGAATTTAAAAGGAAAAGCCCAATTTTTAGCCGTGCTATCGATGAATACGTGTTTTTATTGATGAATTTAAGTAAGAAATAGACTGAAAATATGAAAATTAAATATATAACGTTACGAATTTACTGAGAAAACTATAAGGAAATGTGGGGAGCAATTAACTACACATATTAAAGAAGATTTGAACAAAAATACCAATTTTTAGAAAGGTAATAAGCGAATTTATAGTTGAATTTATGTGATTGTATTGATTGACCACTATACATCGGTTTAGGTAAATAGTGATTTTTTCCAGTTTTGCATGTTTTATAAAGCAAATAGGAGTGCAGATGGTAGTTTCTACACTAGACGGACCTAATAAAAGCAAAAAGAGCGAAAGAAATAAAGATTTTAAAAATTTTAAAAATTTTTGGAAATTACGATTATGGGAAAACGAATTATGTGGAATTCAATACTCTAGCGGAAGAAATTTATAATTGTAACTATAGATAAATACAAAGGACAATTAAATACACTATAAACAAAGAAAATTGAAACGAAAAAGGCCACTTTTCAGCCGAGTTATAGATGAATACGTGTTTTTATTGAAGAATTCACGTAAATAAGAGACTGAAAATATGAAAATTATATATATAACGTTAGGAATTAACCAAGAAAACTGTATATGATTACGGGGGAGCAGTTAGTTACACTATTTAAATAGAGAATTTAAAAGGAAAAGGCCACTTTTCAGCCGAGTTATCGATGAATACGTGTTTTTATTGATGAATTCACGTAAATACGGGACTGAAAATATGAAAATTATATATATATAACGTTAGGAATTAATCAAGAAAACAGTATAGGATTACGGGAAGCAGTTAGTTACACTATCTAAATAGAAAATTTAAAAGGAAAAGTCCACTTTTCAGCCGTGCTATAGATGAATACGTGTTTTTATTGATGAATTTAAGTAAGAAATAGATTGTAAATATGAAAATTAAATATATAACGTTACAAATTTACTTAGAAAACTATGAGGAAATGTGGGGAGCAATTAACTTCACAATTTAAAGAAGATTTGAACGAAAAATAACAATTTTTAGAAAAGTAATAAGCGAATTTATAGTTGAATTTATGTGATTGTATTGATTGACCACTATACCTTGGTTTAGGTAAATAGTGATTTTTTCCAGTCGTGTATGTTTTATAAAGCAAATAAGAGTACAGATGGTAGTTTCTACACGAGAGGGACCTAATAAAAGCAAAAAGAGCGAAAGAAATGAAGATTTGAAAAATTTTAATAATTTTAGGAAATTACGATTATGGGTAAACGAATTATGTGGAAATCAATATTTTAGCAGTGGAAATTTATTATAAAACTATAGGTAAATGCGGGGGGCGGTTAAATACACTATTAACAAAGAAAATTGAAACGGAAAAGGCCACTTTACAGCCGAGTTATCGATGAATACGTGTTTTTATTGATGAATTCACGTAAATAAGAGACTTAAAATATGAAAATTATATATTTAAAGTTAGGAATTAACCAAGAAAACAGCATAGGATTACGGGGAGCAGTTAGTTACACTATTTAAATAGAGAATTTAAAAGGAAAAGTCCACTTTTCAGCCGTGCTATAGATGAATACGTGTTTTTATTGATGAATTTAAGTAAGAAATGGAATGAAAATATGAAAATTATATATATAACGTTAGGAATTAACCAAGAAAACAGTATAGCATTACGGGAGGCAGTTAGCAACACTATCTTAATAGAAAATTTAAAAGGAAAAGTCCACTTTTCAGCCGTGCTATAGATGAATACGTGTTTTTATTGATGAATTTAAGTAAGAAATAGACTGAAAATATGAAAATTATATATATAACGTTAGGAATTAAACAAGAAAACTATATAGGATTACGGAAGCCAATTAGTGACACTATTTAAATAGATAATTTAAAAGGAAAAGGCCATTTTTCAGCCGTGCTATCGATGAATACGTGTTTTTATTGATGAATTTAAGTAAGAAATAGACTGAAAATATGAAAATTAAATATATAACGTTACGAATTTACTTCGAAAACTATAAGAAAATGTGGGAAGGTTTTAACTTCACAATTTAAAGAAGATTTGAACGAAAAACACCAATTTTTAGAAAAGTTATAAGCGAATTTATAGTTGAATTTATGTGATTGTATTGATTGACCACTATACCTCGGTTTAGGTAAATAGTGATTTTTTCCAGTCGTGTATGTTTTATAAAGCAAATAAGAGTACAGATGGTAGTTTCTACACTAGACGGACCTAATAAAAGCAAAAAGAGTGAAAGAAATGAAGATTTGAAAAATTTTAATAATTTTCGGAAATTACGATTATGGGTAAACGAATTATGTGGAAATCAATATTTTAGCGATGGAAATTTATTATAGTAATTATAGATAAATACGGAAGGCGGTTAAATACACTATAAACAAAGAAAATTTAAAAGGAAAAGGCCACTTTTAAGCCGAGTTATAGATGAATACGTGTTTTATTGATGAATTCACGTAAATAAGAGACTGAAAATATGAGAATTATATATTTAACGTTAGGAATTAACCAAGAAAACAGCATAGGATTACGTGGAGCAGTTAGTGACATTATTTTAATAGAGAATTTAAAAGGAAAAGGCCAATTTTCAGCCGTGCTATCGATGAATACGTGTTTTTATTGATGAATTTAAGTAAGAAATAGACTGAAAATATGAAAATTATATATATAACGTTAGGAATTAACCAAGAAAACTATATAGGATTACGGGGAGCAATTAGTGACACTATTTAAATAGAGAATTTAAAAGGAAAAGCCCAATTTTTAGCCGTGCTATCGATGAATACGTGTTTTTATTGATGAATTTAAGTAAGAAATAGACTGAAAATATGAAAATTAAATATATAACGTTACGAATTTACTGAGAAAACTATAAGGAAATGTGGGGAGCAATTAACTACACATATTAAAGAAGATTTGAACAAAAATACCAATTTTTAGAAAGGTAATAAGCGAATTTATAGTTGAATTTATGTGATTGTATTGATTGACCACTATACATCGGTTTAGGTAAATAGTGATTTTTTCCAGTTTTGCATGTTTTATAAAGCAAATAGGAGTGCAGATGGTAGTTTCTACACTAGACGGACCTAATAAAAGCAAAAAGAGCGAAAGAAATAAAGATTTTAAAAATTTTAAAAATTTTTGGAAATTACGATTATGGGAAAACGAATTATGTGGAATTCAATACTCTAGCGGAAGAAATTTATAATTGTAACTATAGATAAATACAAAGGACAATTAAATACACTATAAACAAAGAAAATTGAAACGAAAAAGGCCACTTTTCAGCCGAGTTATAGATGAATACGTGTTTTTATTGAAGAATTCACGTAAATAAGAGACTGAAAATATGAAAATTATATATATAACGTTAGGAATTAACCAAGAAAACTGTATATGATTACGGGGGAGCAGTTAGTTACACTATTTAAATAGAGAATTTAAAAGGAAAAGGCCACTTTTCAGCCGAGTTATCGATGAATACGTGTTTTTATTGATGAATTCACGTAAATACGGGACTGAAAATATGAAAATTATATATATATAACGTTAGGAATTAATCAAGAAAACAGTATAGGATTACGGGAAGCAGTTAGTTACACTATCTAAATAGAAAATTTAAAAGGAAAAGTCCACTTTTCAGCCGTGCTATAGATGAATACGTGTTTTTATTGATGAATTTAAGTAAGAAATAGATTGTAAATATGAAAATTAAATATATAACGTTACAAATTTACTTAGAAAACTATGAGGAAATGTGGGGAGCAATTAACTTCACAATTTAAAGAAGATTTGAACGAAAAATAACAATTTTTAGAAAAGTAATAAGCGAATTTATAGTTGAATTTATGTGATTGTATTGATTGACCACTATACCTTGGTTTAGGTAAATAGTGATTTTTTCCAGTCGTGTATGTTTTATAAAGCAAATAAGAGTACAGATGGTAGTTTCTACACGAGACGGACCTAATAAAAGCAAAAAGAGCGAAAGAAATGAAGATTTGAAAAATTTTAATAATTTTAGGAAATTACGATTATGGGTAAACGAATTATGTGGAAATCAATATTTTAGCAGTGGAAATTTATTATAAAACTATAGGTAAATGCGGGGGGCGGTTAAATACACTATTAACAAAGAAAATTGAAACGGAAAAGGCCACTTTACAGCCGAGTTATCGATGAATACGTGTTTTTATTGATGAATTCACGTAAATAAGAGACTTAAAATATGAAAATTATATATTTAAAGTTAGGAATTAACCAAGAAAACAGCATAGGATTACGGGGAGCAGTTAGTTACACTATTTAAATAGAGAATTTAAAAGGAAAAGTCCACTTTTCAGCCGTGCTATAGATGAATACGTGTTTTTATTGATGAATTTAAGTAAGAAATGGAATGAAAATATGAAAATTATATATATAACGTTAGGAATTAAACAAGAAAACTATATAGGATTACGGAGGCCAATTAGTGACACTATTTAAATAGATAATTTAAAAGGAAAAGGCCAATTTTTAGCCGTGCTATCGATGAATACGTGTTTTTATTGATGAATTTAAGTAAGAAATAGACTGTAAATATGAAAATTATATATATAACGTTAGGAATTAACCAAGAAAACAGTATAGCATTACGGGAGGCAGTTAGCAACACTATCTTAATAGAAAATTTAAAAGGAAAAGTCCACTTTTCAGCCGTGCTATAGATGAATACGTGTTTTTATTGATGAATTTAAGTAAGAAATAGACTGAAAATATGAAAATTATATATATAACGTTAGGAATTAAACAAGAAAACTATATAGGATTACGGAAGCCAATTAGTGACACTATTTAAATAGATAATTTAAAAGGAAAAGGCCATTTTTCAGCCGTGCTATCGATGAATACGTGTTTTTATTGATGAATTTAAGTAAGAAATAGACTGAAAATATGAAAATTAAATATATAACGTTACGAATTTACTTCGAAAACTATAAGAAAATGTGGGAAGGTTTTAACTACACAATTTAAAGAAGATTTGAACGAAAAACACCAATTTTTAGAAAAGTTATAAGCGAATTTATAGTTGAATTTATGTGATTGTATTGATTGTCCACTATACCTCGGTTTAGGTAAATAGTGATTTTTTCCAGTCGTGTATGTTTTATAAAGCAAATAAGAGTACAGATGGTAGTTTCTACACTAGACGGACCTAATAAAAGCAAAAAGAGTGAAAGAAATGAAGATTTGAAAAATTTTAATAATTTTCGGAAATTACGATTATGGGTAAACGAATTATGTGGAAATCAATATTTTAGCGATGGAAATTTATTATAGTAACTATAGATAAATACGGAAGGCGGTTAAATACACTATAAACAAAGAAAATTTAAAAGGAAAAGGCCACTTTTCAGCCGAGTTATAAATGAATACGTGTTTTATTGATGAATTCACGTAAATAAGAGATTGAAAATATGAAAATTATATATTTAACGTTAGGAATTAACCAAGAAAACAGCATAGGATTACGGGTAGCAGTTAGTGACACTATTTAAATAGAGAATTTAAAAGGAAAAGGCCAATTTTAAGCCGTGCTATCGATGAATACGTGTTTTTATTGATGAATTTAAGTAAGGAATAGACTGAAAATATGAAAATTATATATATAACGTTAGTAATTAACCAAGAAAACTATATAGGATTACGGGGGGCAATTAGTGACACTATTTAAATAGATAATTTAAAAGGAAAAGGCCAATTTTCAGCCGTGCTATCGATGAATACTTGTTTTTATTGATGAATTTAAGTAAGAAACAGACTGAAAATATGAAAATTAAATATATAACGTTACGAATTTACTTCGAAAACTATAAGAAAATGTGGGAAGGTTTTAACTACACAATTTAAAGAAGATTTGAACGAAAAACACCAATTTTTAGAAAAGTTATAAGCGAATTTATAGTTGAATTTATGTGATTGTATTGATTGACCACTATACATCGGTTTAGGTAAATAGTGATTTTTTCCAGTCGTGTATGTTTTATAAAGCAAATAAGAGTACAGATGGTAGTTTCTACACTAGACGGACCTAATAAAAGCAAAAAGAGTGAAAGAAATGAAGATTTGAAAAATTTTAATAATTTTCGGAAATTACGATTATGAGTAAACGAATTATGTGGAAATCAATATTTTAGCGATGGAAATTTATTATAGTAATTATAGATAAATACGGAAGGCGGTTAAATACACTATAAACAAAGAAAATTTAAAAGGAAAAGGCCACTTTTAAGCCGAGTTATAGATGAATACGTGTTTTATTGATGAATTCACGTAAATAAGAGACTGAAAATATGAGAATTATATATTTAACGTTAGGAATTAACCAAGAAAACAGCATAGGATTACGTGGAGCAGTTAGTGACATTATTTTAATAGAGAATTTAAAAGGAAAAGGCCAATTTTCAGCCGTGCTATCGATGAATACGTGTTTTTATTGATGAATTTAAGTAAGAAATAGACTGAAAATATGAAAATTATATATATAACGTTAGGAATTAACCAAGAAAACTATATAGGATTACGGGGAGCAATTAGTGACACTATTTAAATAGAGAATTTAAAAGGAAAAGCCCAATTTTTAGCCGTGCTATCGATGAATACGTGTTTTTATTGATGAATTTAAGTAAGAAATAGACTGAAAATATGAAAATTAAATATATAACGTTACGAATTTACTGAGAAAACTATAAGGAAATGTGGGGAGCAATTAACTACACATATTAAAGAAGATTTGAACAAAAATACCAATTTTTAGAAAGGTAATAAGCGAATTTATAGTTGAATTTATGTGATTGTATTGATTGACCACTATACATCGGTTTAGGTAAATAGTGATTTTTTCCAGTTTTGCATGTTTTATAAAGCAAATAGGAGTGCAGATGGTAGTTTCTACACTAGACGGACCTAATAAAAGCAAAAAGAGCGAAAGAAATAAAGATTTTAAAAATTTTAAAAATTTTTGGAAATTACGATTATGGGAAAACGAATTATGTGGAATTCAATACTCTAGCGGAAGAAATTTATAATTGTAACTATAGATAAATACAAAGGACAATTAAATACACTATAAACAAAGAAAATTGAAACGAAAAAGGCCACTTTTCAGCCGAGTTATAGATGAATACGTGTTTTTATTGAAGAATTCACGTAAATAAGAGACTGAAAATATGAAAATTATATATATAACGTTAGGAATTAACCAAGAAAACTGTATATGATTACGGGGGAGCAGTTAGTTACACTATTTAAATAGAGAATTTAAAAGGAAAAGGCCACTTTTCAGCCGAGTTATCGATGAATACGTGTTTTTATTGATGAATTCACGTAAATACGGGACTGAAAATATGAAAATTATATATATATAACGTTAGGAATTAATCAAGAAAACAGTATAGGATTACGGGAAGCAGTTAGTTACACTATCTAAATAGAAAATTTAAAAGGAAAAGTCCACTTTTCAGCCGTGCTATAGATGAATACGTGTTTTTATTGATGAATTTAAGTAAGAAATAGATTGTAAATATGAAAATTAAATATATAACGTTACAAATTTACTTAGAAAACTATGAGGAAATGTGGGGAGCAATTAACTTCACAATTTAAAGAAGATTTGAACGAAAAATACCAATTTTTAGAAAAGTAATAAGCGAATTTATAGTTGAATTTATGTGATTGTATTGATTGACCACTATACCTTGGTTTAGGTAAATAGTGATTTTTTCCAGTCGTGTATGTTTTATAAAGCAAATAAGAGTACAGATGGTAGTTTCTACACGAGACGGACCTAATAAAAGCAAAAAGAGCGAAAGAAATGAAGATTTGAAAAATTTTAATAATTTTAGGAAATTACGATTATGGGTAAACGAATTATGTGGAAATCAATATTTTAGCAGTGGAAATTTATTATAAAACTATAGGTAAATACGGGGGGCGGTTAAATACACTATTAACAAAGAAAATTGAAACGGAAAAGGCCACTTTACAGCCGAGTTATCGATGAATACGTGTTTTTATTGATGAATTCACGTAAATAAGAGACTTAAAATATGAAAATTATATATTTAAAGTTAGGAATTAACCAAGAAAACAGCATAGGATTACGGGGAGCAGTTAGTTACACTATTTAAATAGAGAATTTAAAAGGAAAAGTCCACTTTTCAGCCGTGCTATAGATGAATACGTGTTTTTATTGATGAATTTAAGTAAGAAATGGAATGAAAATATGAAAATTATATATATAACGTTAGGAATTAAACAAGAAAACTATATAGGATTACGGAGGCCAATTAGTGACACTATTTAAATAGATAATTTAAAAGGAAAAGGCCAATTTTTAGCCGTGCTATCGATGAATACGTGTTTTTATTGATGAATTTAAGTAAGAAATAGACTGTAAATATGAAAATTATATATATAACGTTAGGAATTAACCAAGAAAACAGTATAGCATTACGGGAGGCAGTTAGCAACACTATCTTAATAGAAAATTTAAAAGGAAAAGTCCACTTTTCAGCCGTGCTATAGATGAATACGTGTTTTTATTGATGAATTTAAGTAAGAAATAGACTGAAAATATGAAAATTATATATATAACGTTAGGAATTAAACAAGAAAACTATATAGGATTACGGAAGCCAATTAGTGACACTATTTAAATAGATAATTTAAAAGGAAAAGGCCATTTTTCAGCCGTGCTATCGATGAATACGTGTTTTTATTGATGAATTTAAGTAAGAAATAGACTGAAAATATGAAAATTAAATATATAACGTTACGAATTTACTTCGAAAACTATAAGAAAATGTGGGAAGGTTTTAACTACACAATTTAAAGAAGATTTGAACGAAAAACACCAATTTTTAGAAAAGTTATAAGCGAATTTATAGTTGAATTTATGTGATTGTATTGATTGACCACTATACCTCGGTTTAGGTAAATAGTGATTTTTTCCAGTCGTGTATGTTTTATAAAGCAAATAAGAGTACAGATGGTAGTTTCTACACTAGACGGACCTAATAAAAGCAAAAAGAGTGAAAGAAATGAAGATTTGAAAAATTTTAATAATTTTCGGAAATTACGATTATGGGTAAACGAATTATGTGGAAATCAATATTTTAGCGATGGAAATTTATTATAGTAACTATAGATAAATACGGAAGGCGGTTAAATACACTATAAACAAAGAAAATTTAAAAGGAAAAGGCCACTTTTCAGCCGAGTTATAAATGAATACGTGTTTTATTGATGAATTCACGTAAATAAGAGATTGAAAATATGAAAATTATATATTTAACGTTAGGAATTAACCAAGAAAACAGCATAGGATTACGGGTAGCAGTTAGTGACACTATTTAAATAGAGAATTTAAAAGGAAAAGGCCAATTTTAAGCCGTGCTATCGATGAATACGTGTTTTTATTGATGAATTTAAGTAAGGAATAGACTGAAAATATGAAAATTATATATATAACGTTAGTAATTAACCAAGAAAACTATATAGGATTACGGGGGGCAATTAGTGACACTATTTAAATAGATAATTTAAAAGGAAAAGGCCAATTTTCAGCCGTGCTATCGATGAATACTTGTTTTTATTGATGAATTTAAGTAAGAAACAGACTGAAAATATGAAAATTAAATATATAACGTTACGAATTTACTTCGAAAACTATAAGAAAATGTGGGAAGGTTTTAACTACACAATTTAAAGAAGATTTGAACGAAAAACACCAATTTTTAGAAAAGTTATAAGCGAATTTATAGTTGAATTTATGTGATTGTATTGATTGACCACTATACATCGGTTTAGGTAAATAGTGATTTTTTCCAGTCGTGTATGTTTTATAAAGCAAATAAGAGTACAGATGGTAGTTTCTACACTAGACGGACCTAATAAAAGCAAAAAGAGTGAAAGAAATGAAGATTTGAAAAATTTTAATAATTTTCGGAAATTACGATTATGAGTAAACGAATTATGTGGAAATCAATATTTTAGCGATGGAAATTTATTATAGTAATTATAGATAAATACGGAAGGCGGTTAAATACACTATAAACAAAGAAAATTTAAAAGGAAAAGGCCACTTTTAAGCCGAGTTATAGATGAATACGTGTTTTATTGATGAATTCACGTAAA
Source organism: Parnassius smintheus behrii (assembly GCA_036936625.1). Taxonomy (NCBI): domain Eukaryota; kingdom Metazoa; phylum Arthropoda; class Insecta; order Lepidoptera; family Papilionidae; genus Parnassius; species Parnassius smintheus. The sequence goes on along the minus strand of JAUPFT010000061.1, from coordinate 190,475 downwards.
TAAGAGATTGAAAATATGAAAATTATATATTTAACGTTAGGAATTAACCAAGAAAACAGCATAGTATTACGGGTAGCAGTTAGTGACACTATTTAAATAGAGAATTTAAAAGGAAAAGGCCAATTTTCAGCCGTGCTATCGATGAATACGTGTTTTTATTAATGAATTTAAGTAAGAAATAGACTGAAAATATGAAAATTATATATATAACGTTAGGAATTAACCAAGAAAATTATATAGGATTACGAGGGACAATAAGTGACACTATTAAAATAGAGAATTTAAAAGGAAAAGCCCAATTTTTAGCCGTGCTATCGATGAATACGTGTTTTTATTGATGAATTTAAGTAAGGAATAGACTGAAAATATGAAAATTATATATATAACGTTAGTAATTAACCAAGAAAACTATATAGGATTACGGGGGGCAATTAGTGACACTATTTAAATAGAGAATTTAAAAGAAAAAGGCCAATTTTCAGCCGTGCTATCGATGAATACGTGTTATTATTGATGAATTTAAGTAAGAAATAGACTGAAAATATGAAAATTAAATATATAACGTTACGTATTTACTAAGAAAACTATAAAAAATGTGGGGTGGGATTAACTACACAATTTAAAGAAGATTTGAACGAAAAATATCAATTTTTAGAAAAGTTATAAGGGAATTTATAGTTGAATTTATGTGATTGTTTTGATTGACCACTATACCTCGGTTTAGGTAAATAGTGATTTTTTCCAGTCGTGTATGTTTTATAAAGCAAATAAGAGTACAGATGGTAGTTTCTACACTAGACGGACCTAATAAAAGCAAAAAGAGCGAAAGAAATGAAGATTTGAAAAATTTTAATAATTTTAGGAAATTACGATTATGGGTAAACGAATTATGTGGAAATCAATATTTTAGCAGTGGAAATTTATTATAAAACTATAGGTAAATACGGGGGGCGGTTAAATTCACTATTAACAAAGAACATTGAAACGGAAAAGGCCACTTTTCAGCCGAGTTATCGATGAATACGTGTTTTTATTGATGAATTCACGTAAATAAGAGACTGAAAATATGAAAATTATATATTTAACGTTAGGAATTAACCAAGAAAACAGCATAGGATTACGGGGAGCAGTTAGTGACACTATTTTAATAGAGAATTTAAAAGGAAAAGGCCAATTTTCAGCCGTGCTATCGATGAATACGTGTTTTTATTGATGAATTTAAGTAAGAAATAGACTGAAAATATGAAAATTATATATATAACGTTAGGAATTAACCAAGAAAACTATATAGGATTACGGGTAGCAATTAGTGACACTATTTAAATAGAGAATTTAAAAAAATTCACGTAAATACGGGATTGAAAATATGAAAATTATATATATAACGTTAGGAATTAATCAAGAAAACAGTATAGGATTACGGGAGGTGGTTAGTTACACTATCTAAATAGAAAATTTAAAAGGAAAAGTCCACTTTTCAGCCGTGCTATAGATGAATACGTGTTTTTATTGATGAATTTAAGTAAGAAATAGACTGTAAATATGAAAATTAAATATATAACGTTACGAATTTACTTAGAAAACTATGAGGAAATGTGGGGAGCAATTAACTACACAATTTAAAGAAGATTTGAACGAAAAATACCAATTTTTAGAAAAGTTATAAGCGAATTTATAGTTGAATTTATGTGATTGTATTGATTGACCACTATACCTTGGTTTAGGTAAATAGTGATTTTTTCCAGTCGTGTATGTTTTATGAAGCAAATAATATAATTATATTAATATAAATGGTAGTTTCTACACGAGACGGACCTAATAAAAGCAAAAAGAGCGAAAGAAATGAAGATTTGAAAAATTTTAATAATTTTAGGAAATTACGATTATGGGTAAACGAATTATGTGGAAATCAATATTTTAGCAGTGGAAGTTTATTATTAAACTATAGGTAAATACGGGGGGCGGTTAAATACACTATTAACAAAGAAAATTGAAACGGAAAAGGCCATTTTTCAGCCGAGTTATCGATGAATACGTGTTTTTATTGATGAATTCACGTAAATAAGAGACTGAAAATATGAAAATTATATATTCAACGTTAGGAATTAACCAAGAAAACAGCATAGGATTACGGGGAGCAGTTAGTTACACTATTTAAATAGAGAATTTAAAAGGAAAAGTCCACTTTTCAGCCGTGCTAAAGATGAATACGTGTTTTTATTGATGAATTTAAGTAAGAAATAGAATGAAAATATGAAAATTATATATATAACGTTAGGAATTAAACAAGAAAACTATATAGGATTACGGAGGCCAATTAGTGACACTTTTTAAATAGATAATTTAAAAGGAAAAGGCCAATTTTTAGCCGTGCTATCGACGAATACGTGTTTTTATTGATGAATTTAAGTAAGAAATAGACTGAAAATATGAAAATTATATATATAACGTTAGGAATTAACCAAGAAAACATTATAGCATTACGGGAGGCAGTTAGCAACACTATCTTTATAGAAAATTTAAAAGGAAAAGTCCACTTTTCAGCCGTGCTATAGATGAATACGTGTTTTTATTGATTGACCACTATACCTCGGTTTAGGTAAATAGTGATTTTTTCCAGTTCTGCATGATTTATACAGCAAATTAGAGTGCAGATGGTAGTTTCTACACTGGTCAGACCTAATAAAAGCAAAAAGAGCAAAAGAAATGAAGATTATAAAAATTTTAAAAATTTTTGAAAATTACGATTATGGGAAAACGAATTATGTGAAAATCAATATTTTAGCGGAAGAATTTTATTATAGTAACTATAGATAAATACGAGGGGCAGTTAAATACACTATAAACAAAGAAAATTTAAACGAAAAATGCCACTTTTCAGCCGAGTTATAGATGAATACGTGTTTTTATTGATGAATTCACGTAAATAAGAGACTGAAAATATGAAAATTATATATATAACGTTAGGAATTAACCAAGAAAACTGTATATGATTACGGGAGAGCAGTTAGTAACACTACGAAAATAGAAAATTTAAAAGGAAAAGGCCACTTTTCAGCCGAGTCATAGATGAATTCACGTAAATAAGAGACTGAAAATATGAAAATTATATGTATAACGTTAGGATTTAACCAAGAAAACTATAAAGGATTACGGATTGCAATTAGTTACACTATTTAAATAGAAAATTTAAAGGGAAAAGGCCACTTTTCAGCCGAGTTATTGATGAATACGTGTTTTTATTGATGAATTCACGTAAATAGGAGACTGAAAATATGAAAATTATATATAACGTTAGGAATTAACCAAGAAAACAGTATAGGATTACGAAGGGCAGTGAGTTACACTATTTAAATAGAAAATTTAAAAGGAAAAGGCCACTTTTCAGCCGAGTTATAGATGAATACGTGCTTTTATTGATGAATTCACGTAAATAGGAGACTGAAAATATAAAATTTATATATATATTACGTTAGGAATTAACCAAGAAAACTATATAGGATTACGGGGGGCAATCAGTTACACTATTTAAATAAAAAATTTAAAAGGAAAAGGCCAATTTTCAGCCGTGCTATAGATGAATACGTGTTTTTATTGATGAATTTAAGTAAGAAATAGACTGAAAATATGAAAATTAAATATATAACGTTACGAATTTACTGAGAAAACTGTAAGTAAATGTGGGGAGCAATTAACTACACATATTAAAGAAGATTTGAACAAAAATACCAATTTTTAGAAAAGTAATAAGCGAATTTATAGTTGAATTTATGTGATTGTATTGATTGACCACTATACCTCGGTTTAGGTAAATAGTGATTTTTTCCAGTTGTGCATGTTTTATAAAGCAAATAAGAGTGCAGATGGTAGTTTCTACACTGGTCGGACGTAATAAAAGCAAAAAGAGCGAAAGAAATGAATATTTTAAAAAATTTTAAAATTTTAGGAAATTACGATTATGGGAAAACGAATTATGTGGAAATCAATATTTTAGCGGTAGAAATTAATTATAATAACTATAGATAAATACGGGGGGCGGTTAAATACGCTATAAACAAAGAAAATTCAAACGAAAAAGGCCACTTTTCAGCCGAGTTATCGATGAATACGTGTTTTTATTGATGAATTCACGTAAATAAGAGACTGAAAATATGAGAATTATATATTTAAAGTTAGGAATTAACCAAGAAAACAGCATAGGATTACGGGGAGCAGTTAGTTACACTATTTAAATAGAGAATTTAAAAGGAAAAGTCCACTTTTCAGCCGTGCTATAGATGAATACGTGTTTTTATTGATGAATTTAAGTAAGAAATGGAATGAAAATATGAAAATTATATATATAATGTTAGGAATTAAACAAGAAAACTATATAGGATTACGGAGGCCAATTAGTGACACTATTTAAATAGATAATTTAAAAGGAAAAGGCCAATTTTTAGCCGTGCTATCGATGAATACGTGTTTTTATTGATGAATTTAAGTAAGAAATAGACTGTAAATATGAAAATTATATATATAACGTTAGGAATTAACCAAGAAAACAGTATAGCATTACGGGAGGCAGTTAGCAACACTATCTTAATAGAAAATTTAAAAGGATAAGTCCACTTTTCAGCCGTGCTATAGATGAATACGTGTTTTTATTGATGAATTTAAGTAAGAAATAGACTGAAAATATGAAAATTATATATATAACGTTAGGAATTAAACAAGAAAACTATATAGGATTACGGAAGCCAATTAGTGACACTATTTAAATAGATAATTTAAAAGGAAAAGGCCAATTTTCACCCGTGCTATCGATGAATACGTGTTTTTATTGATGAATTTAAGTAAGAAATAGACTGAAAATATGAAAATTAAATATATAACGTTACGAATTTACTTCGAAAACTATAAGAAAATGTGGGAAGGTTTTAACTACACAATTTAAAGAAGATTTGAACGAAAAACACCAATTTTTAGAAAAGTTATAAGCGAATTTATAGTTGAATTTATGTGATTGTATTGATTGACCACTATACCTCGGTTTAGGTAAATAGTGATTTTTTCCAGTCGTGTATGTTTTATAAAGCAAATAAGAGTACAGATGGTAGTTTCTACACTAGACGGACCTAATAAAAGCAAAAAGAGTGAAAGAAATGAAGATTTGAAAAATTTTAATAATTTTCGGAAATTACGATTATGGGTAAACGAATTATGTGGAAATCAATATTTTAGCGATGGAAATTTATTATAGTAACTATAGATAAATACGGAAGGCGGTTAAATACACTATAAACAAAGAAAATTTAAAAGGAAAAGGCCACTTTTCAGCCGAGTTATAAATGAATACGTGTTTTATTGATGAATTCACGTAAATAAGAGATTGAAAATATGAAAATTATATATTTAACGTTAGGAATTAACCAAGAAAACAGCATAGGATTACGGGTAGCAGTTAGTGACACTATTTAAATAGAGAATTTAAAAGGAAAAGGCCAATTTTAAGCCGTGCTATCGATGAATACGTGTTTTTATTGATGAATTTAAGTAAGGAATAGACTGAAAATATGAAAATTATATATATAACGTTAGTAATTAACCAAGAAAACTATATAGGATTACGGGGGGCAATTAGTGACACTATTTAAATAGATAATTTAAAAGGAAAAGGCCAATTTTCAGCCGTGCTATCGATGAATACTTGTTTTTATTGATGAATTTAAGTAAGAAACAGACTGAAAATATGAAAATTAAATATATAACGTTACGAATTTACTTCGAAAACTATAAGAAAATGTGGGAAGGTTTTAACTACACAATTTAAAGAAGATTTGAACGAAAAACACCAATTTTTAGAAAAGTTATAAGCGAATTTATAGTTGAATTTATGTGATTGTATTGATTGACCACTATACATCGGTTTAGGTAAATAGTGATTTTTTCCAGTCGTGTATGTTTTATAAAGCAAATAAGAGTACAGATGGTAGTTTCTACACTAGACGGACCTAATAAAAGCAAAAAGAGTGAAAGAAATGAAGATTTGAAAAATTTTAATAATTTTCGGAAATTACGATTATGAGTAAACGAATTATGTGGAAATCAATATTTTAGCGATGGAAATTTATTATAGTAATTATAGATAAATACGGAAGGCGGTTAAATACACTATAAACAAAGAAAATTTAAAAGGAAAAGGCCACTTTTAAGCCGAGTTATAGATGAATACGTGTTTTATTGATGAATTCACGTAAATAAGAGATTGAAAATATGAAAATTATATATTTAACGTTAGGAATTAACCAAGAAAACAGCATAGTATTACGGGTAGCAGTTAGTGACACTATTTAAATAGAGAATTTAAAAGGAAAAGGCCAATTTTCAGCCGTGCTATCGATGAATACGTGTTTTTATTAATGAATTTAAGTAAGAAATAGACTGAAAATATGAAAATTATATATATAACGTTAGGAATTAACCAAGAAAATTATATAGGATTACGAGGGACAATAAGTGACACTATTAAAATAGAGAATTTAAAAGGAAAAGCCCAATTTTTAGCCGTGCTATCGATGAATACGTGTTTTTATTGATGAATTTAAGTAAGGAATAGACTGAAAATATGAAAATTATATATATAACGTTAGTAATTAACCAAGAAAACTATATAGGATTACGGGGGACAATTAGTGACACTATTTAAATAGAGAATTTAAAAGAAAAAGCCCAATTTTCAGCCGTGCTATCGATGAATACGTGTTATTATTGATGAATTTAAGTAAGAAATAGACTGAAAATATGAAAATTAAATATATAACGTTACGTATTTGCTAAGAAAACTATAAAAAATGTGGGGTGGGATTAACTACACAATTTAAAGAAGATTTGAACGAAAAATATCAATTTTTAGAAAAGTTATAAGGGAATTTATAGTTGAATTTATGTGATTGTTTTGATTGACCACTATACCTCGGTTTAGGTAAATAGTGATTTTTTCCAGTCGTGTATGTTTTATAAAGCAAATAAGAGTACAGATGGTAGTTTCTACACTAGACGGACCTAATAAAAGCAAAAAGAGCGAAAGAAATGAAGATTTGAAAAATTTTAATAATTTTAGGAAATTACGATTATGGGTAAACGAATTATGTGGAAATCAATATTTTAGCAGTGGAAATTTATTATAAAACTATAGGTAAATACGGGGGGCGGTTAAATTCACTATTAACAAAGAACATTGAAACGGAAAAGGCCACTTTTCAGCCGAGTTATCGATGAATACGTGTTTTTATTGATGAATTCACGTAAATAAGAGACTGAAAATATGAAAATTATATATTTAACGTTAGGAATTAACCAAGAAAACAGCATAGGATTACGGGGAGCAGTTAGTGACACTATTTTAATAGAGAATTTAAAAGGAAAAGGCCAATTTTCAGCCGTGCTATCGATGAATACGTGTTTTTATTGATGAATTTAAGTAAGAAATAGACTGAAAATATGAAAATTATATATATAACGTTAGGAATTAACCAAGAAAACTATATAGGATTACGGGTAGCAATTAGTGACACTATTTAAATAGAGAATTTAAAAAAATTCACGTAAATACGGGATTGAAAATATGAAAATTATATATATAACGTTAGGAATTAATCAAGAAAACAGTATAGGATTACGGGAGGTGGTTAGTTACACTATCTAAATAGAAAATTTAAAAGGAAAAGTCCACTTTTCAGCCGTGCTATAGATGAATACGTGTTTTTATTGATGAATTTAAGTAAGAAATAGACTGTAAATATGAAAATTAAATATATAACGTTACGAATTTACTTAGAAAACTATGAGGAAATGTGGGGAGCAATTAACTACACAATTTAAAGAAGATTTGAACGAAAAATACCAATTTTTAGAAAAGTTATAAGCGAATTTATAGTTGAATTTATGTGATTGTATTGATTGACCACTATACCTTGGTTTAGGTAAATAGTGATTTTTTCCAGTCGTGTATGTTTTATGAAGCAAATAATATAATTATATTAATATAAATGGTAGTTTCTACACGAGACGGACCTAATAAAAGCAAAAAGAGCGAAAGAAATGAAGATTTGAAAAATTTTAATAATTTTAGGAAATTACGATTATGGGTAAACGAATTATGTGGAAATCAATATTTTAGCAGTGGAAGTTTATTATAAAACTATAGGTAAATACGGGGGGCGGTTAAATACACTATTAACAAAGAAAATTGAAACGGAAAAGGCCATTTTTCAGCCGAGTTATCGATGAATACGTGTTTTTATTGATGAATTCACGTAAATAAGAGACTGAAAATATGAAAATTATATATTCAACGTTAGGAATTAACCAAGAAAACAGCATAGGATTACGGGGAGCAGTTAGTTACACTATTTAAATAGAAAATTTAAAAGGAAAAGGCCACTTTTCAGCCGAGTTATAGATGAATACGTGCTTTTATTGATGAATTCACGTAAATAGGAGACTGAAAATATAAAATTTATATATATATTACGTTAGGAATTAACCAAGAAAACTATATAGGATTACGGGGGGCAATCAGTTACACTATTTAAATAAAAAATTTAAAAGGAAAAGGCCAATTTTCAGCCGTGCTATAGATGAATACGTGTTTTTATTGATGAATTTAAGTAAGAAATAGACTGAAAATATGAAAATTAAATATATAACGTTACGAATTTACTGAGAAAACTGTAAGTAAATGTGGGGAGCAATTAACTACACATATTAAAGAAGATTTGAACAAAAATACCAATTTTTAGAAAAGTAATAAGCGAATTTATAGTTGAATTTATGTGATTGTATTGATTGACCACTATACCTCGGTTTAGGTAAATAGTGATTTTTTCCAGTTGTGCATGTTTTATAAAGCAAATAAGAGTGCAGATGGTAGTTTCTACACTGGTCGGACGTAATAAAAGCAAAAAGAGCGAAAGAAATGAATATTTTAAAAAATTTTAAAATTTTAGGAAATTACGATTTTGGGAAAACGAATTATGTGGAAATCAATATTTTAGCGGTAGAAATTAATTATAATAACTATAGATAAATACGGGGGGCGGTTAAATACGCTATAAACAAAGAAAATTCAAACGAAAAAGGCCACTTTTCAGCCGAGTTATCGATGAATACGTGTTTTTATTGATGAATTCACGTAAATAAGAGACTGAAAATATGAGAATTATATATTTAACGTTAGGAATTAACCAAGAAAACAGCATAGGATTACATGGAGCAGTTAGTGACATTATTTTAATAGAGAATTTAAAAGGAAAAGGCCAATTTTCAGCCGTGCTATCGATGAATACGTGTTTTTATTGATGAATTTAAGTAAGAAATAGACTGAAAATATGAAAATTATATATATAACGTTAGGAATTAACCAAGAAAACTATATAGGATTACGGGGAGCAATTAGTGACACTATTTAAATAGAGAATTTAAAAGGAAAAGCCCAATTTTTAGCCGTGCTATCGATGAATACGTGTTTTTATTGATGAATTTAAGTAAGAAATAGACTGAAAATATGAAAATTAAATATATAACGTTACGAATTTACTGAGAAAACTATAAGGAAATGTGGGGAGCAATTAACTACACATATTAAAGAAGATTTGAACAAAAATACCAATTTTTAGAAAGGTAATAAGCGAATTTATAGTTGAATTTATGTGATTGTATTGATTGACCACTATACATCGGTTTAGGTAAATAGTGATTTTTTCCAGTTTTGCATGTTTTATAAAGCAAAAAAGGAGTGCAGATGGTAGTTCCTACACTAGACGGACCTAATAAAAGCAAAAAGAGCGAAAGAAATAAAGATTTTAAAAATTTTAAAAATTTTTGGAAATTACGATTATGGGAAAACGAATTATGTGGAATTCAATACTCTAGCGGAAGAAATTTATAATTGTTACTATAGATAAATACGAAGGACAATTAAATACACTATAAACAAAGAAAATTTAAACGAAAAAGGCCACTTTTCAGCCGAGTTATAGATGAATACGTGTTTTTATTGAAGAATTCACGTAAATAAGAGACTGAAAATATGAAAATTATATATATAACGTTAGGAATTAACCAAGAAAACTGTATATGATTACGGGGGAGCAGTTAGTTACACTATTTAAATAGAGAATTTAAAAGGAAAAGGCCACTTTTCAGCCGAGTTATCGATGAATACGTGTTTTTATTGATGAATTCACGTAAATACGGGACTGAAAATATGAAAATTATATATATATAACGTTAGGAATTAATCAAGAAAACAGTATAGGATTACTGGGGGGTGCGAAGTCAGAAGTCCTCCACGTGTGCCTGGTAGTTGCGGGTCCCTCTTGATACGTCTGGAGGGAAGAGCAGCAACTGGGCCGGTGCACCCTGGGCGCGGCGGTAATCTTCCTCGAGAAATGAGAAGAAATTCTTATTCCTTGGGGAATGTTACTGCCGCGGCTAATTATTCTGACATGGGGGGGTCCATCCCGGACCAACAGTGCGTTCTTCTGCGTGACCCTCTGATCAGCAGAGGGCATAGCAGAGGAGCGAGGGCGGGCTCGGTGTGCACTTACCCTGCCTCCGGGCAGACAGTGAAGGATTCATCCTTTGCTGTCACCGCCGGTCTCGTAATCCCAGTCGAAGTGTCGTGGATCATGTCTCGCGGCTTTGATAAGGACCGAGGGTCTTGGCTTAATCGCCCGGACCGCGAGGTAGAAAACCTCTATAAAAAGTTACCCCGAATCCCAAGCGGCGACGCACCGCGAGGGGATGGATGGCTGACGGGGTTCTATGAACAAATCAGCCGCAAGTGCAGTCCTCGCCAGGGTACCTGCAGACCCCCTGGCGAGTAATAAATCCTCTAAATCTGCTTACCTTGGTAAAGGGGTCTCTGCCAAGGTGGACCTTTAATTCCCCCATACTCGTGGGTACAGAAATGGAAACACAGAAAACAAAAAACAAAACAAAAACCGCCGGCAACGGCAACGTAGAGGAGAGGAGAAACGATGCGGGGACTGAGTCCGACGCCGCATCGAGCAGCGTGGGAGGCTCAGAGAGCTCCCGACGCGTGGGGCCTGGGACCGCGGAGACCAGTAAGTTCTTCCGCAAGCGGTCCAGGCTGGATGGCGACCAGGGGCCGTCATCCGGTGAAGAGGAGGTTTCGGCCCGGAAAATCCCCACCAACAGGCGGGGCGGGCTGAGAGGCAAGGGGAGGGGGCTCTCTGATAAGCAGATGGCCGAACGAGCGGCAAAGCTTGCCGAGGAGGGGCGCCACCCGGGCGATACGGCTCGGGAATCAGGCGAAGAGACGAGTGCGACTGGCGGCTCCGAGGTGGAGCGTAAGGCCAGATTCGTAAAGGAGGTGGAGGCCGCGATCAAGGTCGTGGCCTGCAAGCAAAAGTCCTCCTCAAAGCTCAAGGCCATTCCCGGGGCCTCCGCCTCCATCATGGCGGCTGCGGAGGCCAACTTTGTTGGGGCCGGGCCTAATGCGGACGAGGTGGCGAAGCTGCGGGCGGACGTGGCCCGCCTGACGTCTGCCATGGAGACTCTCCAGAAGGAGAACGAGCAGCTCCGCGCAGACCTGGCCAGTCTACGTGAGCCTGCCTCGCACGCGGCGCCCCAGACGCAGCGCCCAAGCCAGCCCGTGCCGATGGAGAACCAGGTTCTGAACCTGGTCCGGCAGGAGCTGGCTGCCTTCCAGCACCGGTTTTCCGTGCTGGAGAGCATCGTCCTGCGCCCCCCCCTAGGGGCAAACAAGACGGCGGCGAGGCCGGCAACGTACGCGGCGGCCACGGCTACCGCATCCAGGCTGGGGCCGTCCAGTCAGCACTCGGGCGGGGCTGCAGTTGCTCCTCCCCCCCCTGAAAAGCCGGCTCCGGCAAAACCGGTACCGGCTGAACCGGCTCCGGCTAAGCCGGCGACGGGAAAGAGAGGCAAGGCGAAGGCGAGAAAGGGCAAGGCGGCAGCACAGATGGTGGCTGCACCAGCCCCAGTGCCTGCGGCGAATGTGCCAGCGCCAGCGGCAAGCCAGCTGCCGCCGCCGTCACCGCCCCCCCAGATCCCTACACCTCCCGCGGCTGAAGCCGGTTGGCAGGTGGTCGGGGATAAAAAGAAGGGGAAGAAGGCAGCCAAAAAGGCCAAAGAGCAGGAGCGGCAGCGCCAGTTCAGGGCGCGCAAGATCGCGGCAAGGCTCCGCGCCCCGAAGACCGCAGCTGTAGTGATTACACTACAGCCGGACGCGGAAAAGAAGGGCGTTACCTACCGCGATCTGCTCGCGAAGGCGAAGGAGGCGGTGGACCTCGGGGAGCTCGGGATCACTGGGGGCCTCCGGCTCAAAGTCACCCAGACGGGGGCCCGTATGCTGGAGGTCCCCGGGGAATCCAGTGGCGCAACCGCGGACGCTCTGGCTGCGAAGCTCAGAGCGTCTCTGGACGCGGATGAGGCCCGAGTGTCAAGGCCCGTCAGATGCGCAGACCTGCGCATCATGGGTCTGGACGACTCGGTATTGGAGGAGGAGTTGGTGGCCGCCGTCGCCAGGTCCGGGGGGTGCACTACTGACCAAGTCAGGTCAGGCGCCATACGCCCGGACCAACAGGGTATGCATGCCGCTACGGTGCGCTGCCCTGTTACGGCGGCCAAAACCATAGTGGAGGGCCGAAGGCTTCTGGTGGGCTGGGTCTCAGCGCAGGTTAAGCTGCTGGAGCCCAGACCTCTGAGGTGCTATCGCTGTCTCGTGGGGCACCACGTATCAGTGAGATGCGCCTCGGAGGTTGACCGCAGTGGCCTTTGCTTCCGCTGCTGTCAGCCCGGACACATATCGGCGACCTGCTGCGCCACGCCGCACTGTGTTGCATGTGCGGCGACCGGCAAGCCAGCCGATCACCGGGCCGGAAGCAAGGCCTGCGTGCCACCCGCCAAGGCCAAGGCCGCGGGTAGGGTAGGGGCCAAAGCCGCCACTGCCTCTGTGGCCTCCGCCGCGGCCGCAACTGCCACCGCCACCGCTGTCACTGTCGCCGCCGCCGCCGCCGTGACACCGACGCCCGCAAAGGGGCCCCCCGTGGAGGAAGCTGAAATGGAATGCCTATAACGGCCCCATTAAGCTTCCTCCAGGCGAATATCAACCACTGCGCCTGCGCTCAGGATCTGTTGCTCCAGAGCATGGCGCAGTGGTCGATTAACATCGCTGTGGTCGCTGAGCCGTATTTTGTCTGGCCTAGTGAGGACTGGGTGGCGGACCTTAACGGCTCGGTGGCCATCATCTCTTCGGCCGCCGCCGGTACCCCGACCCTTGAAGGTGTCAGGAGGGGTCAGGGGTGCGTAGCAGCACGATTCGGGGAGTTCGTCGTTGTGGGGGTGTACTTCTCCCCGAACCGATCTCTCGCCGAGCTCCACAACTCTCTTGCAGAGCTGAGAGCAGTCGTCGTCGGAAGTTATCCCCTCCCCGTACTTGTCCTCGGGGACTTCAATGCCAAGAACTTGGCTTGGGGTTCTCGTCGTACAGATGTGCGGGGTAGGATGGTGGAAGACTGGGCTCTGGAGACAGGCCTGGTCGTCTTAAATCGGGGTTCTGTCCCCACGTGTGTGCGGATGCGGGGCGAGTCGGTGGTGGACATCTCGTTCGCTAGCCCCGCTCTGTCGCCGCGTGCCATTGACTGGCGGGTCATGGAGGGGGTGGAGACCTACTCCGACCACTGGTACATCCGGTTTGATGTCTCCACCCAGCCCTCGAGCGCGCCAGTCCAACAGGCCCCGAGTGGTCCGCGTTGGGCGCTAAAGCAGCTGGACCGGGAGCTCCTCCTGGAAGCCTCGATCGTGCAGGCCTGGGTGTCATCACCGGACAGGCCTGCCGACGTCAATGATGAGGCAGGGTGGTTCCAGGAGGCCATGTCTGAGATATGTGACGTGGCAATGCCCCGCGTCCGGCCAGGAAGCGCCCGGCGTCAGGTGTATTGGTGGTCGCGTGAGCTGACGTCTCTGCGCGAGGCGTGTGTCGCCGCGCGGCACCTGTACACCAGACATCGCAGGCTCCGCATTCGTCCACCGAATGCGGCAGCCATTGAGGCGGAGCTGTACGAGGGATACAGAGCGGCGAAAAACGCCCTCCGAGAGGCTGTCCTGCGGGCCCGGAATCGGGCCCGTGAGGAGATGCTGGAGACTCTCAACAGAGATCCGTGGGGGCGCCCTTACAAGATGGTGCGGGATAAACTCCGCACCTGGGCCCCCCCGCTGACGCAAAGTCTCCGGCCCCAGCTCGTGGAGGACGTGGTGAGCGCTCTGTTCCCTGCGCGACGGGAACATCCGCCCCCGCCTATGGCTCCGCCACCTGCGGTGCCGGACCACCAGGACGACGACGACGACATCCCGGAAGGGACCGGGGTAGACCTGAGAGTGGCGGTACGTAGGCTCAAGGCCAGGAATACCGCCCCAGGACCCGATGGCTTGCCTGGCAAAGCCTGGGTCCTGGCCTCGGAGGCTCTCGGGCCCCGACTGCAGGGGCTCCTAAGCGCATGCTTGGAGAGAGGCCAATTCCCGCTTCGTTGGAAGACGGGGAAGCTGGTCCTCATTCGGAAGCCAGGGCGCCCTGCGGACTCTCCGTCCGCATACCGGCCCGTGGTGCTGCTCGACGAGGTGGGCAAGCTCTTTGAAAGAGTCATTGCAAACCGCCTCGCCGAGCACCTTGCGGGGACGGGGCCGGATCTTGCGGAACACCAGTTTGGTTTCCGCAAGAGGCGCTCTACGGTGGACGCCATCATGCGCGTGAGAGCCCTCACGACTGGGGATGCAGTGGCCAGAGGGGGGGTTGTCTTGGCGGTGTCTCTCGACATCGCCAACGCCTTCAACTCCATGCCCTGGAGCTGCATTAGGGAGGCACTCCGGTATCACCGGGTGCCGAACTATCTCCGTCGTATAGTCGGGGACTACCTGACGGACAGGGCCGTCATCTACCCTGGTCGCAACGGTGAGTGGAACCGGCGAGAGATGTCGTGCGGTGTCCCACAGGGTTCGGTTCTGGGGCCAATTCTGTGGAACATCGGTTACGACTGGGTGCTGCGCGCCGACCTCCCTACCGGCGTCAGCGTAGTTTGCTACGCTGACGACACGCTGGTACTGGCACAAGGGGGATCGTACGAGGCGGCGGCGGAAAATATGACACGCGGGGTTGCGATAGTCGTTGAGAGGATTCGGCAACTGGGTCTTGAGGTGGCTCTGCACAAGTCCGAGGCCATGCACTTCCATGGTCCTCGGAACAGGCCACCACCGGGATCCTCAGTGATGGTAGGAGGGGTATCCATCGACGTCGAGTCAACGCTGAAGTACCTAGGACTCGTCCTCGACGGCCGATGGAACTTCGTTGAGCACTTCCGACGTTTGGCTCCCAAACTGGAACGGACCGGGGCTGCCTTCAGGCGGCTCCTGCCGAACCTGGGAGGGCCAAACGCCTCCTGCCGGAGGCTCTACGCGGGGGTCGTGCGGTCCATGGCCCTTTACGGGGCCCCGGTGTGGGCGCGTGGTTTGGCGCGGCTTGCCGTCCACCACCTGAACGCGCCCCAAAGGGTGATAGCCGTGAAAATGGTTCGCGGCTACCGCACGATCTCCCGCGAGGCGGCGAGCCTCCTTGCCGGATTGCCGCCATGGGATCTGGAGGCGATAGTCCTCGCACGCCTGCACGAATGGCGTGCGGAGGCACTATGCCGTGGGGAAACCCCGCTGCCGCGGCAAGTTGTCGCGCAGCGGACAGACTTCCGGCACGATCTCATGGCGACATGGAGACAGCGACTGTCGCAACCCCGTGCTGGGCACGCCACTATAGCGGCGATAAGACCCCTCTTTGAGGAGTGGCTTGAGAGACGCCACGGCATCCTCACCTTCCGCCTGACGCAGATCCTCACCGGACACGGTGTGTTTGGGAGGTTCCTGCACCGAATCGGGCGGGAGGAAACGCCCGGGTGCTCCCACTGCGAGGATGGACCGGAGGACACGGTGGAACACACCGTGGAGGTGTGCCCTGTTTGGGCGGAGCACCGCCGTGTCCTCGTAGCGGCGATAGGCGGCGGCGACCTCTCGCGTCCGGCCCTGGTCGAAGCCATGGTCCGGAGCGAGACGGAATGGGATGCCGTCACCACCTTCTGCGAAGCAGTGATGCTAGCGAAGGAGGTGGCGGAGCGGGAGAAGGAGAGAGCAGCAGCTTTCCTCCCCGGCCGCCGCGGGAGACGCCCTGGGCGTCGGGGGCTACGTCGTGGCCCCCGGCCACCGTAGGCGCAGGCCTGTGGACGGCGAGCAATGGGTAGCTCGTCGTCCGTCCGTCTAATGACGACAGGCCGTGTCGACGGCGCGTTTTGTTCCACGCGCGCCTCAAAGAGCTGTCAGCAGCGTGAAGGGGCCCGCAAGGGCCGACGCCTGCCGGGGCTGCGGGCTGTTCGAAAGAGATACCGCGGCTCCGGAACGTAAGGGCACTGAAGGAACACGGATGGTTTTTAGTCAGTAAAAGTCTGACACTCCCTTACGCTCCACCCAGAGCGAAAGGGGTCATTAGATGATTTTCCATCCGCAAAAAAAAAAAAAAAAAAAAAAAAAAAAAAGTATAGGATTACGGGAGGCAGTTAGTTACACTATCTAAATAGAAAATTTAAAAGGAAAAGTCCACTTTTCAGCCGTGCTATAGATGAATACGTGTTTTTATTGATGAATTTAAGTAAGAAATAGACTGTAAATATGAAAACTAAATATATAACGTTACAAATTTACTTAGAAAACTATGAGGAAATGTGGGGAGCAATTAACTTCACAATTTAAAGAAGATTTGAACGAAAAATACCAATTTTTAGAAAAGTAATAAGCGAATTTGTAGTTGAATTTATGTGATTGTATTGATTGACCACTATACCTTGGTTTAGGTAAATAGTGATTTTTTCCAGTCGTGTATGTTTTATAAAGCAAATAAGAGTACAGATGGTAGTTTCTACACGAGACGGACCTAATAAAAGCAAAAAGAGCGAAAGAAATGAAGATTTGAAAAATTTTAATAATTTTAGGAAATTACGATTATGGGTAAACGAATTATGTGGAAATCAATATTTTAGCAGTGGAAATTTATTATAAAACTATAGGTAAATACGGGGGGCGGTTAAATACACTATTAACAAAGAAAATTGAAACGGAAAAGGCCACTTTACAGCCGAGTTATCGATGAATACGTGTTTTTATTGATGAATTCACGTAAATAAGAGACTTAAAATATGAAAATTATATATTTAACGTTAGGAATTAACCAAGAAAACAGCATAGGATTACGGGGAGCAGTTAGTTACACTATTTAAATAGAGAATTTAAAAGGAAAAGTCCACTTTTCAGCCGTGCTATAGATGAATACGTGTTTTTATTATTTAAGTAAGAAATGGAATGAAAATATGAAAATTATATATATAACGTTAGGAATTAAACAAGAAAACTATATAGGATTACGGAGGCCAATTAGTGACACTATTTAAATAGATAATTTAAAAGGAAAAGGCCAATTTTTAGCCGTGCTATCGATGAATACGTGTTTTTATTGATGAATTTAAGTAAGAAATAGACTGAAAATATGAAAATTATATATATAACGTTAGGAATTAACCAAGAAAACAGTATAGCATAACGGGAGGCAGTTAGCAACACTATCTTCATAGAAAATTTAAAAGGAAAAGTCCACTTTTCAGCCGTGCTATAGATGAATACGTGTTTTTATTGATGAATTTAAGTAAGAAATAGACTGAAAATATGAAAATTATATATATAACGTTAGGAATTAAACAAGAAAACTATATAGGATTACGGAAGCCAATTAGTGACACTATTTAAATAGATAATTTAAAAGGAAAAGGCCAATTTTCAGCCGTGCTATCGATGAATACGTGTTTTTATTGATGAATTTAAGTAAGAAATAGACTGAAAATATGAAAATTAAATATATAACGTTACGAATTTACTTCGAAAACTATAAGAAAATGTGGGTAGGTTTTAACTACACAATTTAAAGAAGATTTGAACGAAAAACACCAATTTTTAGAAAAGTTATAAGCGAATTTATAGTTGAATTTATGTGATTGTATTGATTGACCACTATACCTCGGTTTAGGTAAATAGTGATTTTTTCCAGTCGTGTATGTTTTATAAAGCAAATAAGAGTACAGATGGTAGTTTCTACACTAGACGGACTTAATAAAAGCAAAAAGAGTGAAAGAAATGAAGATTTGAAAAATTTTAATAATTTTCGGAAATTACGATTATGGGTAAACGAATTATGTGGAAATCAATATTTTAGCGATGGAAATTTATTATAGTAACTATAGATAAATACGGAAGGCGGTTAAATACACTATAAACAAAGAAAATTTAAAAGGAAAAGGCCACTTTTCAGCCGAGTTATAGATGAATACGTGTTTTATTGATGAATTCACGTAAATAAGAGATTGAAAATATGAAAATTATATATTTAACGTTAGGAATTAACCAAGAAAACAGCATAGGATTACGGGTAGCAGTTAGTGACACTATTTAAATAGAGAATTTAAAAGGAAAAGGCCAATTTTCAGCCGTGCTATCGATGAATACGTGTTTTTATTGATGAATTTAAGTAAGAAATAGACTGAAAATATGAAAATTATATATATAACGTTAGGAAT
Source organism: Parnassius smintheus behrii (assembly GCA_036936625.1). Classification (NCBI taxonomy): domain Eukaryota; kingdom Metazoa; phylum Arthropoda; class Insecta; order Lepidoptera; family Papilionidae; genus Parnassius; species Parnassius smintheus. The sequence continues at coordinate 171,792 of JAUPFT010000061.1, read as the reverse complement.
TAACCAAGAAAATTATATAGGATTACGAGGGACAATAAGTGACACTATTAAAATAGAGAATTTAAAAGGAAAAGCCCAATTTTTAGCCGTGCTATCGATGAATACGTGTTTTTATTGATGAATTTAAGTAAGGAATAGACTGAAAATATGAAAATTATATATATAACGTTAGTAATTAACCAAGAAAACTATATAGGATTACGGGGGGCAATTAGTGACACTATTTAAATAGACAATTTAAAAGAAAAAGGCCAATTTTCAGCCGTGCTATCGATGAATACGTGTTATTATTGATGAATTTAAGTAAGAAATAGACTGAAAATATGAAAATTAAATATATAACGTTAGGAATTAACCAAGAAAACTATATAGGATTACGGGTAGCAATTAGTGACACTATTTAAATAGAGAATTTAAAAAAATTCACGTAAATACGGGATTGAAAATATGAAAATTATATATATAACGTTAGGAATTAATCAAGAAAACAGTATAGGATTACGGGAGGTGGTTAGTTACACTATCTAAATAGAAAATTTAAAAGGAAAAGTCCACTTTTCAGCCGTGCTATAGATGAATACGTGTTTTTATTGATGAATTTAAGTAAGAAATAGACTGTAAATATGAAAATTAAATATATAACGTTACGAATTTACTTAGAAAACTATGAGGAAATGTGGGGAGCAATTAACTACACAATTTAAAGAAGATTTGAACGAAAAATACCAATTTTTAGAAAAGTTATAAGCGAATTTATAGTTGAATTTATGTGATTGTATTGATTGACCACTATACCTTGGTTTAGGTAAATAGTGATTTTTTCCAGTCGTGTATGTTTTATGAAGCAAATAATATAATTATATTAATATAGATGGTAGTTTCTACACGAGACGGACCTAATAAAAGCAAAAAGAGCGAAAGAAATGAAGATTTGAAAAATTTTAATAATTTTAGGAAATTACGATTATGGGTAAACGAATTATGTGGAAATCAATATTTTAGCAGTGGAAATTTATTATAAAACTATAGGTAAATACGGGTGGCGGTTAAATACACTATTAACAAAGAAAATTGAAACGGAAAAGTCCATTTTTCAGCCGAGTTATCGATGAATACGTGTTTTTATTGATGAATTCACGTAAATAAGAGACTGAAAATATGAAAATTATATATTTAACGTTAGGAATTAACCAAGAAAACAGCATAGGATTACGGGGAGCAGTTAGTTACACTATTTAAATAGAGAATTTAAAAGGAAAAGTCCACTTTTCAGCCGTGCTAAAGATGAATACGTGTTTTTATTGATGAATTTAAGTAAGAAATAGAATGAAAATATGAAAATTATATATATAACGTTAGGAATTAAACAAGAAAACTATATAGGATTACGGAAGCCAATTAGTGACACTATTTAAATAGATAATTTAAAAGGAAAAGGCCAATTTTTAGCCGTGCTATCGATGAATACGTGTTTTTATTGATGAATTTAAGTAAGAAATAGACTGAAAATATGAAAATTATATATATAACGTTAGGAATTAACCAAGAAAACATTATAGCATTACGGGAGGCAGTTAGCAACACTATCTTAATAGAAAATTTAAAAGGAAAAGTCCACTTTTCAGCCGTACTATAGATGAATACGTGTTTTTATTGATTGACCACTATACCTCGGTTTAGGTAAATAGTGATTTTTTCCAGTTCTGCATGATTTATAAAGCAAATTAGAGTGCAGATGGTAGTTTCTACACTGGTCAGACCTAATAAAAGCAAAAAGAGCAAAAGAAATGAAGATTATAAAAATTTTAAAAATTTTTGAAAATTACGATTATGGGAAAACGAATTATGTGAAAATCAATATTTTAGCGGAAGAATTTTATTATTATAAATTTTATAATTTATAATAATAAATTTATAAGTATATAATAAATATAATATATAATAAATATATAATAAGAAAATTATATAGTAACTATAGATAAATACGAGGGGCAGTTAAATACACTATAAACAAAGAAAATTTAAACGAAAAATGCCACTTTTCAGCCGAGTTATAGATGAATACGTGTTTTTATTGATGAATTCACGTAAATAAGAGACTGAAAATATGAAAATTATATATATAACGTTAGGAATTAACCAAGAAAACTGTATATGATTACGGGAGAGCAGTTAGTTACACTACGAAAATAGAAAATTTAAAAGGAAAAGGCCACTTTTCAGCCGAGTCATAGATGAATTCACGTAAATAAGAGACTGAAAATATGAAAATTATATATATAACGTTAGGATTTAACCAAGAAAACTATAAAGGATTACGGATTGCAATTAGTTACACTATTTAAATAGAAAATTTAAAGGGAAAAGGCCACTTTTCAGCCGAGTTATTGATGAATACGTGTTTTTATTGATGAATTCACGTAAATAGGAGACTGAAAATATGAAAATTATATATATAACGTTAGGAATTAACCAAGAAAACAGTATAGGATTACGAAGGGCAGTGAGTTACACTATTTAAATAGAAAATTTAAAAAGAAAAGGCCACTTTTCAGCCGAGTTATAGATGAATACGTGCTTTTATTGATGAATTCACGTAAATAGGAGACTGAAAATATAAAATTTATATATATATTACGTTAGGAATTAACCACGAAAACTATATAGGATTACGGGGGGCAATCAGTTACACTATTTAAATAAAAAATTTAAAATGAAAAGGCCAATTTTCAGCCGTGCTATAGATTAATACGTGTTTTTATTGATGAATTTAAGTAAGAAATAGACTGAAAATATGAAAATTAAATATATAACGTTACGAATTTACTGAGAAAACTGTAAGAAAATGTGGGGAGCAATTAACTACACATATTAAAGAAGATTTGAACAAAAATACCAATTTTTAGAAAAGTAATAAGCGAATTTATAGTTGAATTTATGTGATTGTATTGATTGACCACTATACCTCGGTTTAGGTAAATAGTGATTTTTTCAGTTGTGCATGTTTTATAAAGCAAATAAGAGTGCAGATGGTAATTTCTACACTGGTCGGACGTAATAAAAGCAAAAAGAGCGAAAGAAATGAATATTTTAAAAATTTTTAAAATTTTAGGAAATTACGATTATGGGAAAACGAATTATGTGGAAATCAATATTTTAGCGGTAGAAATTAATTATAATAACTATAGATAAATACGGGGGGCGGTTAAATACGCTATAAACAAAGAAAATTCAAACGAAAAAGGCCACTTTTCAGCCGAGTTATCGATGAATACGTGTTTTTATTGATGAATTCACGTAAATAAGAGACTGAAAATATGAGAATTATATATTTAACGTTAGGAATTAACCAAGAAAACAGCATAGGATTACGTGGAGCAGTTAGTGACATTATTTTAATAGAGAATTTAAAAGGAAAAGGCCAATTTTCAGCCGTGCTATCGATGAATACGTGTTTTTATTGATGAATTTAAGTAAGAAATAGACTGAAAATATGAAAATTATATATATAACGTTAGGAATTAACCAAGAAAACTATATAGGATTACGGGAAGCAATCAGTGACACTATTTAAATAGAGAATTTAAAAGGAAAAGCCCAATTTTTAGCCGTGCTATCGATGAATACGTGTTTTTATTGATGAATTTAAGTAAGAAATAGACTGAAAATATGAAAATTAAATATATAACGTTACGAATTTACTGAGAAAACTATAAGGAAATGTGGGGAGCAATTAACTACACATATTAAAGAAGATTTGAACAAAAATACCAATTTTTAGAAAGGTAATAAGCGAATTTATAGTTGAATTTATGTGATTGTATTGATTGACCACTATACATCGGTTTAGGTAAATAGTGATTTTTTCCAGTTTTGCATGTTTTATAAAGCAAATAGGAGTGCAGATGGTAGTTTCTACACTAGACGGACCTAATAAAAGCAAAAAGAGCGAAAGAAATAAAGATTTTAAAAATTTTAAAAATTTTTGGAAATTACGATTATGGGAAAACGAATTATGTGGAATTCAATACTCTAGCGGAAGAAATTTATAATTGTAACTATAGATAAATACGAAGGACAATTAAATACACTATAAACAAAGAAAATTTAAACGAAAAAGGCCACTTTTCAGCCGAGTTATAGATGAATACGTGTTTTTATTGAAGAATTCACGTAAATAAGAGACTGAAAATATGAAAATTATATATATAACGTTAGGAATTAACCAAGAAAACTGTATATGATTACGGGGGAGCAGTTAGTTACACTATTTAAATAGAGAATTTAAAAGGAAAAGGCCACTTTTCAGCCGAGTTATCGATGAATACGTGTTTTTATTGATGAATTCACGTAAATATGGGACTGAAAATATGAAAATTATATATATAACGTTAGGAATTAATCAAGAAAACAGTATAGGATTACGGGAGGCAGTTAGTTACACTATCTTAATAGAAAATTTAAAAGGAAAAGTCCACTTTTCAGCCGTGCTATAGGTGAATACGTGTTTTTATTGATGAATTTAAGTAAGAAATAGACTGTAAATATGAAAATTAAATATATAACGTTACAAATTTACCTAGAAAACTATGAGGAAATGTGGGGAGCAATTAACTTCACAATTTAAAGAAGATTTGAACGAAAAATACCAATTTTTAGAAAAGTAATAAGCGAATTTATAGTTGAATTTATGTGATTGTATTGATTGACCACTATACCTTGGTTTAGGTAAATAGTGATTTTTTCCAGTCGTGTATATTTTATAAAGCAAATAAGAGTACAGATGGTAGTTTCTACACGAGACGGACCTAATAAAAGCAAAAAGAGCGAAAGAAATGAAGATTTGAAAAATTTTAATAATTTTAGGAAATTACGATTATGGGTAAACGAATTATGTGGAAATCAATATTTTAGCAGTGGAAATTTATTATAAAACTATAGGTAAATACGGGGGGCGGTTAAATACACTATTAACAAAGAAAATTGAAACGGAAAAGGCCACTTTACAGCCGAGTTATCGATGAATACGTGTTTTTATTGATGAATTCACGTAAATAAGAGACTTAAAATATGAAAATTATATATTTAACGTTAGGAATTAACCAAGAAAACAGCATAGGATTACGGGGAGCAGTTAGTTACACTATTTAAATAGAGAATTTAAAAGGAAAAGTCCACTTTTCAGCCGTGCTATAGATGAATACGTGTTTTTATTGATGAATTTAAGTAAGAAATAGAATGAAAATATGAAAATTATATATATATCGTTAGGAATTAAACAAGAAAACTATATAGGATTACGGAGGCCAATTAGTGACACTATTTAAATAGATAATTTAAAAGGAAAAGGCCAATTTTTAGCCGTGCTATCGATGAATACGTGTTTTTATTGATGAATTTAAGTAAGAAATAGACTGAAAATATGAAAATTATATATATAACGTTAGGAATTAACCAAGAAAACAGTATAGCATTACGGGAGGCAGTTAGCAACACTATCTTAATAGAAAATTTAAAAGAAAAATTCAATTTTCAGCCGTGCTATAGATGAATACGTGTTTTTATTGATGAATTTAAGTAAGAAATAGACTGAAAATATGAAAATTATATATATAACGTTAGGAATTAAACAAGAAAACTATATAGGATTACGGAAGCCAATTAGTGACACTATTTAAATAGATAATTTAAAAGGAAAAGGCCAGTTTTCAGCCGTGCTATCGATGAATACGTGTTTTTATTGATGAATTTAAGTAAGAAATAGACTGAAAATATGAAAATTAAATATATAACGTTACGAATTTACTTCGAAAACTATAAGAAAATGTGGGAAGGTTTTAACTACACAATTTAAAGAAGATTTGAACGAATAACACCAATTTTTAGAAAAGTTATAAGCGAATTTATAGTTGAATTTATGTGATTGTATTGATTGACCACTATACCTCGGTTTAGGTAAATAGTGATTTTTTCCAGTCGTGTATGTTTTATAAAGCAAATAAGAGTACAGATGGTAGTTTCTACACTAGACGGACCTAATAAAAGCAAAAAGAGTGAAAGAAATGAAGATTTGAAAAATTTTAATAATTTTCGGAAATTACGATTATGGGTAAACGAATTATGTGGAAATCAATATTTTAGCGATGGAAATTTATTATAGTAACTATAGATAAATACGGAAGGCGGTTAAATACACTATAAACAAAGAAAATTTAAAAGGAAAAGGCCACTTTTCAGCCGAGTTATAAATGAATACGTGTTTTATTGATGAATTCACGTAAATAAGAGATTGAAAATATGAAAATTATATATTTAACGTTAGGAATTAACCAAGAAAACAGCATAGGATTACGGGTAGCAGTTAGTGACACTATTTAAATAGAGAATTTAAAAGGAAAAGGCCAATTTTAAGCCGTGCTATCGATGAATACGTGTTTTTATTGATGAATTTAAGTAAGGAATAGATTGAAAATATGAAAATTATATATATAACGTTAGTAATTGACCAAGAAAACTATATAGGATTACGGGGGGCAATTAGTGACACTATTTAAATAGATAATTTAAAAGGAAAAGGCCAATTTTCAGCCATGCTATCGATGAATACGTGTTTTTATTGATGAATTTAAGTAAGAAATAGACTGAAAATATGAAAATTAAATATATAACGTTACGAATTTACTTCGAAAACTATAAGAAAATGTGGGAAGGTTTTAACTACACAATTTAAAGAAGATTTGAACGAAAAACACCAATTTTTAGAAAAGTTATAAGCGAATTTATAGTTGAATTTATGTGATTGTATTGATTGACCACTATACCTCGGTTTAGGTAAATAGTGATTTTTTCCAGTCGTGTATGTTTTATAAAGCAAATAAGAGTACAGATGGTAGTTTCTACACTAGACGGACCTAATAAAAGCAAAAAGAGTGAAAGAAATGAAGATTTGAAAAATTTTAATAATTTTCGGAAATTACGATTATGGGTAAACGAATTATGTGGAAATCAATATTTTAGCGATGGAAATTTATTATAGTAACTATAGATAAATACGGAAGGCGGTTAAATACACTATAAACAAAGAAAATTTAAAAGGAAAAGGCCACTTTTCAGCCGAGTTATAGATGAATACGTGTTTTATTGATGAATTCACGTAAATAAGAGATCGAAAATATGAAAATTATATATTTAACGTTAGGAATTAACCAAGAAAACAGCATAGGATTACGGGTAGCAGTTAGTGACACTATTTAAATAGAGAATTTAAAAGGAAAAGGCCAATTTTCAGCCGTGCTATCGATGAATACGTGTTTTTATTGATGAATTTAAGTAAGAAATAGACTGAAAATATGAAAATTATATATATAACGTTAGGAATTAACCAAGAAAATTATATAGGATTACGAGGGACAATAAGTGACACTATTAAAATAGAGAATTTAAAAGGAAAAGCCCAATTTTCAGCCGTGCTATCGATGAATACGTGTTATTATTGATGAATTTAAGTAAGAAATAGACTGAAAATATGAAAATTAAATATATAACGTTACGTATTTACTAAGAAAACTATAAAAAATGTGGGGTGGGATTAACTACACAATTTAAAGAAGATTTGAACGAAAAATACCAATTTTTAGAAAAGTTATAAGCGAATTTATAGTTGAATTTATGTGATTGTTTTGATTGACCACTATACCTCGGTTTAGGTAAATAGTGATTTTTTCCAGTCGTGTATGTTTTATAAAGCAAATAAGAGTACAGATAGTAGTTTCTACACGAGACGGACCTAATAAAAGCAAAAAGAGCGAAAGAAATGAAGATTTGAAAAATTTTAATAATTTTAGGAAATTACGATTATGGGTAAACGAATTATGTGGAAATCAATATTTTAGCAGTGGAAATTTATTATAAAACTATAGGTAAATACGGGGGGCGGTTAAATACACTATTAACAAAGAACATTGAAACGGAAAAGGCCACTTTTCAGCCGAGTTATCGATGAATACGTGTTTTTATTGATGAATTCACGTAAATAAGAGACTGAAAATATGAAAATTATATATTTAACGTTAGGAATTAACCAAGGAAACAGCATAGGATTACGGGGAGCAGTTAGTGACACTATTTTAATAGAGAATTTAAAAGGAAAAGGCCAATTTTCAGCCGTGCTATCGATGAATACGTGTTTTTATTGATGAATTTAAGTAAGAAATAGACTTAAAATATGAAAATTATATATATAACGTTAGGAATTAACCAAGAAAACTATATAGGATTACGGGTAGCAATTAGTGACACTATTTAAATAGAGAATTTAAAAAAATTCACGTAAATACGGGATTGAAAATATGAAAATTATATATATAACGTTAGGAATTAATCAAGAAAACAGTATAGGATTACGGGAGGTGGTTAGTTACACTATCTAAATAGAAAATTTAAAAGGAAAAGTCCACTTTTCAGCCGTGCTATAGATGAATACGTGTTTTTATTGATGAATTTAAGTAAGAAATAGACTGTAAATATGAAAATTAAATATATAACGTTACGAATTTACTTAGAAAACTATGAGGAAATGTGGGGAGCAATTAACTACACAATTTAAAGAAGATTTGAACGAAAAATACCAATTTTTAGAAAAGTTATAAGCGAATTTATAGTTGAATTTATGTGATTGTATTGATTGACCACTATACCTTGGTTTAGGTAAATAGTGATTTTTTCCAGTCGTGTATGTTTTATAAAGCAAATAATATAATTATATTAATATAGATGGTAGTTTCTACACGAAACGGACCTAATAAAAGCAAAAAGAGCGAAAGAAATGAAGATTTGAAAAATTTTAATAATTTTAGGAAATTACGATTATGGGTAAACGAATTATGTGGAAATCAATATTTTAGCAGTGGAAATTTATTATAAAACTATAGGTAAATACGGGGGGCGGTTAAATACACTATTAACAAAGAAATTTGAAACGGAAAAGGCCATTTTTCAGCCGAGTTATCGATGAATACGTGTTTTTATTGATGAATTCACGTAAATAAGAGACTGAAAATATGAAAATTATATATTTAACGTTAGGAATTAACCAAGAAAACAGCATAGGATTACGGGGAGCAGTTAGTTACACTATTTAAATAGAGAATTTAAAAGGAAAAGTCCACTTTTCAGCCGTGCTAAAGATGAATACGTGTTTTTATTGATGAATTTAAGTAAGAAATAGAATGAAAATATGAAAATTATATATATAACGTTAGGAATTAAACAAGAAAACTATATAGGATTACGGAGGCCAATTAGTGACACTATTTAAATAGATAATTTAAAAGGAAAAGGCCAATTTTTAGCCGTGCTATCGATGAATACGTGTTTTTATTGATGAATTCACGTAAATAGGAGACTGAAAATATGAAAATTATATATATAACGTTAGGAATTAACCAAGAAAACGGTATAGCATTACGGGAGGCAGTTAGCAACACTATCTTAATAGAAAATTTAAAAGAAAAATTCAATTTTCAGCCGTGCTATAGATGAATACGTGTTTTTATTGATGAATTTAAGTAAGAAATAGACTGAAAATATGAAAATTATATATATAACGTTAGGAATTAAACAAGAAAACTATATAGGATTACGGAAGCCAATTAGTGACACTATTTAAATAAATAATTTAAAAGGAAAAGGCCAGTTTTCAGCCGTGCTATCGATGAATACGTGTTTTTATTGATGAATTTAAGTAAGAAATAGACTGAAAATATGAAAATTAAATATATAACGTTACGAATTTACTTCGAAAACTATAAGAAAATGTGGGAAGGTTTTAACTACACAATTTAAAGAAGATTTGAACGAAAAACACCAATTTTTAGAAAAGTTATAAGCGAATTTATAGTTGAATTTATGTGATTGTATTGATTGACCACTATACCTCGGTTTAGGTAAATAGTGATTTTTTCCAGTCGTGTATGTTTTATATATTTATTATAAAACTATAGGTAAATACGGGGGGCGGTTAAATACACTATTAACAAAGAACATTGAAACGGAAAAGGCCACTTTTCAGCCGAGTTATCGATGAATACGTGTTTTTATTGATGAATTCACGTAAATAAGAGACTGAAAATATGAAAATTATATATTTAACGTTAGGAATTAACCAAGAAAACAGCATAGGATTACGGGGAGCAGTTAGTGACACTATTTTAATAGAGAATTTAAAAGGAAAAGGCCAATTTTCAGCCGTGCTATCGATGAATACGTGTTTTTATTGATGAATTTAAGTAAGAAATAGACTGAAAATATGAAAATTATATATATAACGTTAGGAATTAATCAAGAAAACAGTATAGGATTACGGGAGGTGGTTAGTTACACTATCTAAATAGAAAATTTAAAAGGAAAAGTCCACTTTTCAGCCGTGCTATAGATGAATACGTGTTTTTATTGATGAATTTAAGTAAGAAATAGACTGTAAATATGAAAATTAAATATATAACGTTACGAATTTACTTAGAAAACTATGAGGAAATGTGGGGAGCAATTAACTACACAATTTAAAGAAGATTTGAACGAAAAATACCAATTTTTAGAAAAGTTATAAGCGAATTTATAGTTGAATTTATGTGATTGTATTGATTGACCACTATACCTTGGTTTAGGTAAATAGTGATTTTTTCCAGTCGTGTATGTTTTATAAAGCAAATAATATAATAATATTAATATAGATGGTAGTTTCTACACGAGACGGACCTAATAAAAGCAAAAAGAGCGAAAGAAATGAAGATTTGAAAAATTTTAATAATTTTAGGAAATTACGATTATGGGTAAACGAATTATGTGGAAATCAATATTTTAGCAGTGGAAATTTATTATAAAATTATAGGTAAATACGGGGGGCGGTTAAATACACTATTAACAAAGAAAATTGAACCGGAAAAGGCCATTTTTCAGCCGAGTTATCGATGAATACGTGTTTTTATTGATGAATTCACGTAAATAAGAGACTGAAAATATGAAAATTATATATTTATCGTTAGGAATTAACCAAGAAAACAGCATAGGATTACGGGGAGCAGTTAGTTACACTATTTAAATAGAGAATTTAAAAGGAAAAGTCCACTTTTCAGCCGTGCTAAAGATGAATACGTGTTTTTATTGATGAATTTAAGTAAGAAATAGAATGAAAATATGAAAATTATATATATAACGTTAGGAATTAAACAAGAAAACTATATAGGATTACGGAGGCCAATTAGTGACACTATTTAAATAGATAATTTAAAAGGAAAAGGCCAATTTTTAGCCGTGCTATCGATGAATACGTGTTTTTATTGATGAATTCACGTAAATAGGAGACTGAAAATATGAAAATTATATATATAACGTTAGGAATTAACCAAGAAAACGGTATAGCATTACGGGAGGCAGTTAGCAACACTATCTTAATAGAAAATTTAAAAGGAAAAGTCCACTTTTCAGCCGTGCTATAGATGAATACGTGTTTTTATTGATGAATTTAAGTAAGAAATAGACTGAAAATATGAAAATTATATATATAACGTTAGGAATTAAACAAGAAAACTATATAGGATTACGGAGGCCAATTAGTGACACTATTTAAATAGATAATTTAAAAGGAAAAGGCCAATTTTCAGCCGTGCTATCGATGAATACGTGTTTTTATTGATGAATTTAAGTAAGAAATAGACTGAAAATATGAAAATTAAATATATAACGTTACGAATTTACTTCGAAAACTATAAGAAAATGTGGGAAGCAATTAACTACACAATTTAAAGAAGATTTGAACGAAAAATACCAATTTTTAGAAAAGTTATAAGCGAATTTATAGTTGAATTTATGTGATTGTATTGATTGACCACTATACCTCGGTTTAGGTAAATAGTGATTTTTTCCAGTCGTGTATGTTTTATAAAGCAAATAAGAGTACAGATGGTAGTTTCTACACTAGACGGACCTAATAAAAGCAAAAAGAGTGAAAGAAATGAAGATTTGAAAAATTTTAATAATTTTCGGAAATTACGATTATGGGTAAACGAATTATGTGGAAATCAATATTTTAGCGATGGAAATTTATTATAGTAACTATAGATAAATACGGAAGGCGGTTAAATACACTATAAACAAAGAAAATTTAAAAGGAAAAGGCCACTTTTCAGCCGAGTTATAAATGAATACGTGTTTTATTGATGAATTCACGTAAATAAGAGATTGAAAATATGAAAATTATATATTTAACGTTAGGAATTAACCAAGAAAACAGCATAGGATTACGGGTAGTAGTTAGTGACACTATTTAAATAGAGAATTTAAAAGGAAAAGGCCAATTTTAAGCCGTGCTATCGATGAATACGTGTTTTTATTGATGAATTTAAGTAAGAAATAGACTGAAAATATGAAAATTATATATATATATAACGTTAGGAATTAACCAAGAAAACTATATAGGATTACGAGGGACAATAAGTGACACTATTTAAATAGAGAATTTAAAAGGAAAAGCCCAATTTTTAGCCGTGCTATCGATGAATACGTGTTTTTATTGATGAATTTAAGTAAGGAATAGACAGAAAATATGAAAATTATATATATAACGTTAGTAATTAACCAAGAAAACTATATAGGATTACGGGGGGCAATTAGTGACACTATTTAAATAGATAATTTAAAAGGAAAAGGCCAATTTTCAGCCGTGCTATCGATGAATACGTGTTTTATTGATGAATTTAAGTAAGAAATAGACTGAAAATATGAAAATTATATATATAACGTTAGGAATTAACCAAGAAAACTATATAGGATTACGGAGGCCAATTAGTGACACTATTGAAATAGATAATTTAAAAGGAAAAGGCCAATTTTCAGCCGTGCTATCGATGAATACGTGTTTTTATTGATGAATTTAAGTAAGAAATAGACTGAAAATACGAAAATTAAATATATAACTTTACGAATTTACTTAGAAAACTATAAGGAAATGTGGGGAGCAATTAACTACACAATTTAAAGAAGATTTGAACGAAAAATACCAATTTTTAGAAAAGTTATAAGCGAATTTATAGTTGAATTTATGTGATTGTATTGATTGACCACTATACCTCGGTTTAGGTAAATAGCGATTTTTTCCAGTCGTGTATGTTTTATAAAGCAAATAAGAGTACAGATGGTAGTTTCTACACTAGAAGGACCTAATAAAAGCAAAAAGAGCGAAAGAAATGAAGATTTGAAAAATTTTAATAATTTTAGGATATTACGATTATGGGTAAACGAATTATGTGGAAATCAATATTTTAGCAGTGGAAATTTATTATAAAACTATAGGTAAATACGGAGGGCGGTTAAATACAATATTAACAAAGAAAATTGAAACGGAAAAGGCCACTTTTCAGCCGAGTTATCGATGAATACGTGTTTTTATTGATGAATTCACGTAAATAAGAGACTGAAAATATGAAAATTATATATTTAACGTTAGGAATTAACCAAGAAAACAGCATAGGATTACGGGGAGCAGTTAGTGACAATATTTAAATAGAGAATTTAAAAGGAAAAGGCCAATTTTCAGCCGTGCTATCGATGAATACGTGTTTTTATTGATGAATTTAAGTAAGAAATAGACTGAAAATATGAAAATTATATATGTATATATATATATATATATATATATATATATATATATTACTTTAGGAATTAACCAAGAAAACTATATAGGAGTACGGGCGGCAATTAGTGACACTATTTAAATAGAGAATTTAAAAGGAGAAGCCCAATTTTTAGCCGTGCTATCGATGAATACGTGTTTTTATTGATGAATTTAAGTAAGAAATAGACTGAAAATATGAAAATTATATATATAACGTAAGGAATTAACCAAGAAAACTATATAGGATTACGGGGGGCAATTAGTGACACTATTAAATAGATAATTTAAAAGGAAAAGGCCAATTTTCAGCCGTGCTATCGATGAATACGTGTTTTTATTGATGAATTTAAGTAAGAAATAGACTGAAAATATGAAAATTATATATATAACGTTAGGAATTAACCAAGTAAACTATGTAGGATTACGGAGGCCAATTAGTGACACTATTTAAATAGATAATTTAAAAGGAAAAGGCCAATTTTCAGCCGTGCTATCGATGAATACGTGTTTTTATTGATGAATTTAAGTTAGAAATAGACTGAAAATATGAAAATTAAATATATAACGTTACGAATTTACTTAGAAAACTATGAGGAAATGTGGGGAGCAATTAACTACACAATTTAAAGAAGATTTGAACGAAAAATACCAATTTTTAGAAAAGTTATAAGCGAATTTATAGTTGAATTTATGTGATTGTATTGATTGACCACTATACCTCGGTTTAGGTAAATAGCGATTTTTTCCAGTCGTGTATGTTTTATAAAGCAAATAAGAGTACAGATGGTAGTTTCTACACTAGAAGGACCTAATAAAAGCAAAAAGAGCGAAAGAAATGAAGATTTGAAAAATTTTAATAATTTTAGGATATTACGATTATGGGTAAACGAATTATGTGGAAATCAATATTTTAGCAGTGGAAATTTATTATAAAACTATAGGTAAATACGGAGGGCGGTTAAATACACTATTAACAAAGAAAATTGAAACGGAAAAGGCCACTTTTCAGCCGAATTATCGATGAATACGTGTTTTTATTGATGAATTCACGTAAATAAGAGACTGAAAATATGAAAATTATATATATAACGTTAGGAATTAACCAAGAAAACTATATAGGATTACGGGAGGCAGTTAGTTACACTATATAAATAGAAAATTTAAAAGGAAAAGTCCACTTTTCAGCCGTGCTATAGATGAATACGTGTTTTTATTGATGAATTTAAGTAAGAAATAGACTGAAAATATTAAAATTATATATATATATATATATATATATATATATATAACGTTAGGAATTAACCAAGAAAACTATATATGATTACGGGGCAGTTAGTGACACTATTTAAATAGAGAATTTAAAAGGAAAAGGCCAATTTTCAGCCGTGCTATCGATGAATACGTGTTTTTATTGATGAATTTAAGTAAGAAATAGACTGAAAATATTAATATATATATATATATATATATATATATATATATATATATATATATATATATATATATATTTATATATATATATATATATATAACGTTAGGAATTAACCAAGAAAACTATATAGGATTACGGGGGGCAAATAGTGACACTATTTAAATAGAGAATTTAAAAGGAAAAGCCCAATTTTTAGCCGTGCTATCGATGAATACGTGTTTTATTGATGAATTTAAGTAAGAAATAGACTGAAAATATGAAAATTATATATATAACGTCAGGAATTAACAAAGAAAACTATATAGGATTACGGGGGGCAATTAGTGACACTATTTAAATAGATAATTTAAAAGGAAAAGGCCAATTTTCAGCCGTGCTATCGATGAATACGTGTTTTTATTGATGAATTTAAGTAAGAAATAGACTGAAAATATGAAAATTATATATATAACGTTAGGAATTAACCAAGAAAACTATATAGGATTACGGAGGCCAATTAGTGACACTATTTAAATAGATAATTTAAAAGGAAAAGGCCAATTTTCAGCCGTGCTATCGATGAATACGTGTTTTTATTGCTGAATTTAAGTTAGAAATAGACTGAAAATATGAAAATTAAATATATAACGTTACGAATTTACTTAGAAAACTATAAGGAAATGTGGGGAGCAATTAACTACACAATTTAAAGAAGATTTGAACGAAAAATAACAATTTTTAGAAAAGTTATAAGCGAGTTTATAGTTGAATTTATGTGATTGTATTGATTGACCACTATACCTCGGTTTAGGTAAATAGCGATTTTTTCCAGTCGTGTATGTTTTATAAAGCAAATAAGAGTACAGATGGTAGTTTCTACACTAGAAGGACCTAATAAAAGCAAAAAGAGCGAAAGAAATGAAGATTTGAAAAATTTTAATAATTTTAGGATATTACGATTATGGGTAAACGAATTATGTGGAAATCAATATTTTAGCAGTGGAAATTTATTATAAAACTATAGGTAAATACGGAGGGCGGTTAAATATACTATTAACAAAGAAAATTGAAACGGAAAAGGCCACTTTTCAGCCGAGTTATCGATGAATACGTGTTTTTATTGATGAATTCACGTAAATAAGAGACTGAAAATATGAAAATTATATATATAACGTTAGGAATTAATCAAGAAAACAGTATAGGATTACGGGAGGCAGTTAGTTACACTATATAAATAGAAAATTTAAAAGGAAAAGTCCACTTTTCAGCCGTGCTATAGATGAATACGTGTTTTTATTGATGAATTTAAGTAAGAAATAGACTGAAAATATGAAAATTATATATATAACGTTAGGAATTAAACAAGAAAACAATATAGGATTACGGAGGCCAATTAGTGACACTATTTAAATAGATAATTTAAAAGGAAAAGGCCAATTTTCAGCCGTGCTATCGATGAATACGTGTTTTTATTGATGAATTTAAGTAAGAAATAGAATGAAAATATGAAAATTAAATATATAACGTTACGAATTTACTTAGAAAACTATAAGGAAATGTGGGGAGCAATTAACTACACAACTTAAAGAAGATTTGAACGAAAAATAACAATTTTTAGAAAAGTTATAAGCGAGTTTATAGTTGAATTTATGTGATTGTATTGATTGACCACTATACCTCGGTTTAGGTAAATAGCGATTTTTTCCAGTCGTGTATGTTTTATAAAGCAAATAAGAGTACAGATGGTAGTTTCTACACTAGAAGGACCTAATAAAAGCAAAAAGAGCGAAAGAAATGAAGATTTGAAAAATTTTAATAATTTTAGGATATTACGATTATGGGTAAACGAATTATGTGGAAATCAATATTTTAGCAGTGGAAATTTATTATAAAACTATAGGTAAATACGGAGGGCGGTTAAATACACTATTAACAAAGAAAATTGAAACGGAAAAGGCCACTTTTCGGCCGAGTTATCGATGAATACGTGTTTTTATTGATGAATTCACGTAAATAAGAGACTGAAAATATGAAAATTATATATATAACGTTAGGAATTAATCAAGAAAACAGTATAGGATTACGGGAGGCAGTTAGTTACACTATATAAATAGAAAATTTAAAAGGAAAAGTCCACTTTTCAGCCGTGCTATAGATGAATACGTGTTTTTATTGATGAATTTAAGTAAGAAATAGACTGAAAATATGAAAATTATATATATAACGTTAGGAATTAAACAAGAAAACTATATAGGATTACGGAGGCCAATAAGTGACACTATTTATATAGAGAATTTAAAAGGAAAAGCCCATTTTTAGCCGTGCTATCGATGAATACGTGTTTTTATTGATGAATTTAAGTAAGGAATAGACTGAAAATATGAAAATTATATATATAACGTTAGTAATTAACCAAGAAAACTATATAGGATTACGGGGGGCAATTAGTGACACTATTTAAATAGATAATTTAAAAGGAAAAGGCCAATTTTCAGCCGTGCTATCGATGAATACGTGTTTTTATTGATGAATTTAAGTAAGAAATAGACTGAAAATATGAAAATTATATATATAACGTTAGGAATTAACCAAGAAAACTATATAGGATTACGGAGACCAATTAGTGACACTATTGAAATAGATAATTTAAAAGGAAAAGGCCAATTTTCAGCCGTGCTATCGATGAATACGTGTTTTTATTGATGAATTTAAGTAAGAAATAGACTGAAAATACGAAAATTAAATATATAACTTTACGAATTTACTTAGAAAACTATAAGGAAATGTGGGGAGCAATTAACTACACAATTTAAAGAAGATTTGAACGAAAAATACCAATTTTTAGAAAAGTTATAAGCGAATTTATAGTTGAATTTATGTGATTGTATTGATTGACCACTATACCTCGGTTTAGGTAAATAGCGATTTTTTCCAGTCGTGTATGTTTTATAAAGCAAATAAGAGTACAGATGGTAGTTTCTACACTAGAAGGACCTAATAAAAGCAAAAAGAGCGAAAGAAATGAAGATTTGAAAAATTTTAATAATTTTAGGATATTACGATTATGGGTAAACGAATTATGTGGAAATCAATATTTTAGCAGTGGAAATTTATTATAAAACTATAGGTAAATACGGAGGGCGGTTAAATATAATATTAACAAAGAAAATTGAAACGGAAAAGGCCACTTTTCAGCCGAGTTATCGATGAATACGTGTTTTTATTGATGAATTCTAGTAAATAAGAGACTGAAAATATGAAAATTATATATTTAACGTTAGGAATTAACCAAGAAAACAGCATAGGATTACGGGGAGCAGTTAGTGACAATATTTAAATAGAGAATTTAAAAGGAAAAGGCCAATTTTCAGCCGTGCTATCGATGAATACGTGTTTTTATTGATGAATTTAAGTAAGAAATAGACTGAAAATATGAAAATTATATATATATATATATATATATATATATTACTTTAGGAATTAACCAAGAAAACTATATAGGAGTACGGGCGGCAATTAGTGACACTATTTAAATAGAGAATTTAAAAGGAGAAGCCCAATTTTTAGCCGTGCTATCGATGAATACGTGTTTTTATTGATGAATTTAAGTAAGAAATAGACTGAAAATATGAAAATTATATATATAACGTAAGGAATTAACCAAGAAAACTATATAGGATTACGGGGGGCAATTAGTGACACTATTTAAATAGATAATTTAAAAGGAAAAGGCCAATTTTCAGCCGTGCTATCGATGAATACGTGTTTTTATTGATGAATTTAAGTAAGAAATAGACTGAAAATATGAAAATTATATATATAACGTTAGGAATTAACCAAGTAAACTATGTAGGATTACGGAAGCCAATTAGTGATACTATTTAAATAGATAATTTAAAAGGAAAAGGCCAATTTTCAGCCGTGCTATCGATGAATACGTGTTTTTATTGATGAATTTAAGTTAGAAATAGACTGAAAATATGAAAATTAAATATATAACGTTACGAATTTACTTAGAAAACTATGAGTAAATGTGGGGAGCAATTAACTACACAATTTAAAGAAGATTTGAACGAAAAATACCAATTTTTAGAAAAGTTATAAGCGAATTTATAGTTGATTTTATGTGATTGTATTGATTGACCACTATACCTCGGTTTAGGTAAATAGCGATTTTTTCCAGTCGTGTATGTTTTATAAAGCAAATAAGAGTACAGATGGTAGTTTCTACACTAGAAGGACCTAATAAAAGCAAAAAGAGCGAAAGAAATGAAGATTTGAAAAATTTTAATAATTTTAGGATATTACGATTATGGGTAAACGAATTATGTGGAAATCAATATTTTAGCAGTGGAAATTTATTATAAAACTATAGGTAAATACGGAGGGCGGTTAAATACACTATTAACAAAGGAAATTGAAACGGAAAAGGCCACTTTTCAGCCGAGTTATCGATGAATACGTGTTTTTATTGATGAATTCACGTAAATAAGAGACTGAAAATATGAAAATTATATATATAACGTTAGGAATTAATCAAGAAAACAGTATAGGATTACGGGAGGCAGTTAGTTACACTATATAAATAGAAAATTTAAAAGGAAAAGTCCACTTTTCAGCCGTGCTATAGATGAATACGTGTTTTTATTGATGAATTTAAGTAAGAAATAGACTGAAAATATGAAAATTATATATATATATATAACGTTAGGAATTAACCAAGAAAACTATATATGATTACGGGGGCAATTAGTGACACTATTTAAATAGATAATTTAAAAGGAAAAGGCCAATTTTCAGCCGTGCTATCGATGAATACGTGTTTTTATTGATGAATTTAAGTAAGAAATGGATTGAAAATATGAAAATTAAATATATAACGTTACGAATTTACTTAGAAAACTATAAGGAAATGTGGGGAGCAATTAACTACACAATTAAAGAAGATTTGAACGAAAAATAGAAATTTTTAGAAAAGTTATAAGCGAATTTATAGTTGAATTTATGTGATTGTATTGATTGACCACTATACCTCGGTTTAGGTAAATAGCGATTTTTTCCAGTCGTGTATGTTTTATAAAGCAAATAAGAGTACAGATGGTAGTTTCTACACTAGAAGGACCTAATAAAAGCAAAAAGAGCGAAAGAAATGAAGATTTGAAAAATTTTAATAATTTTAGGATATTACGATTATGGGTAAACGAATTATGTGGAAATCAATATTTTAGCAGTGGAAATTTATTATAAAACTATAGGTAAATACGGAGGGCGGTTAAATACACTATTAACAAAGAAAATTGAAACGGAAAAGGCCACTTTTCAGCCGAGTTATCGATGAATACGTGTTTTTATTGATGAATTCACGTAAATAAGAGACTGAAAATATGAAAATTATATATATAACGTTAGGAATTAATCAAGAAAACAGTATAGGATTACGGGAGGCAGTTAGTTACACTATATAAATAGAAAATTTAAAAGGAAAAGTCCACTTTTCAGCCGTGCTATAGATGAATACGTGTTTTTATTGATGAATTTAAGTAAGAAATAGACTGAAAATATGAAAATTATATATATATATATATAACGTTAGGAATTAACCAAGAAAACTATATATGATTACGGGGGCAATTAGTGACACTATTTAAATAGATAATTTAAAAGGAAAAGGCCAATTTTCAGCCGTGCTATCGATGAATACGTGTTTTTATTGATGAATTTAAGTAAGAAATGGATTGAAAATATGAAAATTAAATATATAACGTTACGAATTTACTTAGAAAACTATAAGGAAATGTGGGGAGCAATTAACTACACAATTAAAGAAGATTTGAACGAAAAATAGAAATTTTCAGAAAAGTTATAAGCGAATTTATAGTTGAATTTATGTGATTGTATTGATTGACCACTATACCTCGGTTTAGGTAAATAGCGATTTTTTCCAGTCGTGTATGTTTTATAAAGCAAATAAGAGTACAGATGGTAGTTTCTACACTAGAAGGACCTAATAAAAGCAAAAAGAGCGAAAGAAATGAAGATTTGAAAAATTTTAATAATTTTAGGATATTACGATTATGGGTAAACGAATTATGTGGAAATCAATATTTTAGCAGTGGAAATTTATTATAAAACTATAGGTAAATACGGAGGGCGGTTAAATACACTATTAAAAAAGAAAATTGAAACGGAAAAGGCCACTTTTCAGCCGAGTTATCGATGAATACGTGTTTTTATTGATGAATTCACGTAAATAAGAGACTGAAAATATGAAAATTATATATTTAACGTTAGGAATTAACCAAGAAAACAGCAAAGGATTACAGGGAGCAGTTAGTGACACTATTTAAATAGAGAATTTAAAAGGAAAAGGCCAATTTTCAGCCGTGCTATCGATGAATACGTGTTTTTATTGATGAATTTAAGTAAGAAATAGACTGAAAATATTAAAGTTATATATATATATATATATATATATATATATATATATATATATATATATATATATATATATATATAACGTTAGGAATTAACCAAGAAAACTATATAGGATTACGGGGGGCAAATAGTGACACTATTTAAATAGAGAATTTAAAAGGAAAAGCCCAATTTTTAGCCGTGCTATCGATGAATACGTGTTTTATTGATGACTTTAAGTAAGAAATAGACTGAAAATATGAAAATTATATATATAACGTCAGGAATTAACAAAGAAAACTATATAGGATTACGGGGGGCAATTAGTGACACTATTTAAATAGATAATTTAAAAGGAAAAGGCCAATTTTCAGCCGTGCTATCGATGAATACGTGTTTTTATTGATGAATTTAAGTAAGAAATAGACTGAAAATATGAAAATTATATATATAACGTTAGGAATTAACCAAGAAAACTATATAGGATTACGGAGGCCAATTAGTGACACTATTTAAATAGATAATTTAAAAGGAAAAGGCCAATTTTCAGCCGTGCTATCGATGAATACGTGTTTTTATTGCTGAATTTAAGTTAGAAATAGACTGAAAATATGAAAATTAAATATATAACGTTACGAATTTACTTAGAAAACTATAAGGAAATGTGAGGAGCAATTAACTTCACAATTTAAAGAAGATTTGAACGAAAAATAACAATTTTTAGAAAAGTTATAAGCGAGTTTATAGTTGAATTTATGTGATTGTATTGATTGACCACTATACCTCGGTTTAGGTAAATAGCGATTTTTTCCAGTCGTGTATGTTTTATAAAGCAAATAAGAGTACAGATGGTAGTTTCTACACTAGAAGGACCTAATAAAAGCAAAAAGAGCGAAAGAAATGAAGATTTGAAAAATTTTAATAATTTTAAGATATTACGATTATGGGTAAACGAATTATGTGGAAATCAATATTTTAGCAGTGGAAATTTATTATAAAACTATAGGTAAATACGGAGGGCGGTTAAATACACTATTAACAAAGAAAATTGAAACGGAAAAGGCCACTTTTCAGCCGAGTTATCGA
Source organism: Parnassius smintheus behrii (assembly GCA_036936625.1). Classification (NCBI taxonomy): domain Eukaryota; kingdom Metazoa; phylum Arthropoda; class Insecta; order Lepidoptera; family Papilionidae; genus Parnassius; species Parnassius smintheus. The sequence continues at coordinate 149,212 of JAUPFT010000061.1, read as the reverse complement.
TGAATACGTGTTTTTATTGATGAATTCACGTAAATAAGAGAATGAAAATATGAAAATTATATATATAACGTTAGGAATTAATCAAGAAAACAGTATCGGATTACGGGTGGCAGTTAGTTACACTATATAAATAGAAAATTTGAAAGGAAAAGTCCACTTTTCAGCCGTGCTATAGATGAATACGTGTTTTTATTGATGAATTTAAGTAAGAAATAGACTGAAAATATGAAAATTATATATATAACGTTAGGAATTAAACAAGAAAACTATATAGGATTACGGAGGCCAATTAGTGACACTATTTAAATAGATAATTTAAAAGGAAAAGGCCAATTTTCAGCCGTGCTATCGATGAATACGTGTTTTTATTGATGAATTTAAGTAAGAAATAGAATGAAAATATGAAAATTAAATATATAACGTTACGAATTTACTTAGAAAACTATAAGGAAATGTGAGGAGCAATTAACTACACAATTTAAAGAAGATTTGAACGAAAAATACCAATTTTTAGAAAAGTTATAAGCGAATTTATAGTTGAATTTATGTGATTGTATTGATTGACCACTATACCTCGGTTTAGGTAAATAGCGATTTTTTCCAGTCGTGTATGTTTTATAAAGCAAATAAGAGTACAGATGGTAGTTTCTACACTAGAAGGACCTAATAAAAGCAAAAAGAGCGAAAGAAATGAAGATTTAAAAATTTTAATAATTTTAGGATATTACGATTATGGGTAAACGAATTATGTGGAAATCAATATTTTAGCAGTGGAAATTTATTATAAAACTATAGGTAAATACGGAGGGCGGTTAAATACACTATTAACAAAGAAAATTGAAACGGAAAAGGCCACTTTTCAGCCGAGTTATCGATGAATACGTGTTTTTATTGATGAATTCACGTAAATAAGAGACTGAAAATATGAAAATTATATATTTAACGTTAGGAATTAACCAAAAAAACAGCAAAGGATTACAGGGAGCAGTTAGTGACACTATTTAAATAGAGAATTTAAAAGGAAAAGGCCAATTTTCAGCCGTGCTATCGATGAATACGTGTTTTTATTGATGAATTTAAGTAAGAAATAGACTGAAAATATGAAAATTATATATATATATATATATATATATATATATATATATATATAACGTTAGGAATTAACCAAGAAAACTATATAGGATTACGGGGGGCAAATAGTGACACTATTTAAATAGAGAATTTAAAAGGAAAAGCCCAATTTTTAGCCGTGCTATCGATGAATACGAGTTTTATTGATGAATTTAAGTAAGAAATAGACTGAAAATATGAAAATTATATATATAACGTCAGGAATTAACAAAGAAAACTATATAGGATTACGGGGGGCAATTAGTGACACTATTTAAATAGATAATTTAAAAGGAAAAGGCCAATTTTCAGCCGTGCTATCGATGAATACGTGTTTTTATTGATGAATTTAAGTAAGAAATAGACTGAAAATATGAAAATTATATATATAACGTTAGGAATTAACCAAGAAAACTATATAGGATTACGGAGGCCAATTAGTGACACTATTTAAATAGATAATTTAAAAGGAAAAGGCCAATTTTCGGCCGTGCTATCGATGAATACGTGTTTTTATTGCTGAATTTAAGTTAGAAATAGACTGAAAATATGAAAATTAAATATATAACGTTACGAATTTACTTAGAAAACTATAAGGAAATGTGGGAAGCAATTAACTACACAATTTAAAGAAGATTTGAACGAAAAATACCAATTTTTAGAAAAGTTATAAGCGAATTTATAGTTGAATTTATGTGATTGTATTGATTGACCACTATACCTCGGTTTAGGTAAATAGTGATTTTTTCCAGTCGTGTATGTTTTATAAAGCAAATAAGAGTACAGATGGTAGTTTCTACACTAGACGGACCTAATAAAAGCAAAAAGAGTGAAAGAAATGAAGATTTGAAAAATTTTAATAATTTTCGGAAATTACGATTATGGGTAAACGAATTATGTGGAAATCAATATTTTAGCGATGGAAATTTATTATAGTAACTATAGATAAATACGGAAGGCGGTTAAATACACTATAAACAAAGAAAATTTAAAAGGAAAAGGCAACTTTTCAGCCGAGTTATAGATGAATACGTGTTTTATTGATGAATTTAGGTAAATAAGAGATTGAAAATATGAAAATTATATATTTAACGTTAGGAATTAACCAAGAAAACAGCATAGGATTACGGGTAGCAGTTAGTGACACTATTTAAATAGATAATTTAAAAGGAAAAGGCCAATTTTCAGCCGTGCTATCGATGAATACGTGTTTTTATTGATGAATTTAAGTAAGAAATAGACTGAAAATATGAAAATTAAATATATAACGTTACGAATTTACTTAGAAAACTATAAGGAAATGTAGGGAGCAATTAACTACACAATTTAAAGAAGATTTGAACGAAAAATAGCAATTTTTAGAAAAGTTATAAGCGAATTTGTTGTTCAATTTATGTGATTGTATTGATTGACCACTATACCTCGGTTTAGGTAAATAGTGATTTTTTCCAGTCGTGTATGTTTTATAAATCAAATAAGAAAACAGATGGTAGTTTCTACACTAGACGGACCTAATAAAAGCAAAAAGAGCGAAAGAAATGAAGAATTGAAAAATTTTAATAATTTTAGGATATTACGATTATTGGTAAACGAATTATGTGGAAATCAATATTTTAGCAGTGGAAATTTATTATAAAACTATAGGTAAATACGGAGGGCGGTTAAATACAATATTAACAAAGAAAATTGAAACGGAAAAGGCCACTTTTCAGCCGAGTTATCGATGAATACGTGTTTTTATTGATGAATTCACGTAAATAAGAGACTGAAAATATGAAAATTATATATTTAACTTTAGGAATTAACCAATAAAACAGCATAGGATTACGGGGAGCAGTTAGTGACACTATTTTAATAGAGAATTTAAAAGGAAAAGGTCAATTTTCAGCCGTGCTGTCGATGAATACGTGTTTTTATTGATGAATTTAAGTAAGAAATAGACTGAAAATATGAAAATTATATATATATATATATATATATATATATATATATATATATATATATATATATATATATATATATATATATATATATATATATATATATATATATATATATATATATTACGTTAGGAATTAACCAAGAAAACTATATAGGAGTACGGGCGGCAATTAGTCACACTATTTAAATAGAGAATTTAAAAGGAAAAGCCCAATTTTTAGCCGTGCTATCGATGAATACGTGTTTTTATTGATGAATTTAAGTAAGAAATAGACTGAAAATATGAAAATTATATATATAACGTAAGGAATTAACCAAGAAAACTATATAGGATTACGGGGGGCAATTAGTGACACTATTTAAATAGATAATTTAAAAGGAAAAGGCCGATTTTCAGCCGTGCTATCGATGAATACGTGTTTTTATTGATGAATTTAAGTAAGAAATAGACTGAAAATATGAAAATTATATATAAAACGTTAGGAATTAACCAAGTAAACTATGTAGGATTACGGAGGCCAATTAGTGACACTATTTAAATAGATAATTTAAAAGGAAAAGGCCAATTTTCAGCCGTGCCATCGATGAATACGTGTTTTTATTGATGAATTTAAGTTAGAAATAGACTGAAAATATGAAAATTAAATATATAACGTTACGAATTTACTTAGAAAACTATAAGGAAATGTGGGAAGCAATTAACTACACAATTTAAAGAAGATTTGAACGAAAAATACCAATTTTTAGAAAAGTTATAAGCGAATTTATAGTTGAATTTATGTGATTGTATTGATTGACCACTATACCTCGGTTTAGGTAAATAGCGATTTTTTCCAGTCGTGTATGTTTTATAAAGCAAATAAGAGTACAGATGGTAGTTTCTACACTAGAAGGACCTAATAAAAGCAAAAAGAGCGAAAGAAATGAAGATTTGAAAAATTTTAATAATTTTAAGATATTACGATTATGGGTAAACGAATTATGTGGAAATCAATATTTTAGCAGTGGAAATTTATTATAAAACTATAGGTAAATACGGAGGGCGGTTAAATACACTATTAACAAAGAAAATTGAAACGGAAAAGGCCACTTTTCAGCCGAGTTATCGATGAATACGTGTTTTTATTGATGAATTCACGTAAATAAGAGAATGAAAATATGAAAATTATATATATAACGTTAGGAATTAATCAAGAAAACAGTATCGGATTACGGGTGGCAGTTAGTTACACTATATTAATAGAAAATTTGAAAGGAAAAGTCCACTTTTCAGCCGTGCTATAGATGAATACGTGTTTTTATTGATGAATTTAAGTAAGAAATAGACTGAAAATATGAAAATTATATATATAACGTTAGGAATTAAACAAGAAAACTATATAGGATTACGGAGGCCAATTAGTGACACTATTTAAATAGATAATTTAAAAGGAAAAGGCCAATTTTCAGCCGTGCTATCGATGAATACGTGTTTTTATTGATGAATTTAAGTAAGAAATAGAATGAAAATATGAAAATTAAATATATAACGTTACGAATTTACTTAGAAAACTATAAGGAAATGTGGGGAGCAATTAACTACACAATTTAAAGAAGATTTGAACGAAAAATACCAATTTTTAGAAAAGTTATAAGCGAATTTATAGTTGAATTTATGTGATTGTATTGATTGACCACTATACCTCGGTTTAGGTAAATAGCGATTTTTTCCAGTCGTGTATGTTTTATAAAGCAAATAAGAGTACAGATGGTAGTTTCTACACTAGAAGGACCTAATAAAAGCAAAAAGAGCGAAAGAAATGAAGATTTAAAAATTTTAATAATTTTAGGATATTACGATTATGGGTAAACGAATTATGTGGAAATCAATATTTTAGCAGTGGAAATTTATTATAAAACTATAGGTAAATACGGAGGGCGGTTAAATACACTATTAACAAAGAAAATTGAAACGGAAAAGGCCACTTTTCAGCCGAGTTATCGATGAATACGTGTTTTTATTGATGAATTCACGTAAATAAGAGACTGAAAATATGAAAATTATATATTTAACGTTAGGAATTAACCAAAAAAACAGCAAAGGATTACAGGGAGCAGTTAGTGACACTATTTAAATAGAGAATTTAAAAGGAAAAGGCCAATTTTCAGCCGTGCTATCGATGAATACGTGTTTTTATTGATGAATTTAAGTAAGAAATAGACTGAAAATATGAAAATTATATATATATATATATATATATATATATATATATATATATATATATATATATAACGTTAGGAATTAACCAAGAAAACTATATAGGATTACGGGGGGCAAATAGTGACACTATTTAAATAGAGAATTTAAAAGGAAAAGCCCAATTTTTAGCCGTGCTATCGATGAATACGAGTTTTATTGATGAATTTAAGTAAGAAATAGACTGAAAATATGAAAATTATATATATAACGTCAGGAATTAACAAAGAAAACTATATAGGATTACGGGGGGCAATTAGTGACACTATTTAAATAGATAATTTAAAAGGAAAAGGCCAATTTTCAGCCGTGCTATCGATGAATACGTGTTTTTATTGATGAATTTAAGTAAGAAATAGACTGAAAATATGAAAATTATATATATAACGTTAGGAATTAACCAAGAAAACTATATAGGATTACGGAGGCCAATTAGTGACACTATTTAAATAGATAATTTAAAAGGAAAAGGCCAATTTTCAGCCGTGCTATCGATGAATACGTGTTTTTATTGCTGAATTTAAGTTAGAAATAGACTGAAAATATGAAAATTAAATATATAACGTTACGAATTTACTTAGAAAACTATAAGGAAATGTGGGAAGCAATTAACTACACAATTTAAAGAAGATTTGAACGAAAAATACCAATTTTTAGAAAAGTTATAAGCGAATTTATAGTTGAATTTATGTGATTGTATTGATTGACCACTATACCTCGGTTTAGGTAAATAGTGATTTTTCCAGTCGTGTATGTTTTATAAAGCAAATAAGAGTACAGATGGTAGTTTCTACACTAGACGGACCTAATAAAAGCAAAAAGAGTGAAAGAAATGAAGATTTGAAAAATTTTAATAATTTTCGGAAATTACGATTATGGGTAAACGAATTATGTGGAAATCAATATTTTAGCGATGGAAATTTATTATAGTAACTATAGATAAATACGGAAGGCGGTTAAATACACTATAAACAAAGAAAATTTAAAAGGAAAAGGCAACTTTTCAGCCGAGTTATAGATGAATACGTGTTTTATTGATGAATTTAGGTAAATAAGAGATTGAAAATATGAAAATTATATATTTAACGTTAGGAATTAACCAAGAAAACAGCATAGGATTACGGGTAGCAGTTAGTGACACTATTTAAATAGATAATTTAAAAGGAAAAGGCCAATTTTCAGCCGTGCTATCGATGAATACGTGTTTTTATTGATGAATTTAAGTAAGAAATAGACTGAAAATATGAAAATTAAATATATAACGTTACGAATTTACTTAGAAAACTATAAGGAAATGTAGGGAGCAATTAACTACACAATTTAAAGAAGATTTGAACGAAAAATAGCAATTTTTAGAAAAGTTATAAGCGAATTTGTTGTTCAATTTATGTGATTGTATTGATTGACCACTATACCTCGGTTTAGGTAAATAGTGATTTTTTCCAGTCGTGTATGTTTTATAAATCAAATAAGAAAACAGATGGTAGTTTCTACACTAGACGGACCTAATAAAAGCAAAAAGAGCGAAAGAAATGAAGAATTGAAAAATTTTAATAATTTTAGGATATTACGATTATTGGTAAACGAATTATGTGGAAATCAATATTTTAGCAGTGGAAATTTATTATAAAACTATAGGTAAATACGGAGGGCGGTTAAATACAATATTAACAAAGAAAATTGAAACGGAAAAGGCCACTTTTCAGCCGAGTTATCGATGAATACGTGTTTTTATTGATGAATTCACGTAAATAAGAGACTGAAAATATGAAAATTATATATTTAACTTTAGGAATTAACCAATAAAACAGCATAGGATTACGGGGAGCAGTTAGTGACACTATTTTAATAGAGAATTTAAAAGGAAAAGGTCAATTTTCAGCCGTGCTGTCGATGAATACGTGTTTTTATTGATGAATTTAAGTAAGAAATAGACTGAAAATATGAAAATTATATATATATATATATATATATATATATATATATATATATATATATATATATATATATATATATATATATATATATATATATATATATATATATATATATATATATATATATATATATATATATATATATATATATATATATATATATATATTACGTTAGGAATTAACCAAGAAAACTATATAGGAGTACGGGCGGCAATTAGTCACACTATTTAAATAGAGAATTTAAAAGGAAAAGCCCAATTTTTAGCCGTGCTATCGATGAATACGTGTTTTTATTGATGAATTTAAGTAAGAAATAGACTGAAAATATGAAAATTATATATATAACGTAAGGAATTAACCAAGAAAACTATATAGGATTACGGGGGGCAATTAGTGACACTATTTAAATAGATAATTTAAAAGGAAAAGGCCGATTTTCAGCCGTGCTATCGATGAATACGTGTTTTTATTGATGAATTTAAGTAAGAAATAGACTGAAAATATGAAAATTATATATAAAACGTTAGGAATTAACCAAGTAAACTATGTAGGATTACGGAGGCCAATTAGTGACACTATTTAAATAGATAATTTAAAAGGAAAAGGCCAATTTTCAGCCGTGCCATCGATGAATACGTGTTTTTATTGATGAATTTAAGTTAGAAATAGACTGAAAATATGAAAATTAAATATATAACGTTACGAATTTACTTAGAAAACTATAAGGAAATGTGGGAAGCAATTAACTACACAATTTAAAGAAGATTTGAACGAAAAATACCAATTTTTAGAAAAGTTATAAGCGAATTTATAGTTGAATTTATGTGATTGTATTGATTGACCACTATACCTCGGTTTAGGTAAATAGCGATTTTTTCCAGTCGTGTATGTTTTATAAAGCAAATAAGAGTACAGATGGTAGTTTCTACACTAGAAGGACCTAATAAAAGCAAAAAGAGCGAAAGAAATGAAGATTTGAAAAATTTTAATAATTTTAGGATATTACGATTATGGGTAAACGAATTATGTGGAAATCAATATTTTAGCAGTGGAAATTTATTATAAAACTATGAGTAAATACGGAGGGCGGTTAAATACACAATTAACAAAGAAAATTGAAACGGAAAAGGCCACTTTTCAGCCGAGTTATCGATGAATACGTGTTTTTATTGATGAATTCACGTAAATAAGAGACTGAAAATATGAAAATTATATATATAACGTTAGGAATTAATCAAGAAAACAGTATAGGATTACGGGAAGCAAATAGTTACACTATATAAATAGAAAATTTAAAAGCAAAAGTCCAATTTTCAGCCGTGCTATAGATGAATACGTGTTTTTATTGATGAATTTAAGTAAGAAATAGACTGAAAATATGAAAATTATATATATATAACGTTAGGAATTAACCAAGAAAACTATATAGGATAACGGGGGCAATTAGTGACACTATTTAAATAGATAATTTAAAAGGAAAAGGCCAATTTTCAGCCGTGCTATCGATGAATACGTGTTTTTATTGATGAATTTAAGTAAGAAATGGACTAAAAATATGAAAATTAAATATATAACGTTACGAATTTACTTAGAAAACTATAAGGAAATGTGGGGAGCAATTAACTCCACAATTAAAGAAGATTTGAACGAAAAATAGCAATTTTTAGAAAAGTTATAAGCGAATTTATAGTTGAATTTATGTGATTGTATTGATTGACCACTATACCTCGGTTTAGGTAAATAGCGATTTTTTCCAGTCGTGTATGTTTTATAAAGCAAATAAGAGTACAGATGGTAGTTTCTACACTAGAAGGACCTAATAAAAGCAAAAAGAGCGAAAGAAATGAAGATTTGAAAAATTTTAATAATTTTAGGATATTACGATTATGGGTAAACGAATTATGTGGAAATCAATATTTTAGCAGTGGAAATTTATTATAAAACTATAGGTAAATACGGAGGGCGGTTAAATACAATATTAACAATAAAAATTGAAACGGAAAAGGCCACTTTTCAGCCGAGTTATCGATGAGTACGTGTTTTTATTGATGAATTCACGTAAATAAGAGACTGAAAATATGAAAATTATATATATAACGTTAGGAATTAATCAAGAAAACAGCATAGGATTAGGGGGAGCAGTTAGTGACACTATTTAAATAGAGAATTTAAAAGGAAAAGGCCAATTTTCAGCCGTGCTATCGATGAATACGTGTTTTTATTGATGAATTTAAGTAAGAAATAGACTGAAAATATGAAAATTATATATATAACGTTAGGAATTAACCAAGAAAACTATATAGGATTACGGGGGGCAATTAGTGACACTATTTAAATAGATAATTTAAAAGGAAAAGGCCAATTTTCAGCCGTGCTATCGATGAATACGTGTTTTTATTGATGAATTTAAGTAAGAAATAGACTGAAAATATGAAAATTATATATATAACGTTAGGAATTAACCAAGAAAACTATATAGCATTACGGAGACCAATTAGTGACACTATTGAAATAGATAATTTAAAAGGAAAAGGCCAATTTTCAGCCGTGCTATCGATGAATACGTGTTTTTATTGATGAATTTAAGTAAGAAATAGACTGAAAATACGAAAATTAAATATATAACTTTACGAATTTACTTAGAAAACTATAAGGAAATGTGGGGAGCAATTAACTACACAATTTAAAGAAGATTTGAACGAAAAATACCAATTTTTAGAAAAGTTATAAGCGAATTTATAGTTGAATTTATGTGATTGTATTGATTGACCACTATACCTCGGTTTAGGTAAATAGCGATTTTTTCCAGTCGTGTATGTTTTATAAAGCAAATAAGAGTACAGATGGTAGTTTCTACACTAGAAGGACCTAATAAAAGCAAAAAGAGCGAAAGAAATGAAGATTTGAAAAATTTTAATAATTTTAGGATATTACGATTATGGGTAAACGAATTATGTGGAAATCAATATTTTAGCAGTGGAAATTTATTATAAAACTATAGGTAAATACGGAGGGCGGTTAAATATAATATTAACAAAGAAAATTGAAACGGAAAAGGCCACTTTTCAGCCGAGTTATCGATGAATACGTGTTTTTATTGATGAATTCTAGTAAATAAGAGACTGAAAATATGAAAATTATATATTTAACGTTAGGAATTAACCAAGAAAACAGCATAGGATTACGGGGAGCAGTTAGTGACAATATTTAAATAGAGAATTTAAAAGGAAAAGGCCAATTTTCAGCCGTGCTATCGATGAATACGTGTTTTTATTGATGAATTTAAGTAAGAAATAGACTGAAAATATGAAAATTATATATATATATATATATATATATTACTTTAGGAATTAACCAAGAAAACTATATAGGATTACGGGGGGCAATTAGTGACACTATTTAAATAGATAATTTAAAAGGAAAAGGCCAATTTTCAGCCGTGCTATCGATGAATACGTGTTTTTATTGATGAATTTAAGTAAGAAATAGACTGAAAATATGAAAATTATATATATAACGTTAGGAATTAACCAAGTAAACTATGTAGGATTACGGAAGCCAATTAGTGATACTATTTAAATAGATAATTTAAAAGGAAAAGGCCAATTTTCAGCCGTGCTATCGATGAATACGTGTTTTTATTGATGAATTTAAGTTAGAAATAGACTGAAAATATGAAAATTAAATATATAACGTTACGAATTTACTTAGAAAACTATGAGTAAATGTGGGGAGCAATTAACTACACAATTTAAAGAAGATTTGAACGAAAAATACCAATTTTTAGAAAAGTTATAAGCGAATTTATAGTTGATTTTATGTGATTGTATTGATTGACCACTATACCTCGGTTTAGGTAAATAGCGATTTTTTCCAGTCGTGTATGTTTTATAAAGCAAATAAGAGTACAGATGGTAGTTTCTACACTAGAAGGACCTAATAAAAGCAAAAAGAGCGAAAGAAATGAAGATTTGAAAAATTTTAATAATTTTAGGATATTACGATTATGGGTAAACGAATTATGTGGAAATCAATATTTTAGCAGTGGAAATTTATTATAAAACTATAGGTAAATACGGAGGGCGGTTAAATACACTATTAACAAAGGAAATTGAAACGGAAAAGGCCACTTTTCAGCCGAGTTATCGATGAATACGTGTTTTTATTGATGAATTCACGTAAATAAGAGACTGAAAATATGAAAATTATATATATAACGTTAGGAATTAATCAAGAAAACAGTATAGGATTACGGGAGGCAGTTAGTTACACTATATAAATAGAAAATTTAAAAGGAAAAGTCCACTTTTCAGCCGTGCTATAGATGAATACGTGTTTTTATTGATGAATTTAAGTAAGAAATAGACTGAAAATATGAAAATTATATATATATATATAACGTTAGGAATTAACCAAGAAAACTATATATGATTACGGGGGCAATTAGTGACACTATTTAAATAGATAATTTAAAAGGAAAAGGCCAATTTTCAGCCGTGCTATCGATGAATACGTGTTTTTATTGATGAATTTAAGTAAGAAATGGATTGAAAATATGAAAATTAAATATATAACGTTACGAATTTACTTAGAAAACTATAAGGAAATGTGGGGAGCAATTAACTACACAATTAAAGAAGATTTGAACGAAAAATAGAAATTTTTAGAAAAGTTATAAGCGAATTTATAGTTGAATTTATGTGATTGTATTGATTGACCACTATACCTCGGTTTAGGTAAATAGCGATTTTTTCCAGTCGTGTATGTTTTATAAAGCAAATAAGAGTACAGATGGTAGTTTCTACACTAGAAGGACCTAATAAAAGCAAAAAGAGCGAAAGAAATGAAGATTTGAAAAATTTTAATAATTTTAGGATATTACGATTATGGGTAAACGAATTATGTGGAAATCAATATTTTAGCAGTGGAAATTTATTATAAAACTATAGGTAAATACGGAGGGCGGTTAAATACACTATTAACAAAGAAAATTGAAACGGAAAAGGCCACTTTTCAGCCGAGTTATCGATGAATACGTGTTTTTATTGATGAATTCACGTAAATAAGAGACTGAAAATATGAAAATTATATATATAACGTTAGGAATTAATCAAGAAAACAGTATAGGATTACGGGAGGCAGTTAGTTACACTATATAAATAGAAAATTTAAAAGGAAAAGTCCACTTTTCAGCCGTGCTATAGATGAATACGTGTTTTTATTGATGAATTAAAGTAAGAAATAGACTGAAAATATGAAAATTATATATATATATATATATAACGTTAGGAATTAACCAAGAAAACTATATATGATTACGGGGGCAATTAGTGACACTATTTAAATAGATAATTTAAAAGGAAAAGGCCAATTTTCAGCCGTGCTATCGATGAATACGTGTTTTTATTGATGAATTTAAGTAAGAAATGGATTGAAAATATGAAAATTAAATATATAACGTTACGAATTTACTTAGAAAACTATAAGGAAATGTGGGGAGCAATTAACTACACAATTAAAGAAGATTTGAACGAAAAATAGAAATTTTCAGAAAAGTTATAAGCGAATTTATAGTTGAATTTATGTGATTGTATTGATTGACCACTATACCTCGGTTTAGGTAAATAGCGATTTTTTCCAGTCGTGTATGTTTTATAAAGCAAATAAGAGTACAGATGGTAGTTTCTACACTAGAAGGACCTAATAAAAGCAAAAAGAGCGAAAGAAATGAAGATTTGAAAAATTTTAATAATTTTAGGATATTACGATTATGGGTAAACGAATTATGTGGAAATCAATATTTTAGCAGTGGAAATTTATTATAAAACTATAGGTAAATACGGAGGGCGGTTAAATACACTATTAAAAAAGAAAATTGAAACGGAAAAGGCCACTTTTCAGCCGAGTTATCGATGAATACGTGTTTTTATTGATGAATTCACGTAAATAAGAGACTGAAAATATGAAAATTATATATTTAACGTTAGGAATTAACCAAGAAAACAGCAAAGGATTACAGGGAGCAGTTAGTGACACTATTTAAATAGAGAATTTAAAAGGAAAAGGCCAATTTTCAGCCGTGCTATCGATGAATACGTGTTTTTATTGATGAATTTAAGTAAGAAATAGACTGAAAATATTAAAGTTATATATATATATATATATATATATATATATATATATATATATATATATATATATATATATAACGTTAGGAATTAACCAAGAAAACTATATAGGATTACGGGGGGCAAATAGTGACACTATTTAAATAGAGAATTTAAAAGGAAAAGCCCAATTTTTAGCCGTGCTATCGATGAATACGTGTTTTATTGATGACTTTAAGTAAGAAATAGACTGAAAATATGAAAATTATATATATAACGTCAGGAATTAACAAAGAAAACTATATAGGATTACGGGGGGCAATTAGTGACACTATTTAAATAGATAATTTAAAAGGAAAAGGCCAATTTTCAGCCGTGCTATCGATGAATACGTGTTTTTATTGATGAATTTAAGTAAGAAATAGACTGAAAATATGAAAATTATATATATAACGTTAGGAATTAACCAAGAAAACTATATAGGATTACGGAGGCCAATTAGTGACACTATTTAAATAGATAATTTAAAAGGAAAAGGCCAATTTTCAGCCGTGCTATCGATGAATACGTGTTTTTATTGCTGAATTTAAGTTAGAAATAGACTGAAAATATGAAATTTAAATATATAACGTTACGAATTTACTTAGAAAACTATAAGGAAATGTGAGGAGCAATTAACTTCACAATTTAAAGAAGATTTGAACGAAAAATAACAATTTTTAGAAAAGTTATAAGCGAGTTTATAGTTGAATTTATGTGATTGTATTGATTGACCACTATACCTCGGTTTAGGTAAATAGCGATTTTTTCCAGTCGTGTATGTTTTATAAAGCAAATAAGAGTACAGATGGTAGTTTCTACACTAGAAGGACCTAATAAAAGCAAAAAGAGCGAAAGAAATGAAGATTTGAAAAATTTTAATAATTTTAAGATATTACGATTATGGGTAAACGAATTATGTGGAAATCAATATTTTAGCAGTGGAAATTTATTATAAAACTATAGGTAAATACGGAGGGCGGTTAAATACACTATTAACAAAGAAAATTGAAACGGAAAAGGCCACTTTTCAGCCGAGTTATCGATGAATACGTGTTTTTATTGATGAATTCACGTAAATAAGAGAATGAAAATATGAAAATTATATATATAACGTTAGGAATTAATCAAGAAAACAGTATCGGATTACGGGTGGCAGTTAGTTACACTATATAAATAGAAAATTTGAAAGGAAAAGTCCACTTTTCAGCCGTGCTATAGATGAATACGTGTTTTTATTGATGAATTTAAGTAAGAAATAGACTGAAAATATGAAAATTATATATATAACGTTAGGAATTAAACAAGAAAACTATATAGGATTACGGAGGCCAATTAGTGACACTATTTAAATAGATAATTTAAAAGGAAAAGGCCAATTTTCAGCCGTGCTATCGATGAATACGTGTTTTTATTGATGAATTTAAGTAAGAAATAGAATGAAAATATGAAAATTAAATATATAACGTTACGAATTTACTTAGAAAACTATAAGGAAATGTGAGGAGCAATTAACTACACAATTTAAAGAAGATTTGAACGAAAAATACCAATTTTTAGAAAAGTTATAAGCGAATTTATAGTTGAATTTATGTGATTGTATTGATTGACCACTATACCTCGGTTTAGGTAAATAGCGATTTTTTCCAGTCGTGTATGTTTTATAAAGCAAATAAGAGTACAGATGGTAGTTTCTACACTAGAAGGACCTAATAAAAGCAAAAAGAGCGAAAGAAATGAAGATTTAAAAATTTTAATAATTTTAGGATATTACGATTATGGGTAAACGAATTATGTGGAAATCAATATTTTAGCAGTGGAAATTTATTATAAAACTATAGGTAAATACGGAGGGCGGTTAAATACACTATTAACAAAGAAAATTGAAACGGAAAAGGCCACTTTTCAGCCGAGTTATCGATGAATACGTGTTTTTATTGATGAATTCACGTAAATAAGAGACTGAAAATATGAAAATTATATATTTAACGTTAGGAATTAACCAAAAAAACAGCAAAGGATTACAGGGAGCAGTTAGTGACACTATTTAAATAGAGAATTTAAAAGGAAAAGGCCAATTTTCAGCCGTGCTATCGATGAATACGTGTTTTTATTGATGAATTTAAGTAAGAAATAGACTGAAAATATGAAAATTATATATATATATATATATATATATATATATATATATATATATATATATATATATATATATAACGTTAGGAATTAACCAAGAAAACTATATAGGATTACGGGGGGCAAATAGTGACACTATTTAAATAGAGAATTTAAAAGGAAAAGCCCAATTTTTAGCCGTGCTATCGATGAATACGAGTTTTATTGATGAATTTAAGTAAGAAATAGACTGAAAATATGAAAATTATATATATAACGTCAGGAATTAACAAAGAAAACTATATGGGATTATGGGGGGCAATTAGTGACACTATTTAAATAGATAATTTAAAAGGAAAAGGCCAATTTTCAGCCGTGCTATCGATGAATACGTGTTTTTATTGATGAATTTAAGTAAGAAATAGACTGAAAATATGAAAATTATATATATAACGTTAGGAATTAACCAAGAAAACTATATAGGATTACGGAGGCCAATTAGTGACACTATTTAAATAGATAATTTAAAAGGAAAAGGCCAATTTTCAGCCGTGCTATCGATGAATACGTGTTTTTATTGCTGAATTTAAGTTAGAAATAGACTGAAAATATGAAAATTAAATATATAACGTTACGAATTTACTTAGAAAACTATAAGGAAATGTGGGAAGCAATTAACTACACAATTTAAAGAAGATTTGAACGAAAAATACCAATTTTTAGAAAAGTTATAAGCGAATTTATAGTTGAATTTATGTGATTGTATTGATTGACCACTATACCTCGGTTTAGGTAAATAGTGATTTTTTCCAGTCGTGTATGTTTTATAAAGCAAATAAGAGTACAGATGGTAGTTTCTACACTAGACGGACCTAATAAAAGCAAAAAGAGTGAAAGAAATGAAGATTTGAAAAATTTTAATAATTTTCGGAAATTACGATTATGGGTAAACGAATTATGTGGAAATCAATATTTTAGCGATGGAAATTTATTATAGTAACTATAGATAAATACGGAAGGCGGTTAAATACACTATAAACAAAGAAAATTTAAAAGGAAAAGGCAACTTTTCAGCCGAGTTATAGATGAATACGTGTTTTATTGATGAATTTAGGTAAATAAGAGATTGAAAATATGAAAATTATATATTTAACGTTAGGAATTAACCAAGAAAACAGCATAGGATTACGGGTAGCAGTTAGTGACACTATTTAAATAGATAATTTAAAAGGAAAAGGCCAATTTTCAGCCGTGCTATCGATGAATACGTGTTTTTATTGATGAATTTAAGTAAGAAATAGACTGAAAATATGAAAATTAAATATATAACGTTACGAATTTACTTAGAAAACTATAAGGAAATGTAGGGAGCAATTAACTACACAATTTAAAGAAGATTTGAACGAAAAATAGCAATTTTTAGAAAAGTTATAAGCGAATTTGTTGTTCAATTTATGTGATTGTATTGATTGACCACTATACCTCGGTTTAGGTAAATAGTGATTTTTTCCAGTCGTGTATGTTTTATAAATCAAATAAGAAAACAGATGGTAGTTTCTACACTAGACGGACCTAATAAAAGCAAAAAGAGCGAAAGAAATGAAGAATTGAAAAATTTTAATAATTTTAGGATATTACGATTATTGGTAAACGAATTATGTGGAAATCAATATTTTAGCAGTGGAAATTTATTATAAAACTATAGGTAAATACGGAGGGCGGTTAAATACAATATTAACAAAGAAAATTGAAACGGAAAAGGCCACTTTTCAGCCGAGTTATCGATGAATACGTGTTTTTATTGATGAATTCACGTAAATAAGAGACTGAAAATATGAAAATTATATATTTAACTTTAGGAATTAACCAATAAAACAGCATAGGATTACGGGGAGCAGTTAGTGACACTATTTTAATAGAGAATTTAAAAGGAAAAGGTCAATTTTCAGCCGTGCTGTCGATGAATACGTGTTTTTATTGATGAATTTAAGTAAGAAATAGACTGAAAATATGAAAATTATATATATATATATATATATATATATATATATATATATATATATATATATATATATATATATATATATATATATATATATATATATATATATATATATATATATATTACGTTAGGAATTAACCAAGAAAACTATATAGGAGTACGGGCGGCAATTAGTCACACTATTTAAATAGAGAATTTAAAAGGAAAAGCCCAATTTTTAACCGTGCTATCGATGAATACGTGTTTTTATTGATGAATTAAAGTAAGAAATAGACTGAAAATATGAAAATTATATATATAACGTAAGGAATTAACCAAGAAAACTATATAGGATTACGGGGGGCAATTAGTGACACTATTTAAATAGATAATTTAAAAGGAAAAGGCCGATTTTCAGCCGTGCTATCGATGAATACGTGTTTTTATTGATGAATTTAAGTAAGAAATAGACTGAAAATATGAAAATTATATATAAAACGTTAGGAATTAACCAAGTAAACTATGTAGGATTACGGAGGCCAATTAGTGACACTATTTAAATAGATAATTTAAAAGGAAAAGGCCAATTTTCAGCCGTGCTATCGATGAATACGTGTTTTTATTGATGAATTTAAGTTAGAAATAGACTGAAAATATGAAAATTAAATATATAACGTTACGAATTTACTTAGAAAACTATAAGGAAATGTGGGAAGCAATTAACTACACAATTTAAAGAAGATTTGAACGAAAAATACCAATTTTTAGAAAAGTTATAAGCGAATTTATAGTTGAATTTATGTGATTGTATTGATTGACCACTATACCTCGGTTTAGGTAAACAGCGATTTTTTCCAGTCGTGTATGTTTTATAAAGCAAATAAGAGTACAGATGGTAGTTTCTACACTAGAAGGACCTAATAAAAGCAAAAAGAGCGAAAGAAATGAAGATTTGAAAAATTTTAATAATTTTAGGATATTACGATTATGGGTAAACGAATTATGTGGAAATCAATATTTTAGCAGTGGAAATTTATTATAAAACTATGAGTAAATACGGAGGGCGGTTAAATACACAATTAACAAAGAAAATTGAAACGGAAAAGGCCACTTTTCAGCCGAGTTATCGATGAATACGTGTTTTTATTGATGAATTCACGTAAATAAGAGACTGAAAATATGAAAATTATATATATAACGTTAGGAATTAATCAAGAAAACAGTATAGGATTACGGGAAGCAGTTAGTTACACTATATAAATAGAAAATTTAAAAGCAAAAGTCCAATTTTCAGCCGTGCTATAGATGAATACGTGTTTTTATTGATGAATTTAAGTAAGAAATAGACTGAAAATATGAAAATTATATATATATAACGTTAGGAATTAACCAAGAAAACTATATAGGATAACGGGGGCAATTAGTGACACTATTTAAATAGATAATTTAAAAGGAAAAGGCCAATTTTCAGCCGTGCTATCGATGAATACGTGTTTTTATTGATGAATTTAAGTAAGAAATGGACTGAAAATATGAAAATTAAATATATAACGTTACGAATTTACTTAGAAAACTATAAGGAAATGTGGGGAGCAATTAACTCCACAATTAAAGAAGATTTGAACGAAAAATAGCAATTTTTAGAAAAGTTATAAGCGAATTTATAGTTGAATTTATGTGATTGTATTGATTGACCACTATACCTCGGTTTAGGTAAATAGCGATTTTTTCCAGTCGTGTATGTTTTATAAATCAAATAAGAGTACAGATGGTAGTTTCTACACTAGAAGGACCTAATAAAAGCAAAAAGAGCGAAAGAAATGAAGATTTGAAAAATTTTAATAATTTTAGGATATTACGATTATGGGTAAACGAATTATGTGGAAATCAATATTTTAGCAGTGGAAATTTATTATAAAACTATAGGTAAATACGGAGGGCGGTTAAATACAATATTAACAATAAAAATTGAAACGGAAAAGGCCACTTTTCAGCCGAGTTATCGATGAGTACGTGTTTTTATTGATGAATTCACGTAAATAAGAGACTGAAAATATGAAAATTATATATTTAACGTTAGGAATTAACCAAGAAAACAGCATAGGATTAGGGGGAGCAGTTAGTGACACTATTTAAATAGAGAATTTAAAAGGAAAAGGCCAATTTTCAGCCGTGCTATCGATGAATACGTGTTTTTATTGATGAATTTAAGTAAGAAATAGACTGAAAATATGAAAATTATATATATATACATATATATATATATAATATATATATATATATATATATATATATATATATATATATATATATATATATATATATATATATATATATATATATATATATATATATATATATATATATATATATATATATATATATATATATATATATAACGTTAGGAATTAACCAAGAAAACTATATAGGATTACGGGGGGCAATTAGTGACACTATTTAAATAGAGAATTTAAAAGGAAAAGCCCAATTTTTAGCCGTGCTATCGATGAATACGTGTTTTTTTGATGAATTTAAGTAAGAAATAGACTGAAAATATGAAAATTATATATATAACGTCAGGAATTAACAAAGAAAACTATATAGGATTACGGGGGGCAATTAGTGACACTATTTAAATAGATAATTTAAAAAGAAAAGGCCAATTTTCAGCCGTGCTATCGATGAATACGTGTTTTTATTGCTGAATTTAAGTTAGAAATAGACTGAAAATATGAAAATTAAATATATAACGTTACGAATTTACTTAGAAAACTATAAGAAAATGTGGGGAGCAATTAACTACACAATTAAAAGAAGATTTGAACGAAAAATACCAATTTTTAGAAAAGTTATAAGCGAGTTTATAGTTGAATTTATGTGATTGTATTGATTGACCACTATACCTCGGTTTAGGTAAATAGCGATTTTTTCCAGTCGTGTATGTTTTATAAAGCAAATAAGAGTACAGATGGTAGTTTCTACACTAGAAGGACCTAATAAAAGCAAAAAGAGCGAAAGAAATGAAGATTTGAAAAATTTTAATAATTTTAGGATATTACGATTATGGGTAAACGAATTATGTGGAAATCAATATTTTAGCAGTGGAAATTTATTATAAAACTATAGGTAAATACGGAGGGCGGTTAAATACACTATTAACAAAGAAAATTGAAACGGAAAAGGCCACTTTTCAGCCGAGTTATCGATGAATACGTGTTTTTATTGATGAATTCACGTAAATAAGAGACTGAAAATATGAAAATTATATATATAACGTTAGGAATTAATCAAGAAAACAGCATAGGATTAGGGGGAGCAGTTAGTGACACTATTTAAATAGAGAATTTAAAAGGAAAAGGCCAATTTTCAGCCGTGCTATCGATGAATACGTGTTTTTATTGATGAATTTAAGTAAGAAATAGACTGAAAATATGAAAATTATATATATATATATATATATATATATATATATATATATATATATATATATATATATATATATATAACGTTAGGAATTAACCAAGAAAACTATATAGGATTACGGGGGGCAATTAGTGACACTATATAAATAGAAAATTTAAAAGGAAAAGTCCACTTTTCAGCCGTGCTATAGATGAATACATGTTTTTATTGATGAATTTAAGTAAGAAATAGACTGAAAATATGAAAATTATATATATAACGTTAGGAATTAAACAAGAAAACTATATAGGATTACGGAGGCCAATTAGTGACACTATTTAAATAGATAATTTAAAAGGAAAAGGCCAATTTTCAGCCGTGCTATCGATGAATACGTGTTTTTATTGATGAATTTAAGTAAGAAATAGACTGAAAATATGAAAATTAAATATATAACGTTAGTAATTAACCAAGAAAACTATATAGGATTACGGGGGGCAATTAGTGACACTATTTAAATAGAGAATTTAAAAGGAAAAGCCCAATTTTTAGCCGTGCTATCGATGAATACGTGTTTTTATTGATGAATTTAAGTAAGAAATAGACTGAAAATATGAAAATTATATATATAACGTAAGGAATTAACCAAGAAAACTATATAGGATTACGGGGGGCAATTAGTGACACTATTTAAATAGATAATTTAAAAGGAAAAGGCGAATTTTCAGCCGTGCTATCGATGAATACGTGTTTTTAATGATGAATTTAAGTAAGAAGTAGACTGAAAATATGAAAATTATATATATAACGTTAGGAATTAACCAAGAAAACTATATAGGATTTACGGAGGCCAATTAGTGACACTATTGAAATAGATAATTTAAAAGGAAAAGGCCAATTTTCAGCCGTGCTATCGATGAATACGTGTTTTTATTGATGAGTTTAAGTAAGAAATAGACTGAAAATATGAAAATTAAATATATAACGTTACGAATTTACTTAGAAAACTATAAGGAAATGTGGGGAGCAATTAACTACACAATTTAAAGAAGATTTGAACGAAAAATAGCAATTTTTAGAAAAGTTATAAGCGAATTTATAGTTCAATTTATGTGATTGTATTGATTGACCACTATACCTCGGTTTAGGTAAATAGTGATTTTTTCCAGTCGTGTATGTTTTATAAATCAAATAAGAGTACAGATGGTAGTTTCTACACTAGACGGACCTAATAAAAGCAAAAAGAGCGAAAGAAATGAAGATTTGAAAAATTTTAATAATTTTAGGATATTACGATTATGGGTAAACGAATTATGTGGAAATCAATATTTTAGCAGTGGAAATTTATTATAAAACTATAGGTAAATACGGAGGGCGGTTAAATACAATATTAACAATAAAAATTGAAACGGAAAAGGCCACTTTTCAGCCGAGTTATCGATGAGTACGTGTTTTTATTGATGAATTCACGTAAATAAGAGACTGAAAATATGAAAATTATATATTTAACGTTAGGAATTAACCAAGAAAACAGCATAGGATTAGGGGGAGCAGTTAGTGACACTATTTAAATAGAGAATTTAAAAGGAAAAGGCCAATTTTCAGCCGTGCTATCGATGAATACGTGTTTTTATTGATGAATTTAAGTAAGAAATAGACTGAAAATATGAAAATATATATATATATATATATATATATATATATATATATATATATATATATATATATATATATATATATATATATATATATATATGTATATATATATATATATATATATATATATATATATATATATATATATATATATATAACGTTAGGAATTAACCAAGAAAACTATATAGGATTACGGGGGGCAATTAGTGACACTATTTAAATAGAGAATTTAAAAGAAAAAGCCCAATTTTTAGCCGTGCTATCGATGAACACGTGTTTTTATTGATGAATTTAAGTAAGAAATAGACTGAAAATATGAAAATTATATATATAACGTAAGGAATTAACCAAGAAAACTATATAGGATTACGAGGGGCAATTAGTGACAATATTTAAATAGATAATTTAAAAGGAAAAGGCCAATTTTCAGCCGTGCTATCGATGAATACGTGTTTTTATTGATGAATTTAAGTAAGAAATAGACTTAAAATATGAAAATTATATATATAACGTTAGGAATTAACCAAGAAAACTATATAGGATTACGGAGGCCAATTAGTGACACTATTTAAATAGATAATTTAAAAGGAAAAGGCCAATTTTCAGCCGTGCTATCGATGAATACGTGTTTTTATTGATGAATTTAAGTTAGAAATAGACTGAAAATATGAAAATTAAATATATAACGTTACGAATTTACTTAGAAAACTATAAGGAAATGTGGGGAGCAATTAACTACACAATTTAAAGAAGATTTGAACGAAAAATACCAATTTTTAGAAAAGTTATAAGCGAATTTATAGTTTAATTTATGTGATTGTATTGATTGACCACTATACCTCGGTTTAGGTAAATAGCGATTTTTTCCAGTCGTGTATGTTTTATAAAGCAAATAAGAGTACAGATGGTAGTTTCTACACTAGAAGGACCTAATAAAAGCAAAAAGAGCGAAAGAAATGAAGATTTGAAAAATTTTAATAATTTTAGGATATTACGATTATGGGTAAACGAATTATGTGGAAATCAATATTTTAGCAGTGGAAATTTATTATAAAACTATAGGTAAATACGGAGGGCGGTTAAATACACTAATAACAAAGAAAATTGAAACGGAAAAGGCCACTTTTCAGCCGAGTTATCGATGAATACGTGTTTTTATTGATGAATTCACGTAAATAAGAGACTGAAAATATGAAAATTATATATATAACGTTAGGAATTAATCAAGAAAACAGTATAGGATTACGGGAGGCAGTTAGTTACACTATATAAATAGAAAATTTAAAAGGAAAAGTCCACTTTTCAGCCGTGCTATAGATGAATACGTGTTTTTATTGATGAATTTAAGTAAGAAATAGACTGAAAATATGAAAATTATATATATAACGTCAGGAATTAACCAAGAAAACTATATAGGATTACGGGGGGCAATTAGTGACACTATTAATATAGATAATTTAAAAGGAAAAGGCCAATTTTCAGCCGTGCTATCGATGAATACGTGTTTTTATTGATGAATTTAAGTAAGAAATAGACTGAAAATATGAAAATTTAATATATAACGTTAAGAATTTACTTAGAAAACTATAAGGAAATGTGGAGAGCAATCAACTACACAATTTGAAGAAGATTTGAATGAAAAATACCAAGTTTTAAAAAAGTTATAAGCGAATTTTTAGTCGAATTTATGTGATTGTATTGATTGACCACTATACCTCGGTTTAGGTAAATAGTGATTTTTTTCCAGTCGTGTATGTTTTATAAAGCAAATAAGAGTACAGATGGTAGTTTCTACACTAGACGGACCTAATAAAAGCAAAAAGAGCGAAAGAAATGAAGATTTGAAAAATTTTAATAATTTTAGGAAATTAGGATTATGGGTAAACGAATTATGTGGAAATCAATATTTTAGCAGTGGAAATTTATTATAAAACTATAGGTAAATAAGCAGGGCGGTTAAATACACTATTAACAAAGAAAATTGAAACGGAAAAGGCCACTTTTCAGCCGAGTTATCGATGAATACGTGTTTTTATTGATGAATTCACGTAAATAAGAGACTGAAAATATGAAAATTATATATATCACGTTAGGAATTAATCAAGAAAACAGTATAGGATTACGGGAGGCAGTTAGTTGCACTATCTAAATAGAAAATTTAAAAGGAAAAGTCCACTTTTCAGCAGTGCTATAGATGAATACGTGTTTTTATTGATGAATTTAAGTAAGAAATAGACTGAAAATATGAAAATTATATATATAACGTTAGGAATTAACCAAGAAAACTATATAAGATTACGGGGCGCAATAAGGAAAAGGCCAATTTTCAGCCGTGCTATCGATGAATACGTGTTTTTATTGATGAATTTAAGTAAGAAATAGACTAAAAATATGAAAATTAAATATATAACGACACGAATTTACTTAGAAAACTATAAGGAAATGTGGGGAGCTTAACTACACAATTTAAAGAAGATTTGAACGAAAAATACCGATTTTTAGAAAAGTTATAAGCGAATTTATAGTTGAATTTATGTGATTGTATTGATTGACCACTATAACTCGGTTTAGGTAAATAGTGATTTTTTCCAGTCGTGTATGTTTTATAAAGCAAATAAGAGTACAGATGGTAGTTTCTACACTAGACGGACCTAATAAAAGCAAAAAGAGCGAAAGAAATGAAGATTTGAAAAATTTTAATAATTTTAGGAAATTAGGATTATGGGTAAACGAATTATGTGGAAATCAATATTTTAGCAGTGGAAATTTATTATAAAACTATAGGTAAATACGAGGGGTGGTTAAATACACTATTAACATAGAAAATTGAAACGGAAAAGGCGACTTTTCAGCCGAGTTATCGATGAATACGTGTTTTTATTGATGAATTCACGTAAATAAGAGACTGAAAATATGAAAATTATATATATAACGTTAGGAATTAATCAAGAAATTAGTATAGGATTACGGGAGGCAGTTAGTTACACTATCTAAATAGAAAATTTAAAAGGAAAAGTCCACTTTTCAGCCGTGCTATAGATGAATACGTGTTTTTATTGATGAATTTAAGTAAGAAATAGACTGAAAATATGAAAATTATATATATAACGTTAGGAATTAACCAAGAAAACTATATAGGATTACGGAGGCCAATTAGTGACACTATTGAAATAGATAATTTAAAAGGAAAAGGCCAATTTTCAGCCGTGCTATCGATGAATACGTGTTTTTATTGATGAATTTAAGTAAGAAATAGACTGAAAATATGAAAATTAAATATATAACGTTACGAATTTACTTAGAAAACTATAAGGAAATGTGGGGAGCAATTAACTACACAATTTGAAGAAGATTTGAACGAAAAATACCAATTTTTAGAAAAGTTATAAGCGAATTTATAGTTGAATTTATGTGATTGTATTGATTGACCACTATACCTCGGTTTAGGTAAATAGTGATTTTTTCTAGTCGTGTATGTTTTATAAAGCAAATAAGAGTACAGATGGTAGTTTCTACACTAGACGGACCTAATAAAAGCAAAAAGAGCGAAAGAAATGAAGATTTGAAAAAATTTAATAATTTTAGGAAATTACGATTATGGGTAAACGAATTATGTGGAAATCAATATTTTAGCAGTGGAAATTTAGTATAAAACTATAGGTAAATACGGGGGGCGGTTAAATACACTATAAACAAAGAAAATTGAAACGGAAAAGGCCACTTTTCAGCCGAGTTATCGATGAATACGTGTTTTTATTGATGAATTCACGTAAATAAGAGACTGAAAATATGAAAATTATATATTTAACGTTAGGAATTAACCAAGAAAGCAGCATAGGATTACCGGGAGCAGCAACGGAAAAGGCCAATTTTCAGCCGTGCTATCGATGAATATGTGTTTTTATTGATGAATTTAAGTAAGAAATAGACTGAAAATATGAAAATTATATATATAACGTTAGGAATTAACCAAGAAAACTATATAGGATTACGGGGGGCAATTAGTGACACTATTTAAATAGAGAATTTAAAAGGAAAAGGCCAATTTTCAGCCGTGCTATCGATGAATACGTGTATTTATTGATGAATTTAAGTAAGAAATAGACAGAAAATATGAAAATTATATATATAACGTTACGAATTTACTGAGAAAACTAAAAAAAATGTGCGCAGGAATTAACTTCACAATTTAAAGAAGATTTGAACGAAAAATACTAATTTTTGGAAAAGTTATAAGCGAATTTATAGTTGAATTTATGTGATTGTATTGATTGACCACTATACCTCGGTTTAGGTAAATAGTGATTTTTTCCAGTCATGTATGTTTTATAAAGCAAATAAGAGTACAGATGGTAGTTTCTACACTAAACGGACCTAATAAAAGCAAAAAGAGCGAAAGAAATGAAGATTTGAAAAATTTTAATAATTTTAGGAAATTACGATTATGGGTAAACGAATTATGTGGAAATCAATATTTTAGCGGTGGAAATTTATTATAAAACTATAGGTAAATACGGAGGGCGGTTAAATACACTATTAAAAAAGAAAATTGAAACGGAAAAGGCCACTTTTCAGCCGAGTTATCGATGAATACGTGTTTTTATTGACGAATTCACGTAAATAAGAGACTGAACATATGAAAATTATATATATAACGTTAGGAATTAATCAAGAAAACAGTATAGGATTACGGGAGGCAGTTAGTTACACTATCTAAATAGAAAATTTAAAAGGAAAAGTCCACTTTTCAGCCGTGCTATAGATGAATACGTGTTTTTATTGATGAATTTAAGTAAGAAATAGACTGAAAATATGAAAATTATATATATAACGTTAGGAATTAACCAAGAAAACTATATAGGATTACGGGGCGCAATTAGTGACACTATTTAAATAGATATTTTAAAAGTAAAAGGCCAATTTTCAGCCGTGCTATAGATGAATACGTGTTTTTATTGATGAATTTAAGTAAGAAATAGACTGAAAATATGAAAATTAAATATATAACGTTACGAATTTACTTAGAAAACTATAAGAAAATGTGGGGAGCAATTAGCTACACAATTTAAAGAAGATTTGAACGAAAAATACCAATTTTTAGAAAAGTTATAAGCGAATTTATAGTTGAATTTATGTGATTGTATTGATTGACCACTATACCTCGGTTTAGGTAAATAGTGATTTTTTCCAGTTGTGCATGTTTTATAAAGCAAATAAGAGTGCAGGTGGTAGTTTCTACACTGGTCGGACCTAATAAAAGCAAAAAGAGAGAAAGAAATGAAGATTTTAAAAATTTTAGGAAATTACGATTATGGGAAAAAGAATTATGTGGAAATCAATATTTTAGCGGTAGAAATTTATTATAATAACTATAGATGAATACGGGGGGCGGTTAAATACAATATAAACAAAGAAAACGAATTATGTGGAAATCAATATTTTAGCGGTAGAAATTTATTATAGTAACTATAGATAAATGCGGGGGGCAGTTAACTACACTATAAACAAAGAAAATTTAAACGGAAAAGGCCAATTTTCAGCCGAGTTATAGATGAATACGTGTTTTTATTGATGAATTCACGTAAATAAGAGACTGAAAATATGAAAATTATATATATATAACGTTAGGAATTAACCAAGAAAGCTGTATATGATTACGGGGGAGCAGTTAGTTGCACTATTAAAATAGAAAATTTAAAAGGAAAAGGCCACTTTTCAGCCGAGTTATAGATGAATACGTGTTTTTTTTGATGAATTCACGTAAATTAAGAGACTGAAAATATGAAAATTATATATATAACGTTAGGAATTAACCAAGAAAACAGTATAGGATTACGGGGGGCAGTTAGTTACACTATTTAAATAGAAAATTTTAAAGGAAAAGGCCACTTTTTAGCCGAGTTATAGATGAATACCTGTTTTTATTGATGAATTCACGTTAATAAGAGACTGAAAATATGAAAACCATATATACATAACATAACATAAACACTCACGCCTGTCACCCAGAGGGGTAGGCAGAGACTACAGACTTTGGCACGATCCTGACACACCTCTCTCGCCTCCTTCACATCCATACACCTACGCATGCATGCTCGTCGGTTAAGGGTACTCCTAATTTGGCCCGTTTTCAATAAATCGCCAATTTGGTCGATAAATTTTCGCCTAGGACGTCCCTTTCCGACTCTGCCATTCACTTCTGCAACGTGAATTTTCTTTGTCACTCTTTCCTCATCCATTCTTTCCACATGACCAAACCACCGAAGCATTCCTTTCTTAATCCTGGTCACAACATCATCTTGCAAACCACACTCTTCTCTTATCACACAATTTTTCACCCTGTCATTCAGATTCAGCCCTAACATACTCCTTAACGACCGCATTTCTACTGCATTTATTCTACTCTCGTGCTTCTTCTGCCATACCCAACTTTCACTACCATACGTTAAGGTAGGGACCAACACAGCATTGTTAATTGCCATACGTGCCTTTTTTGACACATTTTGACTCTTCACAATAGAGTGCAGGGCCCCATTTACTCTGTTTCTTGCGTTCACTCGTCGTTCTATATCCTTATCATATCTCCCATCCCTGCTAAATACGCACCCCAAATATACAAACTCATCTACTTGCTCGATCAACTCCCCTTCTATTCTTATCTCACATATCGTTTTACTTTCGTCTCTTTCAAAAACCATAATTTTCGTCTTACTTGCGTTCACTTTCATACCCCTTTCTTTTAATGATCTGTTCATTAATGTAACCATCATTTGCAACTCAGCCGCCGACGACGCAAGAATAACTTGATCATCGGCGTACAAAAGGCATTTGATGGTTAACTCACCCATTCTTAATCCGCATTCTTCAACTTTCAAATTTTGCAAACAACTGTCCATAAATAGGTTGAACAGCCGCGGGGAAGCCACACAGCCCTGTCTGATACCTTTATGGATGCCAAACCAGTCCGAGTAGACCCCGTTGATCCTAACACAAGCACTAGAGTCTCTATAAAGAGACTCCAATGCCTGTATCAAGCCAGCGCTCAACCCAAATGAGTTCAGTGTTTGCCATAGCATATTCCTATCCACTCTGTCGTAGGCCTTCTCCAAGTCCATGAACGCACAAAAAACCTTTTGGTTTTTGGCCAAAAACTTCTCCGCGATCATGCGCATGGAGAAGACTTGATCTGTACATCCCATTCCCTTTCTAAATCCCGCTTGCACATCCCAAATTTTCCCATCGGTTTCTTTCATGACCCTTTCAATTAGTACCTTGGCATACAGTTTTCCCACGATGCTAAGAAGGCTGATACCGCGGTAGTTTTTACAGTCCTGCTGCGACCCTCTTCCCTTATATACTGGGACTATCACGGCTTTGCACCAGTCTCCCGGTACCCGTTTCAGTTCCCAGCATATATTAAACAAGGTGTGCAGCAGGCCTGCCACCACTTCCTCTCCAGCCCTCAGCATTTCGAGTGAAACTCTATCATATCCGGCAGCCTTACCTGCTTTCATGCTTTTCATTGCTTTCATTATTTCATCTACACTTATCTCGCTACCTCCTTCCTCTTCTTTCGGAGTTCCTATTTCATTCAGTTCATACGTTGTCTCCTCACTCATAAACATGCTTTCAAAATATTCCTTCCATGTCTTTAAACTCAAAACTTCATCATTCAGAATATAGCCATTCTCATCTCTTATAGCATTCATTATAGGCTGTTTTGAACATCCCCTGGCAGTTCTTACGAGTTTCCAGAACATTTTAATATTTGCCTGGAAGTTATCCGATATTCTTCTATCATTTTTATCCGTTCTTTCTTGCTTTTTCCTTTCAACTACTTCTTTTACTCTTTTATTTAGATGTCTAAAGACTGCCTTTTTTCTTTCAAAATCATCATTCGTACCGCTAGAATTACCAGCCTTATTTGCTAGTAAATCTAACCATGCTCTCTTCTTTGCTTCAACTAGAGATACGTACGGAACGTATCTCATCATCCCACCATAACGTATTATTCTTCCTTTCATTCTTTCTTTTACTAACACCACATACTTCGGTAGCTGCATCTACTAAACCTTTCTTAACATTTTGCCATACATTCTCCAAGTCTAACTCATTCATACATAATTCATCCAAACCACTTACGTTTTCTTTCAATCTCTTTACATTTAAACTTGTTTTTCTCACCTTCATCTTGTAATCTTTCTGTTCTAATACGCTGTAACGCAGTGGTAGACACAGATGACCGATGGCGCCACCGCCTGAATAGACCATTAATTCGGCATAAAACCAAAAAATGATCCGTTCCTACGTTTGACCCCCGGTAAACCCTTGTATCCACCACTGCGCCCCTCAATCTTTCATCCACAATTATGAAATCTATCATGCTTCTATCATCCCCTCTTTCCCAAGTGTACATGTGAATCCTCTTGTGGCGAAAGAAAGTGTTCGTCACAAAAAGATTCTTTTCCATACATACAGTGAGGAGGCTTTCACCATTCTCGTTTATACTTTCATCACCAAACGTTCCCAATATCCTTTCATAACCAAGCCTCCTCACCCCAACTCTTCCATTAAAATCTCCTAGCATAACAACATTTTCATTTCCCTTACATTTCATTAATACCATCCTTACCATTTCCCAAAACTGCTCTCGGATATGAGTGGGCTTAGACATGTCTGGGGCGTAGACCCCTAGCACAAACAACTTCTTTAAGCCCACTTTCAATCGTATCCATAGCAGTCTTGGGCTTACACATTCATACTCTTTCACACATTGCACCATTCTTTCTGATAGGAAGATACCTACTCCCTGGCATGCCCGCTCGAGCTCGTCTACACCAGACCAGTATGCGGTATACATGCCATGTGTATTGACATCATTTCCCTTCCGTTTCGTCTCATTTACACATAACAAATCTATTCCTCTATCATACATCACCTCGCATACTTCATCCATTTTATCATTCATTGCTCCACATACATTCAACGTAGCCAGACGGGCCTCTGCAATCCACTTTTCGCCCCTCCGGGAGACAGAACGTGACGGATGGCGAGCCTCGTCGCCGGTTTTCCTCCCGGAGATTCTTCGCACCCCTGCCCCACTAAAGGGGCGCCGGGAACTCGGGGCCATTTCTTTAATTTGATTCCTCATGGTGCGAATAGGGTGGTATATTTAACGCCGCTACCACGGCGAGGAGCCGAGTCTGTGCTATCGGCTTGTCGCTCATTTAGCACCACCCGGGGGACACGTGTAGGGTGGGCCTAGGATTAGGTGGTCAAAGCCTACGGACGCGAGCGACTTATCCCCTTTAAACTATATATATATATATATATATATATATATATATATATATATATATATATATATATATATATATATATATATATATATATATATATATATATATATATATATATATATATATATATATATATATATATATATATATATATAACGTTAGGAATTAACCAAGAAAACTATATTAGATTACGGGAGGCAATTAGTTACACTATTTAAAAAGAAAATTTAAAAGGAAAAGGCCAATTTTCAGCCGTGCTATAGATGAATACGTGTTTTTGTTGATGAATTTAAGTAAGAAATAGACTGAAAATATGAAAATTAAATATATAACGTTACGAATTTACTGAGAAAACTATAAGGAAATGTGGGGAGCAATTAACTACGCATATTAAAGAAGATTTGAACAAAAATACCAATTTTTAGAAAAGTTATAAGCGAATTTATAGTTGAATTTATGTGATTGTATTGATTGACCACTATACCTCGGTTTAGGTAAATAGTGATTTTTTCCAGTTGTGCATGTTTTATAAAGCAAATAATAGTGCAGATGGTAGTTTCTACACTGGTCGAACCTAATAAAAGAAAAGAGCGAAAGAAATGAATATTTTAAAAATTTTAGGAAATTACGATTATGGGAAAACGAATTATGTGGAAATCAATATTTTAGCGGTAGAAATTTATTATAATAACTATAGATAAATACGGGGGGCGGTTAAATACGCTATAAACAAAGAAAATTTAAACGGAAAAGGCCACTTTTCAGCCGAGTTATAGATGAATACCTGTTTTTATTGATGAATTCACGTAAATAAGAGACTGAAAATATGAAAATTATATATATAACGTTAGGAATTAACCAAGAATACTATATAAGATTACGGGGGGCAATTAGTTACACTATTTAAATAGAAAATTTAAAAGAAAAAGGCCAATTTTCAGCCGTGCTATAGATGAATACGTGTTTTTATTGATGAATTTAAGTAAGAAATAGAATGAAAATATGAATATTAAATATATAACGTTACGAATTTACTGAGAAAACTATAAGGAAATGTGGGGAGCAATTAACTACACATATTAAAGAAGATGTGAACAAAAATACCAATTTTAAGAAAAGTAATAAGCGAATTTATAGTTGAATTTATGTGATTGTATTGATTGACCACTATACCTCGGTTTAGGTAAATAGTGATTTTTTCCAGTTGTGCATGTTTTATAAAGCAAATAATAGTGCAGATGGTAGTTTTTACACTGGTCGGACCTAATAAAAGAAAAGAGCGAAAGAAACGAAGATTTTAAAAATTTTAGGAAATTACGATTATGGGAAAACGAATTATGTGCAAATCAATATTTTAGCGGTAGAAATTTATTATAATAACTATAGATAAATACGGGGGGCGGTTAAATACACTATAAACAAAGAAAATTTAAACGGAAAAGGCCAATTTTCAGCCGAGTTATAGATGAATGAAGAAACCTGTTTTTATTGATGAATTCACGTAAATAAGAGACTGAAAATACGAAAATTATATATATATATATATATATATATATATATATATATATAACGTTAGGAATTAACCAAGAAAACTGTATGGGATTACGAGGAGCAGTTAGTTACTATATTTAAATAGAAAATTTAAAAGAAAAAGGCCACTTTTCAGCCGAGTTATAGATGAATACCTGTTTTATTGATGAATTCACGTAAATAAGAGACTGAAAATATGAAAATTATATATATAACGTTAGGAATTAACCAAGAAAACAGTATAGGATTACGGGGGGCAGCTAGTTACGCTATTTAAATAGAAAATTTAAAAAGAAAAGGCCACTTTTCAGCCGAGTTATTGATGAATACCTGTTTTTATTGATGAATTCACGTAAATAAGAGACTGAAAATATGAAAATTATATATATAACGTTAGGAATTAATCAAGAAATTAGTATAGGATTACGGGAGGCAGTTAGTTACACTATCTAAATAGAAAATTTAAAAGGAAAAGTCCACTTTTCAGCCGTGCTACAGATGAATACGTGTTTTTATTGATGAATTTAAGTAAGAAATAGACTGAAAATATGAAAATTATATATATATATATAACGTTAGGAATTAACCAAGAAAACTATATAGGATTACGGAGGCCAATTAGTGACACTATTTAAATAGATAATTTAAAAGGAAAAGGCCAATTTTCAGCCGTGCTATCGATGAATACGTGTTTTTTTTTTATTGATGAATTTAAGTAAGAAATAGACTGAAAATATGAAAATTAAATATATAACGTTACGAATTTACTTAGAAAACTATAAGGAAATGTGGGGAGCAATTAACTTCACAATTTAAAGAAGATTTGAACGAAAAATACCAATTTTTAGAAAAGTTATAAGCGAATTTATAGTTGAATTTATGTGATTGTATTGATTGACCACTATACCTCGGTTTCGGGGTGCGAAGTCAGAAGTCCTCCACGTGTGCCTGGTAGTTGCGGGTCCCTCTCGATACGTCTGGAGGGAAGAGCAGCAACTGGGCCGGTGCACCCTGGGCGCGGCGGTAATCTTCCTCGAGAAATGAGAAGAAATTCTTATTCCTTGGGGAATGTTGCTGCCGCGGCTAATTATTCTGACATGGGGGGGGTCCATCTCGGACCAACAGTGCGTTCCTCTGCGTGACCCTCTGATCAGCAGAGGGTATAGCAGAGGAGCGAGGGCGGGCTCGGTGTGCACTTACCCTGCCTCCGGGCAGACAGTGAAGGATTCATCCTTTGCTTTCACCGCCGATCTCGTAATCCCAGTATCGAAGTGTCGTGGATCATGTCTCGCGGCTTTGATAAGGACCGAGGGTCTTGGCTTAATCGCCCGAACCGCGAGGGAGAAAACCTCTATAAAAAGTTACCCCGAATCCCAAGCGGCGACGCACCACGAGGGGATGGATGGCTGACGGGGTTCTATGAACAAATCAGCCGCAAGTGCGCTCCTCGCCAGGGTACCTGCAGACCCCCTGGCGAGTAATAAATCCTCTAAATCTGCTTACCTTGGTACAGGGGTCTCTGCCAAGGTGGACCTTTAATTCCCCCATACTCGTGGGTACAGAAATGGAAACACAAAAAGCAAAAAACAAAACCAAAACCGCCGGCAACGGCAACGTAGAGGAGAGGAGAAACGATGCGGGGACAGAGTCCGACGCCGCATCGAGCAGCGTGGGAGGCTCAGAGAGCTCCCAACGAGTGGGGCCTGGGACCGCGGAGACGAGTAAGTTCTTCCGCAAGCGGTCCAGGCGGGATGGCGACCAGGGGCCGTCATCCGGTGAAGAGGAGGTTTCGGCCCGGAAAATCCCCACCAACAGGCGGGGCGGGCTGAAAGGCAAGGGGAGGGGGCTCTCTGACAATCAGATGGCCGAACGAGCGGCAAAGCTTGCCGAGGAGGGGCGCCACCCGGGCGATACGGCTCGGGTATCAGGCGACGAGACGAGTGCGACTGGCGGCTCTGAGGTGGAGCGTAAGGCCAGATTCGTAAAGGAGGTGGAGGCCGCGATCAAGGTCGTGGCCCACAAGCAAAAGTCCTCCTCAAAGTTCAAGGCCATTCCCGGGGCCTCCGCCTCCATCATGGCGGCTGCGGAGGCCAACTTTGTTGGGGCCGGGCCTAATGCGGACGAGGTGGCGAAGCTGCGGGCGGACGTGGCCCGCCTGACGTCTGCCATGGAGACTCTCCAGAAGGAGAATGAGCAGCTCCGCGCAGACCTGGCCAGTCTACGTGAGCCTGCCTCTCGCGCGGCGCCCCAGACGCAGCGTCCAAGCCAGCCCGTGCCGCTGGAGAACCAGGTTCTGAACCTGGTCCGGCAGGAGCTGGCTGCCTTCCAGCATCGGTTCTCCGTGCTGGAGGGCATCGTCCTGCGCCCCCCCCTGGGGGCAAACAAGACGGCGGCGAGGCCGGCAACGTACGCGGCGGCCACGGCTACCGCATCCAGGCCGGGGCCGTCCAGTCAGCCCTCGGGCGGGGCTGCAGTTGCCCCTCCCCCCCCCTGAAAGGCCGGCTCCGGCAAAACCGGTACCGGCTGAACCGGCTCCGGCTAAGCCGGCGACGGGAAAGAGAGGCCAGACGAAGGCAAAAAAGGGCAAGGCGGCAGCACAGGTGATGGCTGCACCAGCCCCAGTGCCTGCGGCGAATGTGCCAGCGCCAGCGGCAAGCCAGCTGCCGCCGCCGCCGTCACCACCCCCCCAGCTCCCTACACCTCCCGCGGCTGAAGCCGGTTGGCAGGTGATCGGGGACAAAAAGAAGGGGAAGAAGGCAGCCAAAAAGGCCAAAGAGCAGGAGCGGCAGCGCCAGTTCAGGGCGCGCAAGATCGCGGCAAGGCTCCGCGCCCCGAAGACTGCAGCTGTAGTGAATACACTACAGCCGGATGCGGAAAAGAAGGGCGTTACCTACCGCGATCTGCTCGCGAAGGCGAAGGAGGCGGTGGATCTCGGGGAGCTCGGGATCACTGGGGGCCTCCGGCTCAAAGTCACCCAGACGGGGGCCCGTATGCTGGAGGTCCCCGGGGAATCCAGCGGCGCGACCGCGGACGCTCTGGCTGCGAAGCTCAGAGCGTCTCTGGACGCGGAATAGGCCCGAGTGTCAAGGCCCGTCAGATGCGCAGACCTGCGCATCATGGGTCTGGACGACTCGGTATCGGAGGAGGAGTTGGTAGCCGCCGTCGCCAGGTCCGGGGGGTGCACTACTGACCAGGTCAGGTCAGGCGCCATACGCCCGGACCAACAGGGTTTGCATGCCGCCACGGTGCGCTGCCCTGTTACGGCGGCCAAAACCATAATGGAGGGCCGAAGGCTTCTGGTAGGCTGGGTCTCAGCGCAGGTTAAGCTGCTGGAGCCCAGACCTCTGAGGTGCTATCGCTGTCTCGTGGGGCACCACGTATCAGTGAGATGCGCCTCGGAGGTTGACCGCAGTGGCCTCTGCTTCCGCTGCTGTCAGCCCGGACACATATCGGCGACCTGCTGCGCCACGCCGCACTGTGATGCATGTGCGGCGACCGGCAAGCCAGCCGATCACCGGGCCGGAAGCAAGGCCTGCGTGCCACCCGCCAAGGCCAAGGCCGCGGGTAGGGTAGGGGCCAAAGCCGCCACCGCCTCTGTGGCCTCCGCCGCAGCCGCAACTGCCACCGCCACCGCGGTCACTGTCGCCGCCGCCGCAACACCGACGCCCGCAGAGGGGCCCCCCGTGGAGGAAGCTGAAATGGAATGCCTATAACGGCCCCATTAAGCTTCCTCCAGGCGAATATCAACCACTGCGCCTGCGCTCAGGATCTGTTGCTCCAGAGCATGGCGCAGTGGTCGATTAACATCGCTGTGGTCGCTGAGCCGTATTTTGTCTGGCCTAGCGAGAACTGGGTGGCGGACCTTAACGGCTCAGTGGCCATCATTTCTTCGGCCGCCGCCGGTACCCCGACCCTTGAAGGTGTCAGGAGGGGTCAGGGGTGCGTAGCAGCACGGTTCGGGGAGTTCGTCGTTGTAGGGGTGTACTTCTCCCCGAACCGATCTCTCGCCGAGCTCCACAACTCTCTTGCAGAGCTGAGAGCAGTCGTCGTCGGAAGTTATCCCCTTCCCGTACTTGTCCTCGGGGACTTCAATGCCAAGAACTTGGCTTGGGGTTCTCGTCGTACAGATGTGCGGGGTAGGATGGTGGAAGACTGGGCTCTGGAGACAGGCCTGGTCGTCCTAAATCGGGGTTCTGTCCCCACGTGTGTGCGGATGCGGGGCGAGTCGGTGGTGGACATCTCGTTCGCTAGCCCCGCTCTGTCGCCGCGTGCCATTGACTGGTGTGTCATGGAGGGGGTGGAGACCTACTCCGACCACCGGTACATCCGGTTTGATGTCTTCACCCAGTCCTCGAGCGCGCCAGTCCAACAGGCCCCGAGTGGTCCGCGTTGGGCGCTGAAGCAGCTGGACCGGGAGCTCCTCCTGGAAGCCTCGATCGTGCAGGCCTGGGTGTCATCACCGGACAGGCCTGCCGACGTCAATGATGAGGCAGGGTGGTTCCAGGAGGCCATGTCCGAGATATGTGACGTGGCAATGCCCCGAGTCCGGCCAGAAAGCGCCCGGCGTCATGTGTATTGGTGGTCGCGTGAGCTGACGTCTCTGCGCGAGGCGTGTGTCGCCGCGCGGCACCTGTACACCAGGCATCGCAGGCTCCGCATTCGTCCACCGAATGCGGCAGCCATTGAAGCGGAGCTGTACGAGGGATACAGAGCGGCGAAGACCGCCCTCCGGGAGGCTGTCCTGCGGGCCCGGGATCGGGCCCGTGAGGAGATGCTGGAGACTCTCAACAGAGATCCGTGGGGGCGCCCTTACAAGATGGTGCGGGATAAACTCCGCACCTGGGCCCCCCCGCTGACGCAAAGTCTCCGGCCCCAGCTCGTGGAGGACGTGGTGAGCGCTCTGTTCCCTGCGCGAGGGGAACATCCGCCCCCGCCTATGGCTCCGCCACCTGCGGTGCCGGAAGCGGACTACCAGGACGACGACGACGACATCCCGGAAGGGACCGGGGTAGACCTGAGAGTGGCGGTGCGTAGGCTCAAGGCCAGGAATACCGCCCCAGGACCCGATGGCTTGCCTGGCAAAGCCTGGGTCCTGGCCTCGGAGGCTCTCGGGCCCCGACTGGAGAGGCTCCTAAGCGCATGCTTGGAGAGAGGCCAATTCCCGCTTCGTTGGAAGACGGGGAAGCTGGTCCTCATTCGGAAGCCGGGGCGCCCTGCGGACTCTCCGTCCGCATACCGGCCCGTGGTGCTGCTCGACGAGGTGGGCAAGCTCTTTGAAAGAGTCATTGCAAACCGCCTCGCCGAGCACCTTGCGGGGACGGGGCCGGATCTTGCGGAACACATAAATAAGAGACTGAAAATATGAAAATTATATATATAACGTTAGGAATTAACCAAGAATACTATTTAAGATTACGGGGGGGGGCAATTAGTTACACTATTTAAATAGAGAATTTAAAAGGAAAAGGCCAATTTTCAGCCGTGCTATCGATGAATACGTGTTTTTATTGGTGAATTTAAGTAAGAAATAGACTGAAAATATGAAAATTAAATATATAACGTTACGAATTTACTGAGAAAACCATAAGAAAATGTGGGGAGCAATTAACTACACATATTAAAGAAGATTTGAACAAAAATACCAATTTTTAAAAAAGTAATAAGCGAGTTTATAGTTGAATTTATGTGATTGCATTGATTGACCACTATACCTCGGTTTAGGTAAATAGTAATTTTTTCCAGTTGTGCATGTTTTATAAAGCAAATAATAGTGCAGATGGTAGTTTCTACACTGGTCGGACCTACTAAAAGAAAAGAGCGAAAGAAATGAATATTTTAAAAATTTTAAAAATTTTAGGAAATTACGATTATGGGAAAACGAATTATGTGGAAATCAATATTTAAGCGGTAGAAATTTATTATAATAACTACAGATAAATACGGGGGGCGGTTAAATACACTATAAACAAAGAAAATTTAAACGGAAAAGGCCACTTTTCAGCCGAGTTATAGATGAATGAAGAAACCTGTTTTTATTGATGAATTCACGTAAATAAGAGACTGAAAATACGAAAATTATATATATAACGTTAGGAATTAACCAAGAAAACAGTAAAGCAGCTAGTTACGCTATTTAAATAGAAAATTTAAAAAGAAAAGGCCACTTTTCAGCCGAGTTATTGATGAATACCTGTTTTTATTGATGAATTCACGTAAATAAGAGATTTAAAATATGAAAACTATATATATATAACGTTAGGAATTAACCAAGAAAACAGTATAGGATTACGGGGGGCAGCTAGTTACGCTATTTAAATAGAAAATTTAAAAAGAAAAGGCCACTTTTCAGCCGAGTTATTGATGAATACCTGTTTTTATTGATGAATTCACGTAAATAAGAGACTGAAAATATGAAAATTATATATATAACGTTAGGAATTAATCAAGAAATTAGTATAGGATTACGGGAGGCAGTTAGTTACACTATCTAAATAGAAAATTTAAAAGGAAAAGTCCACTTTTCAGCCGTGCTATAGATGAATACGTGTTTTTATTGATGAATTTAAGTAAGAAATAGACTGAAAATATGAAAATTATATATATAACGTTAGGAATTAACCAAGAAAACTATATAGGATTACGGAGGCCAATTAGTGACACTATTGAAATGGATAATTTAAAAGGAAAAGGCCAATTTTCAGCCGTGCTATCGATGAATACGTGTTTTTATTGATGAATTTAAGTAAGAAATAGACTGAAAATATGAAAATTAAATATATAACGTTACGAATTTACTTAGAAAACTATAAGGAAATGTGGGGAGCAATTAACTACACAATTTGAAGAAGATTTGAACGAAAAATACCAATTTTTAGAAAAGTTATAAGCGAATTTATAGTTGAATTTATGTGATTGTATTGATTGACCACTATACCTCGGTTTAGGTAAATAGTGATTTTTTCTAGTCGTGTATGTTTTATAAAGCAAATAAGAGTACAGATGGTAGTTTCTACACTAGACGGACCTAATAAAAGCAAAAAGAGCGAAAGAAATGAAGATTTGAAAAAATTTAATAATTTTAGGAAATTACGATTATGGGTAAACGAATTATGTGGAAATCAATATTTTAGCAGTGGAAATTTAGTATAAAACTATAGGTAAATACGGGGGGCGGTTAAATACACTATAAACAAAGAAAATTGAAACGGAAAAGGCCACTTTTCAGCCGAGTTATCGATGAATACGTGTTTTTATTGATGAATTCACGTAAATAAGAGACTGAAAATATGAAAATTATATATTTAACGTTAGGAATTAACCAAGAAAACAGCATAGGATTACCGGGAGCAGCAACGGAAAAGGCCAATTTTCAGCCGTGCTATCGATGAATACGTGTTTTTATTGATGAATTTAAGTAAGAAATAGACAGAAAATATGAAAATTATATATATAACGTTAGGAATTTACTGAGAAAACTAAAAAAAAATGTGCGCAGGAATTAACTACACAATTTAAAGAAGATTTGAACGAAAAATACTAATTTTTGGAAAAGTTATAAGCGAATTTATAGTTGAATTTATGTGATTGTATTGATTGACCACTATACCTCGGTTTAGGTAAATAGTGATTTTTTCCAGTCGTGTATGTTTTATAAAGCAAATAAGAGTACAGATGGTAGTTTCTACACTAAACGGACCTAATAAAAGCAAAAAGAGCGAAAGAAATGAAGATTTGAAAAATTTTAATAATTTTAGGAAATTACGATTATGGGTAAACGAATTATGTGGAAATCAATATTTTAGCGGTGGAAATTTATTATAAAACTATAGGTAAATACGGAGGGCGGTAAAATACACTATTAACAAAGAAAATTGAAACGGAAAAGGCCACTTTTCAGCCGAGTTATCGATGAATACGTGTTTTTATTGACGAATTCACGTAAATAAGAGACTGAACATATGAAAATTATATATATAACGTTAGGAATTAATCAAGAAAACAGTATAGGATTACGGGAGGCAGTTAGTTACACTATCTAAATAGAAAATTTAAAAGGAAAAGTCCACTTTTCAGCCGTGCTATAGATGAATACGTGTTTTTATTGATGAATTTAAGTAAGAAATAGACTGAAAATATGAAAATTATATATATAACGTTAGGAATTAACCAAGAAAACTATATAGGATTACGGGGCGCAATTAGTGACACTATTTAAATAGATATTTTAAAAGTAAAAGGCCAATTTTCAGCCGTGCTATAGATGAATACGTGTTTTTATTGATGAATTTAAGTAAGAAATAGACTGAAAATATGAAAATTAAATATATAACGTTACGAATTTACTTAGAAAACTATAAGAAAATGTGGGGAGCAATTATCTACACAATTTAAAGAAGATTTGAACGAAAAATACCAATTTTTAGAAAAGTTATTAGCGAATTTATAGTTGAATTTATGTGATTGTATTGATTGACCACTATACCTCGGTTTAGGTAAATAGTGATTTTTTCCAGTTGTGCATGTTTTATAAAGCAAATAAGAGTGCAGGTGGTAGTTTCTACACTGGTCGGACCTAATAAAAGCAAAAAGAGAGAAAGAAATGAAGATTTTAAAAATTTTAGGAAATTACGATTATGGGAAAAAGAATTATGTGGAAATCAATATTTTAGCGGTAGAAATTTATTATAATAACTATAGATAAATACGGGGGGCGGTTAAATACAATATAAACAAAGAAAACGAATTATGTGGAAATCAATATTTTAGCGGTAGAAATTTATTATAGTAACTATAGATAAATGCGGGGGGCAGTTAAATACACTATAAACAAAGAAAATTTAAACGGAAAAGGCCAATTTTCAGCCGAGTTATAGATGAATACGTGTTTTTATTGATGAATTCACGTAAATAAGAGACTGAAAATAAGAAAATTATATATATATAACGTTAGGAATTAACCAAGAAAGCTGTATATGATTACGGGGGAGCAGTTAGTTACACTATTAAAATAGAAAATTTAAAAGGAAAAGGCCACTTTTCAGCCGAGTTATAGATGAATACGTGTTTTTTTTGATGAATTCACGTAAATTAAGAGACTGAAAATATGAAAATTATATATATAACGTTAGGAATTAACCAAGAAAACAGTATAGGATTACGGGGGGCAGTTAGTTACACTATTTAAATAGAAAATTTTAAAGGAAAAGGCCACTTTTTAGCCGAGTTATAGATGAATACCTGTTTTTATTGATGAATTCACGTTAAAAAGAGACTGAAAATATGAAAACTATATATACATAACATAACATAAACACTCACGCCTGTCACCCAGAGGGGTAGGCAGAGACTACAGACTTTGGCACGATCCTGACACACCTCTCTCGCCTCCTTCACATCCATACACCTACGCATGCATGCTCGTCGGTTAAGGGTACTCCTAATTTGGCCCGTTTTCAATAAATCGCCAATTTGGTCGATAAATTTTCGCCTAGGACGTCCCTTTCCGACTCTGCCATTCACTTCTGCAACGTGAATTTTCTTTGTCACTCTTTCCTCATCCATTCTTTCCACATGACCAAACCACCGAAGCATTCCTTTCTTAATCCTGGTCACAACATCATCTTGCAAACCACACTCTTCTCTTATCACACAATTTTTCACCCTGTCATTCAGATTCAGCCCTAACATACTCCTTAACGACCGCATTTCTACTGCATTTATTCTACTCTCGTGCTTCTTCTGCCATACCCAACTTTCACTACCATACGTTAAGGTAGGGACCAACACAGCATTGTGAATTGCCATACGTGCCTTTTTTGACACATTTTGACTCTTCACAATAGAGTGCAGGGCCCCATTTACTCTGTTTCCTGCGTTCACTCGTCGTTCTATATCCTTATCATATCTCCCATCCCTGCTAAATACGCACCCCAAATATACAAACTCATCTACTTGCTCGATCAACTCCCCTTCTATTCTTATCTCACATATCGTTTTACTTTCGTCTCTTTCAAAAACCATAATTTTCGTCTTACTTGCGTTCACTTTCATACCCCTTTCTTTTAATGATCTGTTCATTAATGTAACCATCATTTGCAACTCAGCCGCCGACGACGCAAGAATAACTTGATCATCGGCGTACAAAAGGCATTTGATGGTTAACTCACCCATTCTTAATCCGCATTCTTCAACTTTCAAATTTTGCAAACAACTGTCCATAAATAGGTTGAACAGCCGCGGGGAAGCCACACAGCCCTGTCTGATACCTTTATGGATGCCAAACCAGTCCGAGTAGACCCCGTTGATCCTAACACAAGCACTAGAGTCTCTATAAAGAGACTCCAATGCCTGTATCAAGCCAGCGCTCAACCCAAATGAGTTCAGTGTTTGCCATAGCATATTCCTATCCACTCTGTCGTAGGCCTTCTCCAAGTCCATGAACGCACAAAAAACCTTTTGGTTTTTGGCCAAAAACTTCTCCGCGATCATGCGCATGGAGAAGACTTGATCTGTACATCCCATTCCCTTTCTAAATCCCGCTTGCACATCCCAAATTTTCCCATCGGTTTCTTTCATGACCCTTTCAATTAGTACCTTGGCATACAGTTTTCCCACGATGCTAAGAAGGCTGATACCGCGGTAGTTTTTACAGTCCTGCTGCGACCCTCTTCCCTTATATACTGGGACTATCACGGCTTTGCACCAGTCTCCCGGTACCCGTTTCAGTTCCCAGCATATATTAAACAAGGTGTGCAGCAGGCCTGCCACCACTTCCTCTCCAGCCCTCAGCATTTCGAGTGAAACTCTATCATATCCGGCAGCCTTACCTGCTTTCATGCTTTTCATTGCTTTCATTATTTCATCTACACTTATCTCGCTACCTCCTTCCTCTTCTTTCGGAGTTCCTATTTCATTCAGTTCATACGTTGTCTCCTCACTCATAAACATGCTTTCAAAATATTCCTTCCATGTCTTTAAACTCAAAACTTCATCATTCAGAATATAGCCATTCTCATC
Organism: Parnassius smintheus behrii; assembly: GCA_036936625.1. NCBI lineage: Eukaryota > Metazoa > Arthropoda > Insecta > Lepidoptera > Papilionidae > Parnassius > Parnassius smintheus. The sequence continues at coordinate 104,843 of JAUPFT010000061.1, read as the reverse complement.
TCTTATAGCATTCATTATAGGCTGTTTTGAACATCCCCTGGCAGTTCTTACGAGTTTCCAGAACATTTTAATATTTGCCTGGAAGTTATCCGATATTCTTCTATCATTTTTATCCGTTCTTTCTTGCTTTTTCCTTTCAACTACTTCTTTTACTCTTTTATTTAGATGTCTAAAGACTGCCTTTTTTCTTTCAAAATCATCATTCGTACCGCTAGAATTACCAGCCTTATTTGCTAGTAAATCTAACCATGCTCTCTTCTTTGCTTCAACTTCCGTACGTATCTCATCATCCCACCATAACGTATTATTCTTCCTTTCATTCTTTCTTTTACTAACACCACATACTTCGGTAGCTGCATCTACTAAACCTTTCTTAACATTTTGCCATACATTCTCCAAGTCTAACTCATTCATACATAATTCATCCAAACCACTTACGTTTTCTTTCAATCTCTTTACATTTAAACTTGTTTTTCTCACCTTCATCTTGTAATCTTTCTGTTCTAATACGCTGTAACGCAGTGGTAGACACAGATGACCGATGGCGCCACCGCCTGAATAGACCATTAATTCGGCATAAAACCAAAAAATGATCCGTTCCTACGTTTGACCCCCGGTAAACCCTTGTATCCACCACTGCGCCCCTCAATCTTTCATCCACAATTATGAAATCTATCATGCTTCTATCATCCCCTCTTTCCCAAGTGTACATGTGAATCCTCTTGTGGCGAAAGAAAGTGTTCGTCACAAAAAGATTCTTTTCCATACATACAGTGAGGAGGCTTTCACCATTCTCATTTATACTTTCATCACCAAACGTTCCCAATATCCTTTCATAACCAAGCCTCCTCACCCCAACTCTTCCATTAAAATCTCCTAGCATAACAACATTTTCATTTCCCTTACATTTCATTAATACCATCCTTACCATTTCCCAAAACTGCTCTCGGATATGAGTGGGCTTAGACATGTCTGGGGCGTAGACCCCTAGCACAAACAACTTCTTTAAGCCCACTTTCAATCGTATCCATAGCAGTCTTGGGCTTACACATTCATACTCTTTCACACATTGCACCATTCTTTCTGATAGGAAGATACCTACTCCCTGGCATGCCCGGTCGAGCTCGTCTACACCAGACCAGTATGCGGTATACATGCCATGTGTATTGACATCATTTCCCTTCCGTATCGTCTCATTTACACATAACAAATCTATTCCTCTATCCTACATCACCTCGCATACTTCATCCATTTTATCATTCATTGCTCCACATACATTCAACGTAGCCAGACGGGCCTCTGCAATCCACTTTTCGCCCCTCCGGGAGACAGAACGTGACGGATGGCGAGCCTCGTCGCCGGTTTTCCTCCCGGAGATTCTTCGCACCCCTGCCCCACTAAAGGGGCGCCGGGAACTCGGGGCCATTTCTTTAATTTGATTCCTCATGGTGCGAATAGGGTGGTATATTTAACGCCGCTACCACGGCGAGGAGCCGAGTCTGTGCTATCGGCTTGTCGCTCATTTAGCACCACCCGGGGGACACGTGTAGGGTGGGCCTAGGATTAGGTGGTCAAAGCCTACGGACGCGAGCGACTTATCCCCTTTAAACTATATATATATATATATATATATATATATATATATATATATATATATATATATATATATATATATATATAACGTTAGGAATTAACCAAGAAAACTATATTAGATTACGGGAGGCAATTAGTTACACTATTTAAATAGAAAATTTAAAAGGAAAAGGCCAATTTTCAGCCGTGCTATAGATGAATACGTGTTTTTGTTGATGAACTTAAGTAAGAAATAGACTGAAAATATGAAAATTAAATATATAACGTTACGAATTTACTGAGAAAACTATAAGGAAATGTGGGGAGCAATTAACTACGCATATTAAAGAAGATTTGAACAAAAATACCAATTTTTAGGAAAGTTATAAGCGAATTTATAGTTGAATTTATGTGATTGTATTGATTGACCACTATACCTCGGTTTAGGTAAATAGTGATTTTTTCCAGTTGTGCATGTTTCATAAAGCAAATAATAGTGCAGATGGTAGTTTCTACACTGGTCGAACCTAATAAAAGAAAAGAGCGAAAGAAATGAATATTTTAAAAATTTTAGGAAATTACGATTATGGGAAAACGAATTATGTGGAAATCAATATTTTAGCGGTAGAAATTTATTATAATAACTATAGATAAATACGGGGGGCGGTTAAATACGCTATAAACAAAGAAAATTTAAACGGAAAAGGCCACTTTTCAGCCGAGTTATAGATGAATACCTGTTTTTATTGATGAATTCACGTAAATAAGAGACTGAAAATATGAAAATTATATATATAACGTTAGGAATTAACCAAGAATACTATATAAGATTACGGGGGGCAATTAGTTACACTATTTAAATAGAAAATTTAAAAGGAAAAGGCCAATTTTCAGCCGTGCTATAGATGAATACGTGTTTTTATTGATGAATTTAAGTAAGAAATAGAATGAAAATATGAATATTAAATATATAACGTTACGAATTTACTGAGAAAACTATAAGGAAATGTGGGGAGCAATTAACTACACATATTAAAGAAGATTTGAACAAAAATACCAATTTTAAGAAAAGTAATAAGCGAATTTATAGTTGAATTTATGTGATTGTATTGATTGACCACTATACCTCGGTTTAGGTAAATAGTGATTTTTTCCAGTTGTGCATGTTTTATAAAGCAAATAATAGTGCAGATGGTAGTTTTTACACTGGTCGGACCTAATAAAAGAAAAGAGCGAAAGAAACGAAGATTTTAAAAATTTTAGGAAATTACGATTATGGGAAAACGAATTATGTGCAAATCAATATTTTAGCGGTAGAAATTTATTATAATAACTATAGATAAATACGGGGGGCGGTTAAATACACTATAAACAAAGAAAATTTAAACGGAAAAGGCCAATTTTCAGCCGAGTTATAGATGAATGAAGAAACCTGTTTTTATTGATGAATTCACGTAAATAAGAGACTGAAAATACGAAAATTATATATATATATATATATATATATATAACGTTAGGAATTAACCAAGAAAACTGTATGGGATTACGAGGAGCAGTTAGTTACTATATTTAAATAGAAAATTTAAAAGAAAAAGGCCACTTTTCAGCCGAGTTATAGATGAATACCTGTTTTATTGATGAATTCACGTAAATAAGAGACTGAAAATATGAAAATTATATATATAACGTTAGGAATTAACCAAGAAAACAGTATAGGATTACGGGGGGCAGCTAGTTACGCTATTTAAATAGAAAATTTAAAAAGAAAAGGCCACTTTTCAGCCGAGTTATTGATGAATACCTGTTTTTATTGATGAATTCACGTAAATAAGAGACTGAAAATATGAAAATTATATATATAACGTTAGGAATTAATCAAGAAATTAGTATAGGATTACGGGAGGCAGTTAGTTACACTATCTAAATAGAAAATTTAAAAGGAAAAGTCCACTTTTCAGCCGTGCTATAGATGAATACGTGTTTTTATTGATGAATTTAAGTAAGAAATAGACTGAAAATATGAAAATTATATATATATATATAACGTTAGGAATTAACCAAGAAAACTATATAGGATTACGGAGGCCAATTAGTGACACTATTTAAATAGATAATTTAAAAGGAAAAGGCCAATTTTCAGCCGTGCTATCGATGAATACGTGTTTTTTTTTATTGATGAATTTAAGTAAGAAATAGACTGAAAATATGAAAATTAAATATATAACGTTACGAATTTACTTAGAAAACTATAAGGAAATGTGGGGAGCAATTAACTTCACAATTTAAAGAAGATTTGAACGAAAAATACCAATTTTTAGAAAAGTTATAAGCGAATTTATAGTTGAATTTATGTGATTGTATTGATTGACCACTATACCTCGGTTTCGGGGTGCGAAGTCAGAAGTCCTCCACGTGTGCCTGGTAGTTGCGGGTCCCTCTCGATACGTCTGGAGGGAAGAGCAGCAACTGGGCCGGTGCACCCTGGGCGCGGCGGTAATCTTCCTCGAGAAATGAGAAGAAATTCTTATTCCTTGGGGAATGTTGCTGCCGCGGCTAATTATTCTGACATGGGGGGGGTCCATCTCGGACCAACAGTGCGTTCCTCTGCGTGACCCTCTGATCAGCAGAGGGCATAGCAGAGGAGCGAGGGCGGGCTCGGTGTGCACTTACCCTGCCTCCGGGCAGACAGTGAAGGATTCATCCTTTGCTTTCACCGCCGATCTCGTAATCCCAGTATCGAAGTGTCGTGGATCATGTCTCGCGGCTTTGATAAGGACCGAGGGTCTTGGCTTAATCGCCCGAACCGCGAGGGAGAAAACCTCTATAAAAAGTTACCCTGAATCCCAAGCGGCGACGCACCACGAGGGGATGGATGGCTGACGGGGTTCTATGAACAAATCAGCCGCAAGTGCGCTCCTCGCCAGGGTACCTGCAGACCCCCTGGCGAGTAATAAATCCTCTAAATCTGCTTACCTTGGTACAGGGGTCTCTGCCAAGGTGGACCTTTAATTCCCCCATACTCGTGGGTACAGAAATGGAAACACAAAAAGCAAAAAACAAAACCAAAACCGCCGGCAACGGCAACGTAGAGGAGAGGAGAAACGATGCGGGGACAGAGTCCGACGCCGCATCGAGCAGCGTGGGAGGCTCAGAGAGCTCCCAACGAGTGGGGCCTGGGACCGCGGAGACGAGTAAGTTCTTCCGCAAGCGGTCCAGGCGGGATGGCGACCAGGGGCCGTCATCCGGTGAAGAGGAGGTTTCGGCCCGGAAAATCCCCACCAACAGGCGGGGTGGGCTGAAAGGCAAGGGGAGGGGGCTCTCTGACAATCAGATGGCTGAACGAGCGTCAAAGCTTGCCGAGGAGGGGCGCCACCCGGGCGATACGGCTCGGGTATCAGGCGACGAGACGAGTGCGACTGGCGGCTCTGAGGTGGAGCGTAAGGCCAGATTCGTAAAGGAGGTGGAGGCCGCGATCAAGGTCGTGGCCCACAAGCAAAAGTCCTCCTCAAAGTTCAAGGCCATTCCCGGGGCCTCCGCCTCCATCATGGCGGCTGCGGAGGCCAACTTTGTTGGGGCCGGGCCTAATGCGGACGAGGTGGCGAAGCTGCGGGCGGACGTGGCCCGCCTGACGTCTGCCATGGAGACTCTCCAGAAGGAGAATGAGCAGCTCCGCGCAGACCTGGCCAGTCTACGTGAGCCTGCCTCTCGCGCGGCGCCCCAGACGCAGCGTCCAAGCCAGCCCGTGCCGCTGGAGAACCAGGTTCTGAACCTGGTCCGGCAGGAGCTGGCTGCCTTCCAGCATCGGTTCTCCGTGCTGGAGGGCATCGTCCTGCGCCCCCCCCTGGGGGCAAACAAGACGGCGGCGAGGCCGGCAACGTACGCGGCGGCCACGGCTACCGCATCCAGGCCGGGGCCGTCCAGTCAGCCCTCGGGCGGGGCTGCAGTTGCCCCTCCCCCCCCCTGAAAGGCCGGCTCCGGCAAAACCGGTACCGGCTGAACCGGCTCCGGCTAAGCCGGCGACGGGAAAGAGAGGCCAGACGAAGGCAAAAAAGGGCAAGGCGGCAGCACAGGTGATGGCTGCACCAGCCCCAGTGCCTGCGGCGAATGTGCCAGCGCCAGCGGCAAGCCAGCTGCCGCCGCCGCCGTCACCACCCCCCCAGCTCCCTACACCTCCCGCGGCTGAAGCCGGTTGGCAGGTGGTCGGGGACAAAAAGAAGGGGAAGAAGGCAGCCAAAAAGGCCAAAGAGCAGGAGCGGCAGCGCCAGTTCAGGGCGCGCAAGATCGCGGCTAGGCTCCGCGCCCCGAAGACCGCAGCTGTAGTGAATACACTACAGCCGGATGCGGAAAAGAAGGGCGTTACCTACCGCGATCTGCTCGCGAAGGCGAAGGAGGCGGTGGATCTCGGGGAGCTCGGGATCACTGGGGGCCTCCGGCTCAAAGTCACCCAGACGGGGGCCCGTATGCTGGAGGTCCCCGGGGAATCCAGCGGCGCGACCGCGGACGCTCTGGCTGCGAAGCTCAGAGCGTCTCTGGACGCGGAATAGGCCCGAGTGTCAAGGCCCGTCAGATGCGCAGACCTGCGCATCATGGGTCTGGACGACTCGGTATCGGAGGAGGAGTTGGTAGCCGCCGTCGCCAGGTCCGGGGGGTGCACTACTGACCAGGTCAGGTCAGGCGCCATACGCCCGGACCAACAGGGTTTGCATGCCGCCACGGTGCGCTGCCCTGTTACGGCGGCCAAAACCATAATGGAGGGCCGAAGGCTTCTGGTAGGCTGGGTCTCAGCGCAGGTTAAGCTGCTGGAGCCCAGACCTCTGAGGTGCTATCGCTGTCTCGTGGGGCACCACGTATCAGTGAGATGCGCCTCGGAGGTTGACCGCAGTGGCCTCTGCTTCCGCTGCTGTCAGCCCGGACACATATCGGCGACCTGCTGCGCCACGCCGCACTGTGATGCATGTGCGGCGACCGGCAAGCCAGCCGATCACCGGGCCGGAAGCAAGGCCTGCGTGCCACCCGCCAAGGTCAAGGCCGCGGGTAGGGTAGGGGCCAAAGCCGCCACCGCCTCTGTGGCCTCCGCCGCAGCCGCAACTGCCACCGCCACCGCGGTCACTGTCGCCGCCGCCGCGACACCGACGCCCGCAGAGGGGCCCCCCGTGGAGGAAGCTGAAATGGAATGCCTATAACGGCCCCATTAAGCTTCCTCCAGGCGAATATCAACCACTGCGCCTGCGCTCAGGATCTGTTGCTCCAGAGCATGGCGCAGTGGTCGATTAACATCGCTGTGGTCGCTGAGCCGTATTTTGTCTGGCCTAGCGAGAACTGGGTGGCGGACCTTAACGGCTCAGTGGCCATCATTTCTTCGGCCGCCGCCGGTACCCCGACCCTTGAAGGTGTCAGGAGGGGTCAGGGGTGCGTAGCAGCACGGTTCGGGGAGTTCGTCGTTGTAGGGGTGTACTTCTCCCCGAACCGATCTCTCGCCGAGCTCCACAACTCTCTTGCAGAGCTGAGAGCAGTCGTCGTCGGAAGTTATCCCCTTCCCGTACTTGTCCTCGGGGACTTCAATGCCAAGAACTTGGCTTGGGGTTCTCGTCGTACAGATGTGCGGTGTAGGATGGTGGAAGACTGGGCTCTGGAGACAGGCCTGGTCGTCCTAAATCGGGGTTCTGTCCCCACGTGTGTGCGGATGCGGGGCGAGTCGGTGGTGGACATCTCGTTCGCTAGCCCCGCTCTGTCGCCGCGTGCCATTGACTGGTGTGTCATGGAGGGGGTGGAGACCTACTCCGACCACCGGTACATCCGGTTTGATGTCTTCACCCAGTCCTCGAGCGCGCCAGTCCAACAGGCCCCGAGTGGTCCGCGTTGGGCGCTGAAGCAGCTGGACCGGGAGCTCCTCCTGGAAGCCTCGATCGTGCAGGCCTGGGTGTCATCACCGGACAGGCCTGCCGACGTCAATGATGAGGCAGGGTGGTTCCAGGAGGCCATGTCCGAGATATGTGACGTGGCAATGCCCCGAGTCCGGCCAGAAAGCGCCCGGCGTCATGTGTATTGGTGGTCGCGTGAGCTGACGTCTCTGCGCGAGGCGTGTGTCGCCGCGCGGCACCTGTACACCAGGCATCGCAGGCTCCGCATTCGTCCACCGAATGCGGCAGCCATTGAAGCGGAGCTGTACGAGGGATACAGAGCGGCGAAGACCGCCCTCCGGGAGGCTGTCCTGCGGGCCCGGGATCGGGCCCGTGAGGAGATGCTGGAGACTCTCAACAGAGATCCGTGGGGGCGCCCTTACAAGATGGTGCGGGATAAACTCCGCACCTGGGCCCCCCCGCTGACGCAAAGTCTCCGGCCCCAGCTCGTGGAGGACGTGGTGAGCGCTCTGTTCCCTGCGCGAGGGGAACATCCGCCCCCGCCTATGGCTCCGCCACCTGCGGTGCCGGAAGCGGACTACCAGGACGACGACGACGACATCCCGGAAGGGACCGGGGTAGACCTGAGAGTGGCGGTGCGTAGGCTCAAGGCCAGGAATACCGCCCCAGGACCCGATGGCTTGCCTGGCAAAGCCTGGGTCCTGGCCTCGGAGGCTCTCGGGCCCCGACTGGAGAGGCTCCTAAGCGCATGCTTGGAGAGAGGCCAATTCCCGCTTCGTTGGAAGACGGGGAAGCTGGTCCTCATTCGGAAGCCGGGGCGCCCTGCGGACTCTCCGTCCGCATACCGGCCCGTGGTGCTGCTCGACGAGGTGGGCAAGCTCTTTGAAAGAGTCATTGCAAACCGCCTCGCCGAGCACCTTGCGGGGACGGGGCCGGATCTTGCGGAACACATAAATAAGAGACTGAAAATATGAAAATTATATATATAACGTTAGGAATTAACCAAGAATACTATTTAAGATTACGGGGGGGGGGGGCAATTAGTTACACTATTTAACCTGTACGCCAAGCCATGCTCACTTTCGATCGCGCAATACCAACCTTACGCCCGCCAAGTAGTGATCGAATTAGATCAGAATTATGTAAACATGTCTACCTATGAAAAAACTATTTTTTCGTTTTAAACAAAACCAAAGACACTATGCAATAGATATTAGTATCAAAGACAAAGATATGCTCTTTTATTTTAAACCATAACCTGGCAATGTTTCTTAGAAAAAAAAAAAAAGAAATCACTCTGAACTTCCGGCGTTCCACGTGTCACTTTGATGAAGGTCCGTCCGTCTTTTTTATAGAATTTTATATTTGTGTCTGGACTAAAAACGAAAGTATTATACTTTTTTATATTCCTTGTAATATAGTCAACACGTAGATATGTAATTTGTGGTATAAAAAGTGAAAAGTAAATTGCCAAAAGTACTTCAAATTCCGAAAGGCCTGTTTTGGCGGGCGGGTTATAAATGTGTTATTTTTCAAATTCTCATTTATTTTTAGTGTAAAATGTAAGTAAAAATAGTTTTCCTACATATTTTGAAATAACATGACGTTGTATTTATTTCAAATTCACACGAACATATTTTAGAAATATTGTTCGAAATGTCACAGATAAAATATTATTTTATTTTTTTTTTTTAATTTTTTAATATTTTAATATTTTGGTATGAGTAACGAATGGAAACACATAAAACATAAAATATACATATTTCCAAACAATTTCATATAAATTTCTCCAAAAACAAAGGTGTAGAATTCAAATTAGTAGTAATTTTGTCACTAAAATTGAAGTTTATACTACTATTATGCTATACAGTGTAATTTATATACTTTATTACAATTTCTAGCAACCAAAAATAATTTTATTCGATAGTTTATACATTCAACAAGACTTCCTGTAAGTTTTATCCATAAATATTGTCTCAAAGTGAAAATATAGCAAAATTTGCAATATTGCAAAAAATTTCCTAACCTAGAAATTTTCCCGCCAAAAAGGTCCCGAGTGAACGGGAGTGTAACATGGCGCGCGCTCGCTTGGCGTACAGGTTAAATAGAGAATTTAAAAGGAAAAGGCCAATTTTCAGCCGTGCTATCGATGAATACGTGTTTTTATTGGTGAATTTAAGTAAGAAATAGACTGAAAATATGAAAATTAAATATATAACGTTACGAATTTACTGAGAAAACCATAAGAAAATGTGGGGAGCAATTAACTACACATATTAAAGAAGATTTGAACAAAAATACCAATTTTTAAAAAAGTAATAAGCGAGTTTATAGTTGAATTTATGTGATTGCATTGATTGACCACTATACCTCGGTTTAGGTAAATAGTAATTTTTTCCAGTTGTGCATGTTTTATAAAGCAAATAATAGTGCAGATGGTAGTTTCTACACTGGTCGGACCTAATAAAAGAAAAGAGCGAAAGAAATGAATATTTTAAAAATTTTAAAAATTTTAGGAAATTACGATTATGGGAAAACGAATTATGTGGAAATCAATATTTTAGCGGTAGAAATTTATTATAATAACTACAGATAAATACGGGGGGCGGTTAAATACACTATAAACAAAGAAAATTTAAACGGAAAAGGCCACTTTTCAGCCGAGTTATAGATGAATGAAGAAACCTGTTTTTATTGATGAATTCACGTAAATAAGAGACTGAAAATACGAAAATTATATATATAACGTTAGGAATTAACCAAGAAAACTGTATGGGATTAAGAGGAGCAGTTAGTTACTATATTTAAATAGAAAATTTAAAAGAAAAAGGCCACTTTTCAGCCGAGTTATAGATGAATACCTGTTTTATTGATGAATTCACGTAAATAAGAGACTGAAAATATGAAAATTATATATATAACGTTAGGAATTAACCAAGAAAACAGTAAAGCAGCTAGTTACGCTATTTAAATAGAAAATTTAAAAAGAAAAGGCCACTTTTCAGCCGAGTTATTGATGAATACCTGTTTTTATTGATGAATTCACGTAAATAAGAGATTTAAAATATGAAAACTACATATATATAACGTTAGGAATTAACCAAGAAAACTGCATAGGATTACGGAAGGCAGTTAGTTACACTATTTAAATAGAAAATTTAAAAGGAAAAGGCCGAGTTATAGATGAATTAGTGTTTTTATTGATGAATTCACGTAAATAGGAGACTGAAAATATGAAAATTATATATATAACGTTAGGAATTAACCAAGAAAATAGTACAGAATTAAGGGGGCAGTTAGTTACACTATTTAAATAGAAAATTTGAAAGGAAAAGGCCACTTTTCAGCCGAGTTATAGATGAATACGTGTTTTTATTGATGAATTCACGTAAATAAGAGACTGAAACTATGAAAATTATATATATAACGTTAGGAATTAACCAAGAAAACTACATAGGATTACGGAGAGCAATTAGTTACACTATTTAAATAGAGAATTTAAAAGGAAAAGGCCAATTTTCAGCCGTGCTATCGATGAATACGTGTTTTTATTGGTGAATTTAAGTAAGAAATAGACTGAAAATATGAAAATTAAATATATAACGTAACAAATTTACTGAGAAAACCATAAGAAAATGTGGGGAGCAATTAACTACACATATTAAAGAAGATGTGAACAAAAATACCAATTTTTAAAAAAGTAATAAGCGAGTTTATAGTTGAATTTATGTGATTGCATTGATTGACCACTATACCTCGGTTTAGGTAAATAGTAATTTTTTCCAGTTGTGCATGTTTTATAAAGCAAATAATAGAGCAGATGGTAGTTTCTACACTGGTCGGACCTAATAAAAGAAAAGAGCGAAAGAAATGAATATTTTAAAAATTTTAAAAATTTTAGGAAATTACGATTATGGGAAAACGAATTATGTGGAAATCAATATTTTAGCGGTAGAAATTTATTATAATAACTATAGATAAATACGGGGGGCGGTTAAATACACTATAAACAAAGGAAATTTAAACGGAAAAGGCCACTTTTCAGCCGAGTTATAGATGAATACCTGTTTTTATTGATGAATTCACGTAAATAAGAGACTGAAAATACGAAAATTATATATATAACGTTAGGAATTAACCAAGAAAACTGTATAGGATTACGGGGAGCAGTTAGTTACTATATTTAAATAGAAAATTTAAAAGAAAAAGGGGCCACTTTTCAGCCGAGTTATAGATGAATACCTGTTTTATTGATGAATTCACCTAAATAAGAAACTGAAAATATGAAAATTATATATATAACGTTAGGAATTAACCAAGAAAACAGTAAAGGATTACGAGGAGCAGCAAGTTACGCTATTTAAATAGCAAATTTAAAAGGAAAAGGCCACTTTTCAGCCGAGTTATTGATGAATACCTGTTTTTATTGATGAATTCACGTAAATAAAAGACTGAAAATATGAAAATTATATATATAACGTTAGGAATTAACCAAGAATACTATATAAGATTACGGGGGGCAGTTAGTTACACTGTTTAAATAGAAAATTTAAAAGGAAAAGGCCAATTTTCAGCCGTGCTATAAATGAATACGTGTTTTTATTGATGAATTTAAGTAAGAAATAGACTGAAAATATGAAAATTAAATATATAACGTTACGAATTTACTGAGAAAAGGAAATGTGGGTAGCAATTAACTACACATATTAAAGAAGATTTGAACAAAAATACCAATTTTTAGAAAAGTAATAAGCGAATTTATAGCTGAATTTATGTGATTGTATTGATTGACCACTATACCTCGGTTTAGGTAAATAGTGATTTTTTCCAGTTGTGCATGTTTTATAAAGCAAATAAGAGTGCAGATGGTAGTTTCTACACTGGTCGGACGTAATAAAAGCAAAAAGAGCGAAAGAAATGAATATTTTAAAAATTTTTAAAATTTTAGGAAATTACGATTATGGGAAAACGAATTATGTGGAAATCAATATTTTAGCGGTAGAAATTTGTTATAATAACTATAGATAAATACGGGGGGCGGTTAAATACGCTATAAACAAAGAAAATTTAAACGGAAAAGGCCACTTTTCAGCCGAGTTATAGATGAATGAAGAAACCTGTTTTTATTGATGAATTCACGTAAATAAGAGACTGAAAATACGAAAATTATATATATAACTTTAGGAATTAACCAAGAAAACTGTATAGGATTACGGGGAGCAGTTAGTTACTATATTTAAATAGAAAATTTAAAAGAAAAAGGCCACTTTTCAGCCAAGTTATAGATGAATACCTGTTTTATTGATAAATTCACGTAAATAAGAGACTGAAAATATAAAAATTATATATATAAAGTTAGGAATTAACCAAGAAAAGAGTATAGGATTATGGGGGGCAGCTAGTTACGCTATTTAAATAGAAAATTTAAAAGGAAAAGGCCACTTTTCAGCCGAGTTATTGATGAATACCTGTTTTTATTGATGAATTCACGTAAATAAGGGACTTAAAATATGAAAACTATATATATAACGTTAGGAATTAAGCAAGAAAATTGTATAGGATTACGGGGGGCAGTTAGTTACACTATTTAAATAGAAAATATAAAAGGAAAAGGCCAATTTTCAGCCGTGCTATAGATGAATACGTGTTTTTATTGATGAATTTAGGTAAGAAATAGACTGAAAATATGAAAATTAAATATATAACGTTACGAATTTACTGAGAAAAGGAAATGTGGGGAGCAATTAGCTACACATATTAAAGAAGATTTGAACAAAAATGCCAATTTTTAGAAAAGTTATAAGCGAATTTATAGTTGAATTTATGTGATTGTATTGATTGACCACTATACCTCGGTTTAGGTTAATAGTGATTTTTTCTAGTCGTGTATGTTTTATAAAGCAAATAAGAGTACAGATGGTAGTTTCTGCACTAGACGGACCTAATAAAAGCAAAAAGAGCGAAAGAAATGAAGATTTGAAAAAATTTAATAATTTTAGGAAATTACGATTATGGGTAAACGAATTATGTGGAAATCAATATTTTAGCAGTGGAAATTTATTATAAAACTATAGGTAAATACGGGGGGCGGTTAAATACACTATTAAAAAAGAAAATTGAAACGGAAAAGGCCACTTTTCAGCCGAGTTATCGATGAATACGTGTTTTTATTGATGAATTTACGTAAATAAGAGACTGAAAATATGAAAATTATATATTTAACGTTAGGAATTAACCAAGAAAACAGCACAGGATTACCGGGAGCAGTTAGTGGCACTATTAAAATAGAGAATTTAAAAGGAAAAGGCCAATTTTCAGCCGTGCTATCGATGAATACGTGTTTTTATTGATGAATTTAAGTAAGAAATAGAATGAAAATATGTAAATTATATATATAACGTAAGGAATTAACCAAGAAAACTATATAGGATTACGGAGTGCAATTAGTGACACTATTTAAATAGAGAATTTAAAAGGGAAAGCCCAATTTTTAGCCGTGCTATCGATGAATACGTGTTTTATTGATGAATTTAAGTAAGAAATAGACTGAAAATATGAAAATTATATATATAACGTTAGGAATTAACCAAGAAAACTATATAGGATTACGGGGTCAATTAGTGACACTATTTAAATAGAGAATTTAAAAGGAAAAGGCCAATTTTCAGCCGTGCTATCGATGAATACGTGTATTTATTGATGAATTTAAGTAAGAAATAGACTGAAAATATGAAAATTAAATATATAACGTTACGAATTTACTGAGAAAACTATAAAAAATGTGCGCAGGAATTAACTACACAATTTAAAGAATATTTGAACGAAAAATACCAATTTTTAGAAAAGTTATAAGCGAATTTATAGTTGAATTTATGTGATTGTATTGATTGACCACTCGGTTTAGGTAAATAGTGATTTTTTTCAGTTGTGCATGTTTTTTCAAAGCATATAACAGTGAAGATGGTAGTTTCTACACTGGTCGAACCTAATAAAAGAAAAGAGCGAAAGAAATGAATATTTTAAAAATTTTAGGAAATTACGATTATGGGAAAACGAATTATGTGGAAATCAATATTTTAGCGGTAGAAATTTATTATAATAACTATAGATAAATACGGGGGGCGGTTAAATACGCTATAAACAAAGAAAATTTAAACGGAAAAGGCCACTTTTCAGCCGAGTTATAGATGTGACCTGTTTTTATTGATGAATTCACGTAAATAAGAGACTGAAAATATGAAAATTATATATATAACGTTAGGAATTAACCAAGAATACTATTTAAGATTACGGGGGGGCAATTAGTTACACTATTTAAATAGAGAATTTAAAAGGAAAAGGCCAATTTTCAGCCGTGCTATCGATGAATACGTGTTTTTATTGATGAATTTAAGTAAGAAATAGACTGAAAATATGTAAATTATATATATAACGTTAGGAATTAACCAAGAAAACTATATAGGATTACGGGGTCAATTAGTGACACTATTTAAATAGAGAATTTAAAAGGAAAAGGCCAATTTTCAGCCGTGCTATCGATGAATACGTGTATTTATTGATGAATTTAAGTAAGAAATAGACTGAAAATATGAAAATTAAATATATAACGTTACGAATTTACTGAGAAAACTATAAAAAATGTGCGCAGGAATTAACTACACAATTTAAAGAATATTTGAACGAAAAATACCAATTTTTAGAAAAGTTATAAGCGAATTTATAGTTGAATTTATGTGATTGTATTGATTGACCACTCGGTTTAGGTAAATAGTGATTTTTTTCAGTTGTGCATGTTTTTTCAAAGCATATAACAGTGAAGATGGTAGTTTCTACACTGGTCGAACCTAATAAAAGAAAAGAGCGAAAGAAATGAATATTTTAAAAATTTTAGGAAATTACGATTATGGGAAAACGAATTATGTGGAAATCAATATTTTAGCGGTAGAAATTTATTATAATAACTATAGATAAATACGGGGGGCGGTTAAATACGCTATAAACAAAGAAAATTTAAACGGAAAAGGCCACTTTTCAGCCGAGTTATAGATGTGACCTGTTTTTATTGTAGAATTCACGTAAATAAGAGACTGAAAATATGAAAATTATATATATAACGTTAGGAATTAACCAAAAAAACTACATAGGATTACGGAGAGCAGTTAGTTACACTATTTAAATAGAGAATTTATAAGGAAAAGGCCAATTTTCAGCCGTGCTATCGATGAATACGTGTTTTTATTGGTGAATTTAAGTAAGAAATAGACTGAAAATACGAAAATTAAATATATAACTTTACGAATTTACTGAGAAAACCATAAGAAAATGTGGGGAGCAATTAACTACACATATTAAAGAAGATGTGAACAAAAATACCAATTTTTAAAAAAGTAATAAGCGAGTTTATAGTTGAATTTATGTGATTGCATTGATTGACCACTATACCTCGGTTTAGGTAAATAGTAATTTTTTCCAGTTGTGCATGTTTTATAAAGCAAATAATAGTGCAGATGGTAGTTTCTACACTGGTCGGACCTAACAAAAGAAAAGAGCGAAAGAAATGAATATTTTAAAAATTTTAGGAAATTACGATTATGGGAAAACGAATTATGTGGAAATCAATATTTTAGCGGTAGAAATTTATTATAATAACTATAGATAAATACGGGGGGCGGTTAAATACACTATAAACAAAGGAAATTTAAACGGAAAAGGCCACTTTTCAGCCGAGTTATAGATGAATACCTGTTTTTATTGATGAATTCACGTAAATAAGAGACTGAAAATACGAAAATTATATATATAACGTTAGGAAGTAACCAAGAAAACTGTATAGGATTACGGGGAGCAGTTAGTTACTATATTTAAATAGAAAATTTAAAAGAAAAAGAGGCCACTTTTCAGCCGAGTTATAGATGAATACCTGTTTTATTGATGAATTCACCTAAATAAGAAACTGAAAATATGAAAATTATATATATAACGTTAGGAATTAACCAAGAATACTATATAAGATTACGGGGGGCAGTTAGTTACACTGTTTAAATAGAAAATTTAAAAGGAAAAGGCCAATTTTCAGCCGTGCTATAAATGAATACGTGTTTTTATTGATGAATTTAAGTAAGAAATAGACTGAAAATATGAAAATTAAATATATAACGTTACGAATTTACTGAGAAAAGGAAATGTGGGTAGCAATTAACTACACATATTAAAGAAGATTTGAACAAAAATACCAATTTTAAGAAAAGTAATAAGCGAATTTATAGTTGAATTTATGTGATTGTATTGATTGACCACTATACCTCGGTTTAGGTAAATAGTGATTTTTTTCAGTTGTGCATGTTTTTTCAAAGCATATAATAGTGCAGATGGTAGTTTCTACACTGGTCGAACCTAATAAAAGAAAAGAGCGAAAGAAATGAATATTTTAAAAATTTTAGGAAATTACGATTATGGGAAAACGAATTATGTGGAAATCAATATTTTAGCGGTAGAAATTTATTATAATAACTATAGATAAATACGGGGGGCGGTTAAATACGCTATAAACAAAGAAAATTTAAACGGAAAAGGCCACTTTTCAGCCGAGTTATAGATGTGACCTGTTTTTATTGATGAATTCACGTAAATAAGAGACTGAAAATATGAAAATTATATATATAACGTTAGGAATTAACCAAGAAAACTACATAGGATTACGGAGAGCAGTTAGTTACACTATTTAAATAGAGAATTTAAAAGGAAAAGGCCAATTTTCAGCCGTGCTATCGATGAATACGTGTTTTTATTGGTGAATTTAAGTAAGAAATAGACTGAAAATACGAAAATTAAATATATAACTTTACGAATTTACTGAGAAAACCATAAGAAAATGTGGGGAGCAATTAACTATACATATTAAAGAAGATGTGAACAAAAATACCAATTTTTAAAAAAGTAATAAGCGAGTTTATAGTTGAATTTATGTGATTGCATTGATTTACCACTATACCTCGGTTTAGGTAAATAGTAATTTTTTCCAGTTGTGCATGTTTTATAAAGCAAATAATAGTGCAGATGGTAGTTTCTACACTGGTCGGACCTAACAAAAGAAAAGAGCGAAAGAAATGAATATTTTAAAAATTTTAAAAATTTTAGGAAATTACGATTATGGGAAAACGAATTATGTGGAAATCAATATTTTAGCGGTAGAAATTTATTATAATAACTATAGATAAATACGGGGGGCGGTTAAATACACTATAAACAAAGGAAATTTAAACGGAAAAGGCCACTTTTCAGCCGAGTTATAGATGAATACCTGTTTTTATTGATGAATTCACGTAAATAAGAGACTGAAAATACGAAAATTATATATATAACGTTAGGAAGTAACCAAGAAAACTGTATAGGATTACGGGGAGCAGTTAGTTACTATATTTAAATAGAAAATTTAAAAGAAAAAGGGGCCACTTTTCAGCCGAGTTATAGATGAATACCTGTTTTATTGATGAATTCACCTAAATAAGAAACTGAAAATATGAAAATTATATATATAACGTTAGGAATTAACCAAGAAAACAGTATAGGACTACGAGGGGCAACAAGTTACGCTATTTAAATAGAAAATTTAAAAGGAAAAGGCCACTTTCAGCCGAGTTATTGATGAATACCTGTTTTTATTGATGAATTCACGTAAATAAGAGACTGAAAATATGAAAATTATATATATAACGTTAGGAATTAACCAAGAATACTATATAAGATTACGGGGGGCAGTTAGTTACACTGTTTAAATAGAAAATTTAAAAGGAAAAGGCCAATTTTCAGCCGTGCTATAAATGAATACGTGTTTTTATTGATGAATTTAAGTAAGAAATAGACTGAAAATATGAAAATTAAATATATAACGTTACGAATTTACTGAGAAAAGGAAATGTGGGTAGCAATTAACTACACATATTAAAGAAGATTTGAACAAAAATACCAATTTTAAGAAAAGTAATAAGCGAATTTATAGTTGAATTTATGTGATTGTATTGATTGACCACTATACCTCGGTTTAGGTAAATAGTGATTTTTTTCAGTTGTGCATGTTTTTTCAAAGCATATAATAGTGCAGATGGTAGTTTCTACACTGGTCGAACCTAATAAAAGAAAAGAGCGAAAGAAATGAATATTTTAAAAATTTTAGGAAATTACGATTATGGGAAAACGAATTATGTGGAAATCAATATTTTAGCGGTAGAAATTTATCATAATAACTATAGATAAATACGGAAGGCGGTTAAATACGCTATAAACAAAGAAAATTTAAACGGAAAAGGCCACTTTTCAGCCGAGTTATTGATGAATACCTGTTTTTATTGATGAATTCACGTAAATAAGGGACTTAAAATATGAAAACTATATATATAACGTTAGGAATTAAGCAAGAAAATTGTATAGGATTACGGGGGGCAGTTAGTTACACTATTTAAATAGAAAATATAAAAGGAAAAGGCCAATTTTCAGCCGTGCTATAGATGAATACGTGTTTTTATTGATGAATTTAAGTAAGAAATAGACTGAAAATATGAAAATTAAATATATAACGTTACGAATTTACTGAGAAAAGGAAATGTGGGGAGCAATTAGCTACACATATTAAAGAAGATTTGAACAAAAATACCAATTTTTAGAAAAGTTATAAGCGAATTTATAGTTGAATTTATGTGATTGTATTGATTGACCACTATACCTCGGTTTAGGTAAATAGTGATTTTTTCTAGTCGTGTATGTTTTATAAAGCAAATAAGAGTACAGATGGTAGTTTCTGCACTAGACGGACCTAATAAAAGCAAAAAGAGCGAAAGAAATGAAGATTTGAAAAAATTTAATAATTTTAGGAAATTACGATTATGGGTAAACGAATTATGTGGAAATCAATATTTTAGCAGTGGAAATTTATTATGAAACTATAGGTAAATACGGGGGGCGGTTAAATACACTATTAAAAAAGAAAATTGAAACGGAAAAGGCCACTTTTCAGCCGAGTTATCGATGAATACGTGTTTTTATTGATGAATTCACGTAAATAAGAGACTGAAAATATGAAAATTATATATTTAACGTTAGGAATTAACCAAGAAAACAGCACAGGATTACCGGGAGCAGTTAGTGACACTATTAAAATAGAGAATTTAAAAGGTAAAGGCCAATTTTCAGCCGTGCTATCGATGAATACGTGTTTTTATTGATGAATTTAAGTAAGAAATAGACTGAAAATATGTAAATTATATATATAACGTTAGGAATTAACCAAGAAAACTATATAGGATTACGGAGGGCAATTAGTGACACTATTTAAATAGAGAATTTAAAAGGGAAAGCCCAATTTTTAGCCGTGCTATCGATGAATATGTGTTTTATTGATGAATTTAAGTAAGAAATAGACTGAAAATATGAAAATTATATATATAACGTTAGGAATTAACCAAGAAAACTATATAGGATTACGGGGTCAATTAGTGACACTATTTAAATAGAGAATTTAAAAGGAAAAGGCCAATTTTCAGCCGTGCTATCGACGAATACGTGTATTTATTGATGAATTTAAGTAAGAAATAGACTGAAAATATGAAAATTAAATATATAACGTTACGAATTTACTGAGAAAACTATAAAAAATGTGCGCAGGAATTAACTACACAATTTAAAGAATATTTGAACGAAAAATACCAATTTTTAGAAAAGTTATAAGCGAATTTATAGTTGAATTTATGTGATTGTATTGATTGACCACTCGGTTTAGGTAAATAGTGATTTTTTTCAGTTGTGCATGTTTTATAAAGCAAATAATAGTGCAGATGGTAGTTTCTACACTGGTCGGACCTAATAAAAGAAAAGAGCGAAAGAAATGAATATTTTAAAAATTTTAAAAATTTTAGGAAATTACGATTATGGGAAAACGAATTATGTGGAAATCAATATTTTAGCGGTAGAAATTTATTATAATAACTATAGATAAATACGGGGGGCGGTTAAATACACTATAAACAAAGGAAATTTAAACGGAAAAGGCCACTTTTCAGCCGAGTTATAGATGAATACCTGTTTTTATTGATGAATTCACGTAAATAAGAGACTGAAAATACGAAAATTATATATATAACGTTAGGAATTAACCAAGAAAACTGTATAGGATTACGGGGAGCAGTTAGTTACTATATTTAAATATAAAATTTAAAAGAAAAAGGGGCCACTTTTCAGCCGAGTTATAGATGAATACCTGTTTTATTGATGAATTCACCTAAATAAGAAACTGAAAATATGAAAATTATATATATAACGTTAGGAATTAACCAAGAAAACAGTATAGGACTACGAGGGGCAGCAAGTTACGCTATTTAAATAGAAAATTTAAAAGGAAAAGGACACTTTTCAGCCGAGTTATTGATGAATACCTGTTTTTATTGATGAATTCACGTAAATAAGAGACTGAAAATATGAAAATTATATATATAACGTTAGGAATTAACCAAGAATACTATATAAGATTACGGGGGGCAGTTAGTTACACTGTTTAAATAGAAAATTTAAAAGGAAAAGGCCAATTTTCAGCAGTGCTATAAATGAATACGTGTTTTTATTGATGAATTTAAGTAAGAAATAGACTGAAAATATGAAAATTAAATATATAACGTTACGAATTTACTGAGAAAAGGAAATGTGGGTAGCAATTAACTACACATATTAAAGAAGATTTGAACAAAAATACCAATTTTAAGAAAAGTAATAAGCGAATTTATAGTTGAATTTATGTGATTGTATTGATTGACCACTATACCTCGGTTTAGGTAAATAGTGATTTTTTTCAGTTGTGCATGTTTTTTCAAAGCATATAATAGTGCAGATGGTAGTTTCTACACTGATCGAACCTAATAAAAGAAAAGAGCGAAAGAAATGAATATTTTAAAAATTTTAGGAAATTACGATTATGGGTAAACGAATTATGTGGAAATCAATATTTTAGCGGTAGAAATTTATCATAATAACTATAGATAAATACGGGGGGCGGTTAAATACGCTATAAACAAAGAAAATTTAAACGGAAAAGGCCACTTTTCAGCCGAGTTATAGATGTGACCTGTTTTTATTGATGAATTCACGTAAATAAGAGACTGAAAATATGAAAATTATATATATAACGTTAAGAATTAACCAAGAATACTATTTAAGATTACGGGGGGGCAATTAGTTACACTATTTAAATAGAAAATTTAAAAGGAAAAGGCCAATTTTCAGCCGTGCTATAGATGAATACGTGTTTTTATTGATGAATTTAAGTAAGAAATAGAATGAAAATATGAAAATTAAATATACAACGTTACGAATTTACTGAGAAAACTATAAGGAAATGTGGGGAGCAATTAACTACACATATTAAAGAAGATTTGAACAAAAATACCAATTTTAAGAAAAGTAATAAGCGAATTTATAGTTGAATTTATGTGATTGTATTGATTGACCACTATACCTCGGTTTAGGTAAATAGTGATTTTTTCCAGTTGTGCATGTTTTATAAAGCAAATAATAGTGCAGATGGTAGTTTTTACACTGGTCGGACCTAATAAAAGAAAAGAGCGAAAGAAACGAAGATTTTAAAAATTTTAGGAAATTACGATTATGGGAAAACGAATTATGTGGAAATCAATATTTTAGCGGTAGAAATTTATTATAATAACTATAGACAAATACGGGGGGCGGTTAAATACACTATAAACAAAGAAAATCTAAACGGAAAAGGCCACTTTTCAGCCGAGTTATTGATGAATGAAGAAACCTGTTTTTATTGATGAATTCACGTAAATAAGAGACTGAAAATACGAAAATTATATATATAACGTTAGGAATTAACAAAGAAAACTGTATGGGATTACGAGGAGCAGTAAGTTACTATATTTAAATAGAAAATTTAAAAGAAAAAGGCCACTTTTCAGCCGAGTTATAGATGAATACCTGTTTTATTGATGAATTCACGTAAATAAGAGAATGAAAATATGAAAATTATATATATAACTTTAGGAATTAACCAAGAAAACAGTAAAGCAGCTAGTTACGCTATTTAAATAGAAAATTTAAAAAGAAAAGGCCACTTTTCATCTGAGTTATTGATGAATACCTGTTTTTATTGATGAATTCACGTAAATAAGAGATTTAAAATATGAAAACTACATATATAACGTTAGGAATTAACCAAGAAAACTGTATAGGATTACGGAAGGCAGTTAGTTACACTATTTAAATAGAAAATTTAAAAGGAAAAGGCCACTTAACAGCCGAGTTATAGATGAATTAGTGTTTTTATTGATGAATTCACGTAAATAGGAGACTGAAAATATGAAAATTATATATATAACGTTAGGAATTAACCAAGAAAACAGTATAGAATTAAGGGGGGCAGTTAGTTACACTATTTAAATAGAAAATTTGAAAGGAAAAGGCCACTTTTCAGCCGAGTTATAGATGAATACGTGTTTTTATTGATGAATTCACGTAAATAAGAGACTGAAACTATGAAAATTATATATATAACGTTAGGAATTAACCAAGAAAACTACATAGGATTACGGAGAGCAATTAGTTACACTATTTAAATAGAGAATTTAAAAGGAAAAGGCCAATTTTCAGCCGTGCTATCGATGAATACGTGTTTTTATTGGTGAATTTAAGTAAGAAATAGACTGAAAATATGAAAATTAAATATATAACGTTACGAATTTACTGAGAAAACCATAAAAAAATTTGGGGAGCAATTAACTACACATATTAAAGAAGATTTGAACAAAAATACCAATTTTTAAAAAAGTAATAAGCGAGTTTATAGTTGAATTTATGTGATTGCATTGATTGACCACTATACCTCGGTTTAGGTAAATAGTAATTTTTTCCAGTTGTGCATGTTTTATAAAGCAAATAATAGTGCAGATGGTAGTTTCTACACTGGTCGGACCTAATAAAAGAAAAGAGCGAAAGAAATGAATATTTTAAAAATTTTAAAAATTTTAGGAAATTACGATTATGGGAAAACGAATTATGTGGAAATCAATATTTTAGCGGTAGAAATTTATTATAATAACTATAGATAAATACGGGGGGCGGTTAAATACACTATAAACAAAGGAAATTTAAACGGAAAAGGCCACTTTTCAGCCGAGTTATAGATGAATACCTGTTTTTATTGATGAATTCACGTAAATAAGAGACTGAAAATACGAAAATTATATATATAACGTTAGGAATTAACCAAGAAAACTGTATAGGATTACGGATGGCAGTTAGTTACACTATGTAAATAGAAAAATTAAAAGGAAAAGGCCACTTTTCAGCCGAGTTATAGATGAATACCTGTTTTTATTGATGAATTTACGTAAGTAAGAGACTGAAAATATGAAAATTATATATATAACGTTAGGAATTAACCAAAAAACCTGTATAGGATTACAGGGGGCAGTTAGTTACACTATTTAAATCGAAAATTTAAAAGGAAAAGACCACTAAACAGCCGAGTTATAGATGAACACGTGTTTTTATTGATGAATTCACGTAAATAGGAGACTGAAAATATGAAAATTATATGTATATATTACGTTAGGATTTAACCAAGAAAACTATATAGGATCACGGGGGACAGTTAGTTACACTATTTTATTAGAAAATTTTAAAGGAAAATGCCACTTTTCAGCCGAGTAATAGATGAAAACGTGTTTTTATTGATGAATTCACGTAAATAGGACACTGAAACTATGAAAATTATATATATAACGTAAAGAATTAACCAAGAAAAATACATAGGATTACGGAGGGCAATTAGTTACATTATTTAAATAGAGAATTTAAAAGGAAAAGGCCAATTTTCAGCCGTGTTATCGATGAACACGTGTTTTTATTGATGAATTCACGTAAATAAGAGAACTATAATATGAAAATTATATATATTGCATTACGAATTTACCAAGAAAGCTGTGTAGGATTACGGGGGGGCAGTTAGTTAACCTATTTAAATAGAAAATTTTAAAGGAAAAAGCCACTTTTCAGCCGAGTTATAGATGAATACGTGTTTTTATTGATGAATTTACGTAAATAAGAGACTGAAAATATGAAAATTATATATATAACGTTAGGAATTAACCAAGAAAACTGTATAAGATTACGGGGGCAGTTAGTTACACTATTTAAATAGAAAATTTAAAAGGAAAAGGTCACTTAACAGCCGAGTTATAGATGAATACGTGTTTTATTGATGAATTTACGTAAATAAGAGACTGAAAATATGAAAATTATATATATAACGTTAGGAATTAACCAAGAAAACTAAATAGGATTACGAGGAGCAATTAGTTATACTATTTTAATAGAAAATTTAAAAGGAAAAGGCCAATTTTTAGCCGTGATATAGAATAATACGTGTTTTTATTGATGAATTTAAGTAAGAAATAGACTGAAAATATGAAAATTAAATATATAACGTTACGAATTTACTGAGAAAACTATAAGAAAACTTCACATAATTCCACATAATTCCTTTTCCCATAATCGTAATTTCCTAAAATTTTTAAAATATAATAAATATAATAAATTTCTACCGCTAAAATATTGATTTCCACATAATTCGTTTTCCCATAATCGTAATTTCCTAAAATTTTTTAAAATCTTCATTTCTTTCGCTCTTTTTGCTTTTATTAGGTCCGACCAGTGTAGCAACTACCATCTGCACTCTAATTTGCTTTATTAAACATGCAGAACTGGAAAAAGTCACTATTTACCTAAACCGAGGTATAGTGGTCAATCAATACAATCACATAAATTCAACTATAAATTCGCTTATTAATTTTCTAAAAATTGGTATTTATGTTCAAATCTTCTTTAATATGTGTAGTTAATTGCTCCCCACATTTCCTTTTAGTTTTCTCAGTAAATTCGTAACGTTATATATTTAATTTTCATATTTTCAGTCTATTTCTTACTTAAATTCATCAATAAAAACACGTACTCATCTATAGCACGGCTGAAAATTGGCCATTTCCTTTTAAATTTTCTATTTAAATAGTGTAACTAATTGCAACCCGTAATCCTTTATAGTTTTCTTGGTTAATTCCTAACGTTATTTATATAATTTTCATATTTTCAGTCTAATTTACGTGAATTCATCAATAAAACACGTATTCATCTATAACTCGGCTGAAAAGTGGCCTTTTCCTTTTAAAATTTTCTTTGTTTATAGTATATTTAACTGCTTCCCGTATTTATCCATAGTTACTATAATAAATTTCTACCGGTAAAATATTGATTACCACATAATTCCTTTTCCCATAATCGTAATTTCCTAAAATTTTTAAAATTTTTGAAATCTTCATTTCTTTCGCTCTTTTTGCTTTTATTAGGTCCGACCAGTGTAGAAACTACCATCTGTGTTCTTATTTGCTTTATAAATCACGCAGAACTGGAAAAAATCACTATTTACCTAAACCGAGGTATAGTGGTCAATCAATACAATCACATAAATTCAACTATAAAT
The DNA here is from genome assembly GCA_036936625.1 of Parnassius smintheus behrii. Taxonomy (NCBI): domain Eukaryota; kingdom Metazoa; phylum Arthropoda; class Insecta; order Lepidoptera; family Papilionidae; genus Parnassius; species Parnassius smintheus. The sequence continues at coordinate 78,872 of JAUPFT010000061.1, read as the reverse complement.
TCGCTTATTACTTTTCTAAAAATTGGTATTTTTGTTCAAATCTTCTTTAATATGTGTAGTTAATTGCTCCCCACATTTCCTTATAGTTGTCTCAGTAAATTCGTAACGTTATATATTTAATTTTCATATTTTCAGTCTATTTCTTACTTAAATTCATCAATAAAATAACGTATTCATATATAGCACGGCTGAAAATTGGCCTTTTCCTTTTAAATTTTCTATTTAAATAGTGTAACTAATTGCCTCCCGTAATCTTATATCGTTTTCTTGGTTAATTCCTAACGTTATTTATATAGTTTTCATATTTTCAGTCTCTTATTTACGTGAATTCATCAATAAAAACAGGTATTCATCTATAACTCGGCTGAAAAGTGGCCTTTTCCTTTTAAATTTTCTATTTAAATAGTGTAACTAACTGCCCCCCGCAATCCAATACTGTTTTCTTGGTTAATTCCTAACGTTATATATATAATTTTCATATTTTCAGTCTCTCATTTACGTGAATTCATCAATAAAAACACAAATTCATCTATAACTCGGCTGAAAAGTGGCCTTTTCCTTTTAAATTTTCTATTTTAATAGTGTAAACAACTGCTCCCCCGTAATCATATATAGTTTTCTTGGTTAATTCCTAACGTTATATATATATAATTTTCATATTTTCAGTCTCTTATTTACGTGAATTCATTAATAATAACACGTATTCATCTATAACTCGGCTGAAAAGTGGCCTTTTCCGTTTAAATTTTCTTTGTTTATAGTGTATTTAACTGCCCCCCGTATTTATCTATGGTAAATATAATAAATTTCTACCGCTAAAATATTGATTTCCACATAATTCGTTTTCCCATATTCGTAATTTCCTAAAATTTTTAAAATCTTCATTTCTTTCGCTCTTTTTGCTTTTATTAGGTCCGACCAGTGTAGCAACTACCATCTGCATTCTAATTTGCTTTATTAAACATGCAGAACTGGAAAAAATCACTATTTACCTAAACCGAGGTATAGTGGTCAATCAATACAATCACATAAATTCAACTATAAATTCGCTTATTAATTTTCTAAAAATTGGTATTTATGTTCAAATCTTCTTTAATATGTGTAGTTAATTGCTCCCCACATTTCCTTATAGTTTTCTCAGTAAATTCGTAACGTTATATATTTAATTTTCATATTTTCAGTCTATTTCTTACTTAAATTCATCAATAAAAACACGTATTCATCTATAGCACGAATGAAATGAAATGAAGATTTTAAAAATTTTAGGAAAATACGATTATGGGAAAACGAATTATGTGGAAATCAATATTTTAGCGGTAGAAATTTATTATATTTACTATAGATAAATACGGGGGCAGTTAAATACACTATAAACAAAGAAAATTTAAACGGAAAAGGCCACTTTTCAGCCGAGTTATAGATGAATACGTGTTTTTATTAATGAATTCACGTAAATAAGAGACTGAAAATATGAAAATTATATATATAACGTTAGGAATTAACCAAGAAAACTGTATATGATTACGGGAAAGCAGTTAGTAACACTATTAAAATAGAAAATTTAAAAGGAAAAGGCCACTTTTCAGCCGAGTTATAGATGAATACGTGTTTTTATTGATGAATTCACGTAAATAAGGGACTGAAAATATGAAAACTATATATATATATAACGTTAGGAATTAACTAAAAAAACTGTATAGGATTACGGGGGGCAGTTAGTTACTTTAATTAAATAGAAAATTTTAAAGGAAAAGGCCATTTTTCAGCCGAGTTATAGATGAATACCTGTTTTTATTGATGAAGTCACGTAAATAAGAGACTGAAAATATGAAAATAATATATATAACGTAAGGAATTAACCAAGAAAACTATAAAGGATTAAGGATTGCAATTAGTTACACTATTCAAATAGAAAATTTAAAAGCAAAAGGCCACTTTTCAGCCGAGTTATAGATGAATACGTGTTTTTATTGATGAATTCACGTAAATAAGAGACTGAAAATATGAAAATTATAAATATAACGTTAGGAATTAACCAAGAAAACTATATAAGATTACGAAGGGCAATCAGTTACTCTATTTAAACAGAAAATTTAAAACGAAAAGGCCAATTTTCAGCCGTGCTATAGATGAATACGTGTTTTATTGATGAATTTAAGTAAGAAATAGACTGAAAATATGAAAATTAAATATATAACGTTACGAATTTACTGAGAAAACTATAAGAAAACTATATAGGATTACGGGAAGCAGTTAGATACACCATTTAAATAGAAAATTTAAAAGGAAAAGGCCACTTTTCTGCCGAGTTATAGATGAATACGTGTTTTTATTGATGAATTCACGTAAATAGGAAGCTGAAACTATGAAAATTACATATATAACGTTAGGAATTAACCAAGAAAACTATATAAGATTACGAGGGGCAATTAGTTTCACTATTTAAATAGCAAATTTAAAAGGAAAAGGCCAATTTTCAGCCGAGTTATAGATGAATACGTGTTTTTATTGATGAATTCACGTAAATAAGAGACTGAAACTATGAAAATTATATATACAACGTTAGGAATTAACCAAGAAAACTACATAGGATTACGGAAGGCAGTTAGTTACACTATTTAAATAGAAAATTTAAAAGGAAAAGGCCACTTTTCAGCCGAGTTATAGATGAATACGTGTTTTTATTGATGAATTTACGTAAATAAGAGACTGAAAATATGAAAATTATATATATTACGTTAGGAATTAACCAAGAAAACTGTATAAGATTACGGAAGTTAGTTAGTTTCACTATTTAAATAGAAAATTTAAAAGGAAAAGGCCACTTTTCAGCCGAGTTATAGATGAATACGTGCTTTTATTGATGAATTCACGTAAATAAGAGACTGTAAATATGAAAATTATATATATTACGTTAGGAATTAACACAGAAAACTATATAGGATTACGGGGGGCAGTTAGTTACACTATTTTAATAGAAAACTTAAAAGGAAAAGGCCACTTTTCAGCCGAGTTATCGACGAATACGTGTTTTTATTGATGAATTCACGTAAATAAGAGACTGAAAATATGAAAATTATATATATTACGTTAGGAATTAACCAAGAAAACAGTATAGGATTACGAGGGGCAGTTAGATTCACTATTTAAGTAGAAAATTTGAAAGGAAAAGGCCACTTTTCAGCCGAGTTATAGATGAATACCTGTTTTTATTGATGAATTCACGTAAATAAGAGAGTGAAAATATGAAAATTATATATATAACGTTAGGAATTAACCAAGAAAACTAAATAGGATTACGAGGGGCAATTAGTTATACTATTTTAATAGAAAATTTAAAAGGAAAAGGCCAATTTTTAGCCGTGATATAGAATAATACGTGTTTTTATTGATGAATTTAAGTAAGAAATAGACTGAAAATATGAAAATTAAATATATAACGTTACGAATTTACTAAGAAAACTATAAGAAAACTTCACATAATTCCACATAATTCCTTTTCCCATAATCGTAATTTCCTAAAATTTTTAAAATTTTTAAAATCTTCATTTCTTTCGCTCTTTTTGCTTTTATTAGGTCCGACCAGTGTAGAAACTACCATCTGCACTCTAATTTGCTTTATAAAACATGCAGAACTGGAAAAAATCACTATTTACCTAAACCGAGGTATAGTGTTCAATCAATACAATCACATAAATTCAACTATAAATTCGCTCATAACTTTTCTAAAAATTTGTATTTTTGTTCAAATCTTCTTTAATATGTGTAGTTAATTTCTCCCCACATTTCCTTGTAGTTTTGTCAGTAAATTCGTAACGTTTTATATTTAATTTTCATATTTTCAGTCTATTTCTTACTTAAATTCATCAATAAAAACACGTATTCATCTATAGCACGGCTGAAAATTGGCTTTTTCCTTTTAAATTTTCTATTTTAATAGTGTAACTAATTGCCTCCCGTAATCTTATATAGTTTTCTTGGTTAATTTCTAACGTTATTTATATAGTTTTCATATTTTCAGTCTCTTATTTACGTGAATTCATCAATAAAAACAGGTATTCATCTATAACTCGGCTGAAAAGTGGCCTTTTCCTTTTAAATTTTCTATTTAAATAGTGTAACTAACTGCCCCCCGTAATACTATACTGTTTTCTTGGTTAATTCCTAACGTTATATATATAATTTTCATATTTTCAGTCTCTTATTTACGTGAATTCATCAATAAAAACACGTATTCATCTATAACTCGGCTGAAAAGTGGCCTTTTCCTTTTAAATTTTCTATTTGAATAGTGTAACTAACTGCTCCCCCGTAATCATATACAGTTTTCTTGGTTAATTCCTAACGTCACATATATAATTTTCATATTTTCAGTCTCTTATTTATTTGAATTCATTAATAAAAACACGTATTCATCTATAACTCGGCCGAAAAGTGGCCTTTTACGTTTTAATTTTCTTTGTTTTTGTAGTGTATTTAACTGGCCCCCGTATTTATCTATAGTTACTATAATTCTACCGCTAAAATATTGATTTCCACATAATTCTTTTTCCCATAATCGTAATATCCTAAAATTTTTAAAATTTTTAAAATCTTCATTTCTTTCGCTCTTTTTGCTTTTATTAGGTCCGACCAGTGTAGAAACTACCATCTTCACTCTTATTTGCTTTATAAAACATGCAGAAGTGGAAAAAACCTCTATTTACCTAAACCGAGGTATAGTGGTCAATCAATAGAATCACATAAATTCAACTATAAATTCGCTTATTACTTTTCTAAAAATTGGTATTTATGTTCAAATCTTCTTTAATATGTGTAGTTAATTGCTCCCCACATTTCCTTATAGTTTTCTCAGTAAATTCGTAACGTTATATATTTAATTTTCATATTTTCAGTCTATTTATTACTTAAAATCATCAATAAAATAACGTATTCATCAATAGCACGGCTGAAAATTGGCCTTTTCCTTTTAAATTTTCTATTTAAATAGTGTAACTAATTACCTCCCGTAATCTTATATAGTTTTCTTGGTTAATTCCTAACGTTATATATATAATTTTCATATTTTCAGTCTCTTATTTACGTAAATTCATCAATAAAAACACGTATTCATCTATAACTCGGCTGAAAAGTGGCCTTTTCCTTTTAAATTTTCTATTTTAATAGTGTAACTAACCGCTCCCCCGTAATCATATATAGTTTTCTTGGTTAATTCCTAACGTTATATATATATATAATTTTCATATTTTCAGTCTCTTATTTACGTGAATTCATTAATAATAACACGTATTCATCTATAACTCGGCTGAAAAGTGGCCTTTTCCGTTTAAATTTTCTTTGTTTATAGTGTATTTAACTGCCCCCCGTATTTATCTATAGTAAATATAATAAATTTCTACCGCTAAAATATTGATTTCCACATAATTCGTTTTCCCATAATCGTAATTTCCTAAATTTTTTTAAAATCTTCATTTCTTTCGCTCTTTTTGCTTTTATTAGGTCCGACCAGTGTAGCAACTACCATCTGCACTCTAATTTGCTTTATTAAACATGCAGAACTGGAAAAAATCACTATTTACCTAAACCGAGGTATAGTGGTCAATCAATACAATCACATAAATTCAACTATAAATTCGCTTATTAATTTTCTAAAAATTGGTATTTATGTTCAAATCTTCTTTAATATGTGTAGTTAATTGCTCCCCACATTTCCTTATAGTTTTCTCAGTAAATTCGTAACGTTATATATCTAATTTTCATATTTTCAGTCTATTTCTTACTTAAATTCATCAATAAAAACACGTATTCATCTATAGCACGGCTGAAAATTGGCCATTTCCTTTTAAATTTTCTATTTAAATAGTGTAACTAATTGCAACCCGTAATCCTTTATAGTTTTCTTGGTTAATTCCTAACGTTATTTATATAATTTTCATATTTTCAGTCTAATTTACGTGAATTCATCAATAAAACACGTATTCATCTATAACTCGGCTGAAAAGTGGCCTTTTCCTTTTTAAATTTTCTTTGTTTATAGTGTATGTAACTGCTTCCCGTATTTATCTATAGTTACTATAAAAAATTTCTACCGGTAAAATATTGATTACCACATAATTCCTTTTCCCATAATCGTAATTTCCTAAAATTTTTAAAATTTTTGAAATCTTCATTTCTTTCGCTCTTTTTGCTTTTATGAGGTCCGACCAGTGTAGAAACTACCATCTGTGTTCTTATTTGCTTTATAAATCACGCAGAACTGGAAAAAATCACTATTTACCTAAACCGAGGTATAGTGGTCAATCAATACAATCACATAAATTCAACTATAAATTCGCTTATTACTTTTCTAAAAATTGGTATTTTTGTTAAAATCTTCTTTAATATGTGTAGTTAATTGCTCCCCACATTTCCTTATAGTTGTCTCAGTAAATTCGTAACGTTATATATTTAACTTTCATATTTTCAGTCTATTTCTTACTTAAATTCATCAATAAAATAACGTATTCATCTATAGCACGGCTGAAAATTGGCCTTTTCCTTTTAAATTTTCTATTTAAATAGTGTAACTAATTGCCTCCCGTAATCTTATATCGTTTTCTTGGTTAATTCCTAACGTTATTTATATAGTTTTCATATTTTCAGTCTCTTATTTACGTGAATTCAACAATAAAAACAGGTATTCATCTATAACTCGGCTGAAAAGTGGCCTTTTCCTTTTAAATTTTCTATTTAAATAGTATAACTAACTGCCCCCCGCAATCCTATACTGTTTTCTTGGTTAATTCCTAACGTTATATATATAATTTTCTACCGACTTCAAAAAGGAGCCGGTACTCAATTCGACTGTATGTTTTTTTTTTTCGTTTTTTTTTTTTTTTTTTTTTATGTGTGTTACCTCAGAACTTTTTTCTGGGTGAACCGATTTCGATGATTCTTTTTTTATTTGAAAGCTGGTACTTCTCGTGTGGTCCCATATAAATTTGATTCAAGTTTGACCAGCAGTTTTTCAGTTATCCTTAATAATGCATATATAATTGACTTCGATTGCATTGACGGTATTCTCATCTGCCGATTTTTTTTTCTGGGTGAACCGATTTCGATGATTCTTTTTTTATTTGAAAGCTGGTACTTCTCGTGTGGTCCCGTATAAATTTGATCCAAGTTTTACCAGTACTTTTTGAGTTATCCTTTATAATGCATATATAATTGACTTCGATTGCATTGACGATGTTCTCATCTGCCGATTTTTTTTTTTTATTTGAAAGCTGGTACTTTATGTAGCAGAGCCGTGTTGCAGCTAAATTAGTTAGTTGTAGCACGAATGGGTCATCTCGACCAGGGCGGGACCACGTTCTCACAGAATACCAGCGTAAAATAGTAGCTCGATGCTGCTTTTTCATATAGTGAGTGTAGAGAACCGGAGACCCTCTTTACCGGGAACGAGGCATTCCATCTTAGTACTCACGGATGACAACGCATCTGTATTTTGATTCTTAATCGAGGATAGATGTAGATGTATATGGGCCACAGCAACCACTTACCATCAGGTGGACTGTGTGCTCGTTTGTCACCCTCTCCTATAAAAAAACCTGTCGTGTGCTTTCATATAAACTTGATCAAGGTCTGACCAATAGTATTTGAGTTATAACAAATAACTTATATTGAAGTCGGTTGTACAAAATTTTTAATTTTAAATTATCATATTTTCAGTCTCTTATTTACGTGAATTCATCAATAAAAACACAAATTCATCTATAGCTCGGCTGAAAAGTGGCCTTTTACTTTTAAATTTTCTATTTTAATAGTGTTAACAACTGCTCCCCCGTAATCATATATAGTTTTCTTGGTTAATTCCTAACGTTATATATATATAATTTTCATATTTTCAGTCTCTTATTTACGTGAATTCATTAATAATAACACGTATTCATCTATAACTCGGCTGAAAAGTGGCCTTTTCCGTTTAAATTTTCTTTGTTTATAGTGTATTTAACTGCCCCCCGTATTTATCTATAGTAAATATAATAAATTTCTACCGCTAAAATATTGATTTCCACATAATTCGTTTTCCCATAATCGTAATTTCCTAAAATTTTTAAAATCTTCATTTCTTTCGCTCTTTTTGCTTTTATTAGGTCCGACCAGTGTAGCAACTACCATCTGCACTCTAATTTGCTTTATTAAACATGCAGAACTGGAAAAAATCACTATTTACCTAAACCGAGGTATAGTGGTCAATCAATACAATCACATAAATTCAACTATAAATTGGCTTATTAATTTTCTAAAAATTGGTATTTATGTTCAAATCTTCTTTAATATGTGTAGTTAATTGCTCCCCACATTTCCTTATAGTTTTCTCAGTAAATTCGTAACGTTATATATTTAATTTTCATATTTTCAGTCTATTTCTTACTTAATTTCATCAATAAAAACACGTATTCATCTATAGCACGAATGAAATGAAATGAAGATTTTAAAAATTTTAAAAATTTTAGGAAAATACGATTATGGGAAAAAGAATTATGTGGAAATCAATATTTTAGCGGTAGAAATTTATTATATTTACTATAGATAAGTACGGGGGCAGTTAAATACACTATAAACAAAGAAAATTTAAACGGAAAAGGCCACTTTTCAGCCGAGTTATAGATGAATACGTGTTTTTATTAATGAATTCACGTAAATAAGAGACTGAAAATATGAAAATTATATATATAACGTTAGGAATTAACCAAGAAAACTGTATATGATTACGGGAAAGCAGTTAGTAACACTATTAAAGTAGAAAATTTAAAAGGAAAAGGCCACTTTTCAGCCGAGTTATAGATGAATACGTGTTTTTATTGATGAATTCACGTAAATAAGGGACTGAAAATATGAAAACTATATATATATAACGTTAGGAATTAACTAAAAAAACTGTATAGGATTACGGGGGGCAGTTAGTTACTTTAATTAAATAGAAAATTTTAAAGAAAAAGCCATTTTTCAGCCGAGTTATAGATGAATACCTGTTTTTATTGATGAAGTCACGTAAATAAGAGACTGAAAATATGAAAATTATATATATAACGTAAGGAATTAACCAAGAAAACTATAAAGGATTACGGGTTGCAATTAGTTACACTATTCAAATAGAAAATTTAAAAGGAAAAGGCCACTTTTCAGCCGAGTTATAGATGAATACGTGTTTTTATTGATGAATTCACGTAAATAAGAGACTGAAAATATGAAAATTATAAATATAACGTTAGGAATTAACCAAGAAAACTATATAAGATTACGAAGGGCAATCGGTTTCACTATTTAAACAGAAAATTTAAAAGAAAAAGGCCAATTTTCAGCCGTGCTATAGATGAATACGTGTTTTATTGATGAATTTAAGTAAGAAATAGACTGAAAATATGAAATTTAAATATATAACGTTACGAATTTACTGAGAAAACTACAAGGAAATGTGAGGAGCAATTTACTACACATATTAAAGAAGATATGAACAAAAATACCAATTTTTAGAAAAGTAATAAGCGAATTTATAGTTGAATTTATGTGATTGTATTGATTGACCACTATACCTTGGTTTAGGTAAATAGTGATTTTTTCCAGTTCTACATGTTTTATAAAGAAAATAAGAGTGCAGATGGTAGTTTCTACACTGGTCGGTCCTAATAAAAGCAAAAAGAGCGAAAGAAATGATGATTTTAAAAATTTTAAAAATTTTAGGTAATTACGATTATGGGAAAACGAATTATGTGGAAATCAATATTTTAGCGGTAGAAATTTATTATATTTACTATAGATAAATATGGGGGGCAGTTAAATACACTATAAGCAAAGAAAATTTAAACGGAAAGGGCCACTTTTCAGCCGAGTTATAGATGAATACGTGTTTTTATTAATGAATTCACGTAAATAAGAGATTGAAAATATGAAAATTATATATATAACGTTAGGAATTAACCAAGAAAACTGTATATAATTACGGGGATGCAGTAGTTTACACTATTAAAATAGAAAATTTAAAAGGAAAAGGCCACTTTTCAGCCGATTTATAGATGAATACGTGTTTTTATTGATGAATTCACGTAAATAAGAGACTGAAAATATGAAAATTATATTAATAACGTTAGGAATTAACCAAGAAAACAGTATAGGATTACGGTGGGCAGTTAGTTACACTATTTAAATAGAAAATTTAAAAGGAAAAGGCCACTTTTCAGCCGAGTTATAGATGAACGCCTGTTTTTATTGATGAATTCACGTAAATAGGAGACTGAAAATATGAAAACTATATAAATAACGTTAGGAATTAACCAAGAAAACTATATAAGATTACGGGAGGCAATTAGTTACACTATTTAAATAGAAAATTTAAAAGGAAAAGGCCAATTTTCAGCCGTGCTATAGATGAATACGTTATTTTATTGATGAATTTAAGTAAGAAATAGACTGAAAATATGAAAATTAAATATATAACGTTACGAATTTACTGAGAAAACTATAAGGAAATGTGGGTAGCAATTAACTACACGTATTAAAGAAGATTTGAACAAAAATACCAATTTTTAGAAAAGTAATAAGCGAATTTATAGTTGAATTTATGTGATTGTATTGATTGACCACTATACCTCGGTTTAGGTAAATAGTGATTTTTTCCAGTTCTGCATGATTTATAAAGCAAGTAAGAGTGCAGATGGTAGTTTCTACACTGTTCGGACCTAATAAATGCAAAAAGAGCGAAAGAAATGAAGATTTTAAAAATTTTAGGAAGTTACGATTATGGGAAAACGAATTATGTGGAAATCAATATTTTAGCGGTAGAAATTTATTACAGTAACTATAGATAAATACGGGGGGCAGTTAAATACACTATAAACAAAGAAGATTTAAAAGGAAAAGGCCACTTTTCAGCCGAGTTATAGATGAATACGTGTTTTATTGATGAATTCACGTAAATTAGAGACTGAAAATATGAAAATTATATATATAACGTTAGGAATTAACCAAGAAAACAGTATAGTATTACGGGGGGCAGTTAGTTACACTATTTAAATAGAAAATTTAAAAGGAAAAGGCCACTTTTCAGCCGAGTTATAGATGAATACCTGTTTTTATTGATGAATTCACGTAAATAAGTGACTGAAAATATGAAAACTATATAAATAACGTTAGGAATTAACCAAGAAAACTATATAAGATTACGGAAGGCAATTAGTAACACTATTAAAATAGAAAATTTAAAAGGAAAAAGCCAATTTTCAGCCGTGCTATAGATGAATACGTGTTTTTATTGATGAATTTAAGTAAGAAATAGACTGAAAATATGAAAATTAAATATATAACGTTTCGAATTTACTGACAAAACTACAAGGAAATGTAGGGAGAAATTAACTACAAATATTTAAGAAGATTTGAACAAAAATACCAATTTTTAGAAAAGTTATGAGCGAATTTATAGTTGAATTTATGTGATTGTATTGATTGACCACTATACCTCGGTTTAGGTAAATAGTGATTTTTTCCAGTTCTGCATGTTTTATAAAGCAAATTAATGTGCAGATGGTAGTTTCTACACTGGTCGGACCTAATAAAAGCAAAAAGAGCGAAAGAAATGAAGATTTTAAAAATTTTAAAAATTTTAGGAAATTACAATTATGGGAAAAGGAATTATGTGGAAATCAATATTTTAGCGGTAGAAATTTATTATAGTAACTATAGATAAATACGGGGGGCGGTTAAATACACTATAAACAAAGAAAATTTAAACGGAAAAGGCCGCTTTTCAGCCGAGTTATAGATGAATACGTGTTTTTATTGATGAATTCACGTAAATAAGAGAGTTAAAATATGAAAATTATATATATAACGTTAGGAATTAACCAAGAAAACAGTATAGGATTACGAGGGGCAGTTAGTTACACTATTTAAATAGAAAATTTAAAAGGAAAAGGCCAATTTTTAGCCATGATATAGAATAATACGTGTTTTTATTGATGAATTTAAGTAAGAAATAGACTGAAAATATGAAAATTAAATATATAACGTTACGAATTTACTGAGAAAACTATAAGAAATCTATATAGGATTACGGGAAGCAGTTAGATAGACTATTTAAATAGAAAATTTAAAAGGAAAAGGCCACTTTTCAGCCGAGTTATCGATGAATACGTGTTTTTATTGATGAATTCACGTAAATAAGAGACCGAAAATATGAAAATTATATATATAACGTTAGGAATTAACCAGGAAAACTGTATAGGATTACGGAAAGCAGTTAGTTACACTATTTAAATAGAAAATTTAAAAAGAAAAGACCACTTTTCAGCCGAGTTATAGATGAATACGTGTTTTTATTGATGAATTCACGTAAATAAGAGACTGAAAATATGAAAATTATATATATAACGTTAGGAATTAACCAAGAAAACTATATAGGATTACGGGAAGCAGTTAGATACACTATTTAAATAGAAAATATAAGAGGAAAAGACCACTTTTCAGCCGAGTTATAGATGAATACGTGTTTTTATTGATGAATTCACGTAAATAAGAGACTGAAACTATGAAAATTATATATACAACGTTAGGAATTAACCAAGAAAACTACATAGGATTACGGAGGGCAGTTAGTTACACTATTTAAATAGAAAATTTAAAAAGAAAAGGCCACTTTTCAGCCGAGTTATTGATGAATACGTGTTTTTATTGATGAATTTACGTTAACAAGAGACTGAAAATACGAAAATTATATATATATAACGTTAGGAATTAACCAAGGAAACTGTATAGGATTACGGAAGGCAGTTAGTTACACTATTTAAATAGAAAATTTAAAAGGAAAAGGCCACTTTTCAGCCGAGTTATAGATGAATACGTGTTTTTATTGATGAATTTACGTAAATAAGAGACTGAAAATATGAAAATTATATAAATAACGTTAGGAATTAACCAAGAAAACTGTATAAGATTACGGAAGTTAGTTAGTTTCACTATTTAAATAGAAAATTTAAAGGGAAAAGGCTACTTTTCAGCCGAGTTATAGATGAATACGTGCTTTTATTGATGAATTCACGTAAATAACAGACTGTAAATATGAAAATTACATAGGATTACGGAGGGCAGTTAGTTACACTATTTAAATAGAAAATTTAAAAGGAAAAGGCCATTTTTCAGCCGAGTTATAGATGAATACGTGTTTTTATTGATGAATTTACGTAAATAAGAGACTGAAAATATGAAAATTATATAAATAACGTTAGGAATTAACCAAGAAAACTGTATAAGATTACGGAAGTTAGTTAGTTTCACTATTTAAATAGAAAATTTAAAGGGAAAAGGCTACTTTTCAGCCGAGTTATAGATGAATACGTGCTTTTATTGATGAATTCACGTAAATAACAGACTGTAAATATGAAAATTATATATATTACGTTAGGAATTAACAAAGAAAACTATATAGAATTACGGGGGGCAGTTAGTTACACTATTTTAATAGAAAACTTAAAAGGAAAAGGCCACTTTTCAGCCGAGTTATCGATGAATACGTGTTTTTATTGATGAATTCACGTAAATAAGAGACTGAAAATATGAAAATTATATATATAACGTTAGGAATTAACCAAGAAAACAGTATAGGACTACGAATGGCAGTTAGATTCACTATTTAAATAGAAAATTTAAAAGGAAAAGGCCACTTTTCAGCCGAGTTATAGATGAATACCTGTTTTTATTGATGAATTCACGTAAATAAGAGAATGAAAATATGAAAACTATATAAATAACGTTAGGAATTAACCAAGAAAACTATAAAGGATTACGGGTTGCAATTAGTTACACTATTTAAATAGAAAATTTAAAAGGAAAAGGCCAATTTTCAGCCGTGCTATAGATGAATACGTGTTTTTTTGATGAATTTAAGTAAGAAATAGACGGAAAATATGAAAATTAAATATATAACGTTACGAATTTACTGAGAAAACTACAAGGAAATGTGGGGAGTAATTAACTACACATATCAAAAGAAGATTTGAACAAAAATACCAATTTTTAGAAAAGTAATAAGCGAATTTATAGTTGAATTTATGTGATTGTATTGATTGACCAATATACCTCGGTTTAGGTAAATAGTGATTTTTTTCCAGTTCTGCATGTTTTATAAAGCAAATTAGAGTTCAGATGGTAGTTTCTACACTGGTCGGACCTAATAAAAGCAAAAAGAGCGAAAGAAATGAAGATTTTAAAAATTTTAGGAAATTACGATTATGGGAAAACGAATTATGTGGAAATCAATATTTTAGCGGTAGAAATTTATTACAGTAACTATAGATAAATACGGGGGGCAGTTAAATACACTATAAACAAAGAAGATTTAAAAGGAAAAGGCCACTTTTCAGTCGAGTTACAGATGAATACGTGTTTTATTGATGAATTCACGTAAATAAGAGACTGAAAATATGAAAATTATATATATAACGTTAGGTATTAACCAAGAAAACAGTATAGGATTACATGGGGCAGTTAGTTACACCATTTAAATGGAAAATTTAAAAGGAAAAGGCCAATTTTCAGCCGTGCTATAGATGAATACGTTATTTTATTGATGAATTTAAGTAAGAAATAGACTGAAAATATGAAAATTATATATATAAATTCGTAACGTTATATATTTAATTTTCATATTTTCAGTCTATTTCTTACTTAAATTCATCAATAAATACACGTATTCATCGATAGCACGGCTGAAAATTGGCCTTTTCCTTTTAAATTCTCCATTTAAATAATGTCACTAATTGCCCCCCGTAATCCTATATAGTTTTCTTGGTTAATTCCTAACGTTATATATATAATTTTCATATTTTCAGTCTATTTCTTACTTAAATTCATCAATAAAAACACGTATTCATCGATAGCACGGCTAAAAATTGGGCTTTTCCTTTTAAATTCTCTATTTAAATAGTGTCACTAATTGCCCCCCGTAATCCTATATAGTTTTCTTGGTTAATTCCTAACGTTATATATATAATTTACATATTTTCAGTCTATTTCTTACTTAAATTCATCAATAAAAATACGTATTCATCGATAGCACGGCTGAAAATTGGCCTTTTGCTTTTAAATTCTCTATTTTAATAGTGTCACTTACTGCTCCCGGTAATCCTGTGCTGTTTTCTTGGTTAATTCCTAACGTTAAATATATAATTTTCATATTTTCAGTCTCTTATTTACGTGAATTCATCAATAAAAACACGTATTCATCGATAACTCGGCTGAAAAGTGGCCTTTTCCGTTTCAATTTTCTTTTTTAATAGTGTATTTAACCGCCCCCCGTATTTACCTATAGTTTTATAATAAATTTCCACTGGTAAAATATTGATTTCCACATAATTCGTTTACCCATAATCGTAATTTCCTAAAATTATTAAATTTTTTCAAATTTTCATTTCTTTCGCTCTTTTTGCTTTTATTAGGTCCGTCTAGTGCAGAAACTACCATCTGTACTCTTATTTGCTTTATAAAACATACACGACTAGAAAAAATCACTATTTACCTAAACCGAGGTATAGTGGTCAATCAATACAATCACATAAATTCAACTATAAATTCGCTTATAACTTTTCTAAAAATTGGTATTTTTGTTCAAATCTTCTTTAATATGTGTAGTTAATTGCTCCCCACATTTCCTTTTCTCAGTAAATTCGTAACGTTATATATTTAATTTTCATATTTTCAGTCTATTTCTTACTTAAATTCATCAATAAAAACACGTATTCATCTATAGCATGGCTGAAAATTGGCCTTTTCCTTTTAAATTTTCTATTTAAATAGTGTAACTAACTGCCCCCCGTAATCCTATACAATTTTCTTGCTTAATTCCTAACGTTATATATATAGTTTTCATATTTTAAGTCCCTTATTTACGTGAATTCATCAATAAAAACAGGTATTCATCAATAACTCGGCTGAAAAGTGACCTTTTCCTTTTAAATTTTCTATTTAAATAGCGTAACTAGCTGCTCCCCATAATCCTATACTGTTTTCTTGGTTAATTCCTATCTTTATATATATAATTTTTATATTTTCAGTCTCTTATTTACGTGAATTTATCAATAAAACAGGTATTCATCTATAACTCGGCTGAAAAGTGGCCTTTTTCTTTTAAATTTTCTATTTAAATATAGTAACTAACTGCTCCCCGTAATACTATACAGTTTTCTTGGTTAATTCTTAAAGTTATATATATAATTTTCGTATTTTCATTCTCTTATTTACGTGAATTCATCAATAAAAACAGGTATTCATCTATAACTCGGCTGAAAAGTGGCCTTTTTCGTTTGAATTTTCTTTGTTTATAGCGTATTTAACCACCCCCCGTATTTATCTATAGTTATTATAATAAATTTCTACCGCTAAAATATTGATTTCCACATAATTCGTTTTCCCATAATCGTAATTTCCTAAAATTTTAAAAATTTTTAAAATATTCATTTCTTTCGCTCTTTTTGCTTTTATTACGTCCGACCAGTGTAGAAACTACCTTCTGCATTCTTATTTGCTTTATAAAACATGCACAACTGGAAAAAATCACTATTTACCAAAACCGAGGTATAGTGGTCAATCAATACAATCACATAAATTCAGCTATAAATTCGCTTATTACTTTTCTAAAAATTGGTATTTTTGTTCAAATCTTCTTTAATATGTGTAGTTAATTGCTACCCACATTTCCTTTTCTCAGTAAATTCGTAACGTTATATATTTAATTTTCATATTTTCAGTCTATTTCTTACTTAAATTCATCAATAAAAACACGTATTCATTTATAGCACGGCTGAAAATTGGCCTTTTCCTTTTAAATTTTCTATTTAAACAGTGTAACTAACTGCCCCCCGTAATCTTATATAGTATTCTTGGTTAATTCCTAACGTTATATATATAATTTTCATATTTTCAGTCTCTTATTTACGTGAATTCATCAATAAAAACAGGTATTCATCAATAACTCGGCTGAAAAGTGGCCTTTTCCTTTTAAATTTTCTATTTAAATAGCGTAACTTGCTGCCCCTCGTAATCCTATACTGTTTTCTTGGTTAATTCCTAACGTTATATATATAATTTTCATATTTTCAGTTTCTTATTTAGGTGAATTCATCAATAAAAACAGGTATTCATCTATAACTCGGCTGAAAAGTGGCCCCTTTTTCTTTTAAATTTTCTATTTAAATATAGTAACTAACTGCTCCCCGTAATCCTATACAGTTTTCTTGGTTAATTCCTAACGTTATATATATAATTTTCATATTTTCAGTCTCTTATTTACGTGAATTCATCAATAAAAACAGGTATTCATCTATAACTCGGCTGAAAAATGGCCTTTTCCGTTTAAATTTCCTTTGTTTATAGTGTATTTAACCGCCCCCCGTATTTATCTATAGTTATTATAATAAATTTCTACCGCTAAAATATTGATTTCCACATAATTCGTTTTCCCATAATCGTAATTTCCTAAAATTTTTAAAATTTTTAAAATATTCATTTCTTTCGCTCTTTTCTTTTATTAGGTCCGACCAGTGTAGAAACTACCATCTGCACTATTATTTGCTTTATAAAACATGCACAACTGGAAAAAATTACTATTTACCTAAACCGAGGTATAGTGGTCAATCAATGCAATCACATAAATTCAACTATAAACTCGCTTATTACTTTTTTAAAAATTGGTATTTTTGTTCAAATCTTCTTTAATATGTGTAGTTAATTGCTCCCCACATTTTCTTATGGTTTTCTCAGTAAATTCGTAACGTTATATATTTAATTTTCATATTTTCAGTCTATTTCTTACTTAAATTCACCAATAAAAACACGTATTCATCGATAGCACGGCTGAAAATTGGCCTTTTCCTTTTAAATTCTCTATTTAAATAGTGTAACTAATTGCTCTCCGTAATCCTATGTAGTTTTCTTGGTTAATTCCTAACGTTATATATATAATTTTCATAGTTTCAGTCTCTTATTTACGTGAATTCATCAATAAAAACACGTATTCATCTATAACTCGGCTGAAAAGTGGCCTTTTCCTTTCAAATTTTCTATTTAAATAGTGTAACTAACTGCCCCCCTTAATTCTATACTGTTTTCTTGGTTAATTCCTAACGTTATATATATAATTTTCATATTTTCGGTCTCCTATTTACGTGAATTCATCAATAAAAATTGGCCTTTTCCTTTTAAATTTTCTATTTAAATAGTGTTACTAATTGGCCCTCGTAATCCTAAATAGTTTTCTTGGTTAATTCCTAACGTTATATATATAATTTTCATATTTTCTTTAAAATTTTCTATTTAAATAGTGTAACTAACTGCCCCCCGTAATCTTATACAGTTTTCTTGGTTAATTCCTAACGTTATATATATAATTTTCATATTTTCAGTCTCTTATTTACGTAAATTCACCAATAAAACACGTATTCATCTATAACTCGGCTGAAAAGTGGCCTTTTCCTTTTAAATTTTCTATTTAAATAGTGTATCTAACTGCTTCCCGTAATTCTATATAGTTTTCTTATAGTTTTCTCAGTAAATTCGTAACGTTATATATTTAATTTTCATATTTTCAGTCTATTTCTTACTTAAATTCATCAATAAATACACGTATTCATCGATAGCACGGCTGAAAATTGGCCTTTTCCTTTTAAATTCTCTATTTAAATAGTGTCACTAATTGCCCCCCGTAATCCTATATAGTTTTCTTGGTTAATTCCGAACGTTATATATATAATTTTCGTAGACTGAAAATATGAAAATTAAATATATAACGTTACGAATTTACTGAGAAAACTATAAAAAATGTGCGCAGGAATTAACTACACAATTTAAAGAATATTTGAACGAAAAATACCAATTTTTAGAAAAGTTATAAGCGAATTTATAGTTGAATTTATGTGATTGTATTGATTGACCACTATACCTCGGTTTAGGTAAATAGTGATTTTTTCCAGTCGTGTATGTTTTATAAAGCAAATAAGAGTACAGATGGTAGTTTCTACACTAAACGGACCTAATAAAAGCGAAAAGAGCGAAAGAAATGAAGATTTGAAAAATTTTAATAATTTTAGGAAATTACGATTATGGGTAAACGAATTATGTGGAAATCAATATTTTAGCAGTGGAAATTTATTATAAAACTATAGTTAAATACGGAGGGCGGTTAAATACACTATTAAAAAAGAAAATTGAAACGGAAAAGGCCACTTTTCAGCCGAGTTATCGATGAATACGTGTTTTTATTGACGAATTCACGTAAATAAGAGACTGAACATATGAAAATTATATATATAACGTTAGGAATTAATCAAGAAAACAGTATAGGATTACGGGAGGCAGTTAGTTACACTGTCTAAATAGAAAATTTAAAAGGAAAAGTCCACTTTTCAGCCGTGCTATAGATGAATACGTGTTTTTATTGATGAATTTAAGTAAGAAATAGACTGAAAATATGAAAATTATATATATAACGTTAGGAATTAACCAAGAAAACTATATAGGATTACGGGGCGCAATTAGTGACACTATTTAAATAGATATTTTAAAAGGAAAAGGCCAATTTTCAGCCGTGCTATCGATGAATACGTGTTTTTATTGATGAATTTAAGTAAGAAATAGACTGAAAATATGAAAATTAAATATATAATGTTACGAATTTACTTAGAAAACTATAAGGAAATGTGGGGAGCAATTAACTACACAATTTAAAGAAGATTTGTACGAAAAATACCAATTTTTAGAAAAGTTATAAGCGAATATATAGTTGAATTTATGTGATTGTATTGATTGACCACTATATCTCGGTTTAGGTAAATAGTGATTTTTTCCAGTTGTGCATGTTTTATAAAGCAAATAAGAGTGCAGGTGGTAGTTTATACACTGGCCGGACCTAGAAAAAGCAAAAAGAGAGAAAGAAATGAAGATTTTAAAAATTTTAGGAAATTACGATTATGGGAAAAAGAATTATGTGGAAATAAATATTTTAGCGGTAGAAATTTATTATAATAACTATAGATAAATACGGGCGGCGGTTAAATACACTATAAACTAAGAAAACGAATTATGTGGAAATCAATATTTTAGCGGTAGAAATTTATTATAGTAACTATAGATAAATACGGGGGCAGTTAAATACACTATAAACAAAGAAAATTTAAACGGAAAAGGCCACTTTTCAGCCGAGTTATAGATGAATACGTGTTTTTATTGATGAATTCACGTAAATAAGAGACTGAAAATATGAAAATTATATATATAACGTTAGGAATTAACCAAGAAAGCTGTATATGATTACGGGGGAGCAGTTAGTTACACTATTAAAATAGAAAATATAAAAGGAAAAGGCCACTTTTCAGCCGAGTTATCGATGAATACGTGTTTTTATTGATGAATTCACGTAAATAAGAGACCGAAAATATGAAAATTATATATATAACGTTAGGAATTAACCAGGAAAACTGTATAGGATTACGGAAAGCAGTTAGTTACACTATTTAAATAGAAAATTTAAAAAGAAAAGACCACTTTTCAGCCGAGTTATAGATGAATACGTGTTTTTATTGATGAATTCACGTAAATAAGAGACTGAAAATATGAAAATTATATATATAACGTTAGGAATTAACCAAGAAAACTATATAGGATTACGGGAAGCAGTTAGATACACTATTTAAATAGAAAATATAAAAGGAAAAGACCACTTTTCAGCCGAGTTATAGATGAATACGTGTTTTTATTGATGAATTCACGTAAATAAGAGACTGAAACTATGAAAATTATATATACAACGTTAGGAATTAACCAAGAAAACTACATAGGATTACGGAGGGCAGTTAGTTACACTATTTAAATAGAAAATTTAAAAAGAAAAGGCCACTTTTCAGCCGAGTTATTGATGAATACGTGTTTTTATTGATGAATTTACGTAAACAAGAGACTGAAAATACGAAAATTATATATATATAACGTTAGGAATTAACCAAGGAAACTGTATAGGATTACGGAAGGCAGTTAGTTACACTATTTAAATAGAAAATTTAAAAGGAAAAGGCCACTTTTCAGCCGAGTTATAGATGAATACGTGTTTTTATTGATGAATTTACGTAAATAAGAGACTGAAAATATGAAAATTATATAAATAACGTTAGGAATTAACCAAGAAAACTGTATAAGATTACGGAAGTTAGTTAGTTTCACTATTTAAATAGAAAATTTAAAGGGAAAAGGCTACTTTTCAGCCGAGTTATAGATGAATACGTGCTTTTATTGATGAATTCACGTAAATAACAGACTGTAAATATGAAAATTACATAGGATTACGGAGGGCAGTTAGTTACACTATTTAAATAGAAAATTTAAAAGGAAAAGGCCATTTTTCAGCCGAGTTATAGATGAATACGTGTTTTTATTGATGAATTTACGTAAATAAGAGACTGAAAATATGAAAATTATATAAATAACGTTAGGAATTAACCAAGAAAACTGTATAAGATTACGGAAGTTAGTTAGTTTCACTATTTAAATAGAAAATTTAAAGGGAAAAGGCTACTTTTCAGCCGAGTTATAGATGAATACGTGCTTTTATTGATGAATTCACGTAAATAACAGACTGTAAATATGAAAATTATATATATTACGTTAGGAATTAACAAAGAAAACTATATAGAATTACGGGGGGCAGTTAGTTACACTATTTTAATAGAAAACTTAAAAGGAAAAGGCCACTTTTCAGCCGAGTTATCGATGAATACGTGTTTTTATTGATGAATTCACGTAAATAAGAGACTGAAAATATGAAAATTATATATATAACGTTAGGAATTAACCAAGAAAACAGTATAGGACTACGAATGGCAGTTAGATTCACTATTTAAATAGAAAATTTAAAAGGAAAAGGCCACTTTTCAGCCGAGTTATAGATGAATACCTGTTTTTATTGATGAATTCACGTAAATAAGAGAATGAAAATATGAAAACTATATAAATAACGTTAGGAATTAACCAAGAAAACTATAAAGGATTACGGGTTGCAATTAGTTACACTATTTAAATAGAAAATTTAAAAGGAAATGGCCAATTTTCAGCCGTGCTATAGATGAATACGTGTTTTTTTGATGAATTTAAGTAAGAAATAGAGGGAAAATATGAAAATTAAATATATAACGTTACGAATTTACTGAGAAAACTACAAGGAAATGTGGGGAGTAATTAACTACACATATCAAAAGAAGATTTGAACAAAAATACCAATTTTTAGAAAAGTAATAAGCGAATTTATAGTTGAATTTATGTGATTGTATTGATTGACCAATATACCTCGGTTTAGGTAAATAGTGATTTTTTCCAGTTCTGCATGTTTTATAAAGCAAATTAGAGTTCAGATGGTAGTTTCTACACTGGTCGGACCTAATAAAAGCAAAAAGAGCGAAAGAAATGAAGATTTTAAAAATTTTAGGAAATTACGATTATGGGAAAACGAATTATGTGGAAATCAATATTTTAGCGGTAGAAATTTATTACAGTAACTATAGATAAATACGGGGGGCAGTTAAATACACTATAAACAAAGAAGATTTAAAAGGAAAAGGCCACTTTTCAGTCGAGTTACAGATGAATACGTGTTTTATTGATGAATTCACGTAAATAAGAGACTGAAAATATGAAAATTATATATATAACGTTAGGTAATAACCAAGAAAACAGTATAGGATTACATGGGGCAGTTAGTTACACCATTTAAATGGAAAATTTAAAAGGAAAAGGCCAATTTTCAGCCGTGCTATAGATGAATACGTTATTTTATTGATGAATTTAAGTAAGAAATAGACTGAAAATATGAAAATTATATATATAAATTCGTAACGTTATATATTTAATTTTCATATTTTCAGTCTATTTCTTACTTAAATTCATCAATAAATACACGTATTCATCGATAGCACGGCTGAAAATTGGCCTTTTCCTTTTAAATTCTCCATTTAAATAATGTCACTAATTGCCCCCCGTAATCCTATATAGTTTTCTTGGTTAATTCCTAACGTTATATATATAATTTTCATATTTTCAGTCTATTTCTTACTTAAATTCATCAATAAAAACACGTATTCATCGATAGCACGGCTAAAAATTGGGCTTTTCCTTTTAAATTCTCTATTTAAATAGTGTCACTAATTGCCCCCCGTAATCCTATATAGTTTTCTTGGTTAATTCCTAACGTTATATATATAATTTACATATTTTCAGTCTATTTCTTACTTAAATTCATCAATAAAAATACGTATTCATCGATAGCACGGCTGAAAATTGGCCTTTTGCTTTTAAATTCTCTATTTTAATAGTGTCACTTACTGCTCCCGGTAATCCTGTGCTGTTTTCTTGGTTAATTCCTAACGTTAAATATATAATTTTCATATTTTCAGTCTCTTATTTACGTGAATTCATCAATAAAAACACGTATTCATCGATAACTCGGCTGAAAAGTGGCCTTTTCCGTTTCAATTTTCTTTTTTAATAGTGTATTTAACCGCCCCCCGTATTTACCTATAGTTTTATAATAAATTTCCATTGGTAAAATATTGATTTCCACATAATTCGTTTACCCATAATCGTAATTTCCTAAAATTATTAAATTTTTTCAAATCTTCATTTCTTTCGCTCTTTTTGCTTTTATTAGGTCCGTCTAGTGCAGAAACTACCATCTGTACTCTTATTTGCTTTATAAAACATACACGACTAGAAAAAATCACTATTTACCTAAACCGAGGTATAGTGGTCAATCAATACAATCACATAAATTCAACTATAAATTCGCTTATAACTTTTCTAAAAATTGGTATTTTTGTTCAAATCTTCTTTAATATGTGTAGTTAATTGCTCCCCACATTTCCTTTTCTCAGTAAATTCGTAACGTTATATATTTAATTTTCATATTTTCAGTCTATTTCTTACTTAAATTCATCAATAAAAACACGTATTCATCTATAGCATGGCTGAAAATTGGCCTTTTCCTTTTAAATTTTCTATTTAAATAGTGTAACTAACTGCCCCCCGTAATCCTATACAATTTTCTTGCTTAATTCCTAACGTTATATATATAGTTTTCATATTTTAAGTCCCTTATTTACGTGAATTCATCAATAAAAACAGGTATTCATCAATAACTCGGCTGAAAAGTGACCTTTTCCTTTTAAATTTTCTATTTAAATAGCGTAACTAGCTGCTCCCCATAATCCTATACTGTTTTCTTGGTTAATTCCTATCTTTATATATATAATTTTTATATTTTCAGTCTCTTATTTACGTGAATTTATCAATAAAACAGGTATTCATCTATAACTCGGCTGAAAAGTGGCCTTTTTCTTTTAAATTTTCTATTTAAATATAGTAACTAACTGCTCCCCGTAATACTATACAGTTTTCTTGGTTAATTCTTAAAGTTATATATATAATTTTCGTATTTTCATTCTCTTATTTACGTGAATTCATCAATAAAAACAGGTATTCATCTATAACTCGGCTGAAAAGTGGCCTTTTTCGTTTGAATTTTCTTTGTTTATAGCGTATTTAACCACCCCCCGTATTTATCTATAGTTATTATAATAAATTTCTACCGCTAAAATATTGATTTCCACATAATTCGTTTTCCCATAATCGTAATTTCCTAAAATTTTAAAAATTTTTAAAATATTCATTTCTTTCGCTCTTTTTGCTTTTATTACGTCCGACCAGTGTAGAAACTACCTTCTGCATTCTTATTTGCTTTATAAAACATGCACAACTGGAAAAAATCACTATTTACCAAAACCGAGGTATAGTGGTCAATCAATACAATCACATAAATTCAGCTATAAATTCGCTTATTACTTTTCTAAAAATTGGTATTTTTGTTCAAATCTTCTTTAATATGTGTAGTTAATTGCTACCCACATTTCCTTTTCTCAGTAAATTCGTAACGTTATATATTTAATTTTCATATTTTCAGTCTATTTCTTACTTAAATTCATCAATAAAAACACGTATTCATTTATAGCACGGCTGAAAATTGGCCTTTTCCTTTTAAATTTTCTATTTAAACAGTGTAACTAACTGCCCCCCGTAATCTTATATAGTATTCTTGGTTAATTCCTAACGTTATATATATAATTTTCATATTTTCAGTCTCTTATTTACGTGAATTCATCAATAAAAACAGGTATTCATCAATAACTCGGCTGAAAAGTGGCCTTTTCCTTTTAAATTTTCTATTTAAATAGCGTAACTTGCTGCCCCTCGTAATCCTATACTGTTTTCTTGGTTAATTCCTAACGTTATATATATAATTTTCATATTTTCAGTTTCTTATTTAGGTGAATTCATCAATAAAAACAGGTATTCATCTATAACTCGGCTGAAAAGTGGCCCCTTTTTCTTTTAAATTTTCTATTTAAATATAGTAACTAACTGCTCCCCGTAATCCTATACAGTTTTCTTGGTTAATTCCTAACGTTATATATATAATTTTCATATTTTCAGTCTCTTATTTACGTGAATTCATCAATAAAAACAGGTATTCATCTATAACTCGGCTGAAAAATGGCCTTTTCCGTTTAAATTTCCTTTGTTTATAGTGTATTTAACCGCCCCCCGTATTTATCTATAGTTATTATAATAAATTTCTACCGCTAAAATATTGATTTCCACATAATTCGTTTTCCCATAATCGTAATTTCCTAAAATTTTTAAAATTTTTAAAATATTCATTTCTTTCGCTCTTTTCTTTTATTAGGTCCGACCAGTGTAGAAACTACCATCTGCACTATTATTTGCTTTATAAAACATGCACAACTGGAAAAAATTACTATTTACCTAAACCGAGGTATAGTGGTCAATCAATGCAATCACATAAATTCAACTATAAACTCGCTTATTACTTTTTTAAAAATTGGTATTTTTGTTCAAATCTTCTTTAATATGTGTAGTTAATTGCTCCCCACATTTTCTTATGGTTTTCTCAGTAAATTCGTAACGTTATATATTTAATTTTCATATTTTCAGTCTATTTCTTACTTAAATTCACCAATAAAAACACGTATTCATCGATAGCACGGCTGAAAATTGGCCTTTTCCTTTTAAATTCTCTATTTAAATAGTGTAACTAATTGCTCTCCGTAATCCTATGTAGTTTTCTTGGTTAATTCCTAACGTTATATATATAATTTTCATAGTTTCAGTCTCTTATTTACGTGAATTCATCAATAAAAACACGTATTCATCTATAACTCGGCTGAAAAGTGGCCTTTTCCTTTCAAATTTTCTATTTAAATAGTGTAACTAACTGCCCCCCTTAATTCTATACTGTTTTCTTGGTTAATTCCTAACGTTATATATATAATTTTCATATTTTCGGTCTCCTATTTACGTGAATTCATCAATAAAAATTGGCCTTTTCCTTTTAAATTTTCTATTTAAATAGTGTTACTAATTGGCCCTCGTAATCCTAAATAGTTTTCTTGGTTAATTCCTAACGTTATATATATAATTTTCATATTTTCTTTAAAATTTTCTATTTAAATAGTGTAACTAACTGCCCCCCGTAATCTTATACAGTTTTCTTGGTTAATTCCTAACGTTATATATATAATTTTCATATTTTCAGTCTCTTATTTACGTAAATTCACCAATAAAACACGTATTCATCTATAACTCGGCTGAAAAGTGGCCTTTTCCTTTTAAATTTTCTATTTAAATAGTGTATCTAACTGCTTCCCGTAATTCTATATAGTTTTCTTATAGTTTTCTCAGTAAATTCGTAACGTTATATATTTAATTTTCATATTTTCAGTCTATTTCTTACTTAAATTCATCAATAAATACACGTATTCATCGATAGCACGGCTGAAAATTGGCCTTTTCCTTTTAAATTCTCTATTAAAATAGTGTCACTAATTGCCCCCCGTAATCCTATATAGTTTTCTTGGTTAATTCCGAACGTTATATATATAATTTTCGTAGACTGAAAATATGAAAATTAAATATATAACGTTACGAATTTACTGAGAAAACTATAAAAAATGTGCGCAGGAATTAACTACACAATTTAAAGAATATTTGAACGAAAAATACCAATTTTTAGAAAAGTTATAAGCGAATTTATAGTTGAATTTATGTGATTGTATTGATTGACCACTATACCTCGGTTTAGGTAAATAGTGATTTTTTCCAGTCGTGTATGTTTTATAAAGCAAATAAGAGTACAGATGGTAGTTTCTACACTAAACGGACCTAATAAAAGCGAAAAGAGCGAAAGAAATGAAGATTTGAAAAATTTTAATAATTTTAGGAAATTACGATTATGGGTAAACGAATTATGTGGAAATCAATATTTTAGCAGTGGAAATTTATTATAAAACTATAGTTAAATACGGAGGGCGGTTAAATACACTATTAAAAAAGAAAATTGAAACGGAAAAGGCCACTTTTCAGCCGAGTTATCGATGAATACGTGTTTTTATTGACGAATTCACGTAAATAAGAGACTGAACATATGAAAATTATATATATAACGTTAGGAATTAATCAAGAAAACAGTACAGGATTACGGGAGGCAGTTAGTTACACTGTCTAAATAGAAAATTTAAAAGGAAAAGTCCACTTTTCAGCCGTGCTATAGATGAATACGTGTTTTTATTGATGAATTTAAGTAAGAAATAGACTGAAAATATGAAAATTATATATATAACGTTAGGAATTAACCAAGAAAACTATATAGGATTACGGGGCGCAATTAGTGACACTATTTAAATAGATATTTTAAAAGGAAAAGGCCAATTTTCAGCCGTGCTATCGATGAATACGTGTTTTTATTGATGAATTTAAGTAAGAAATAGACTGAAAATATGAAAATTAAATATATAATGTTACGAATTTACTTAGAAAACTATAAGGAAATGTGGGGAGCAATTAACTACACAATTTAAAGAAGATTTGTACGAAAAATACCAATTTTTAGAAAAGTTATAAGCGAATATATAGTTGAATTTATGTGATTGTATTGATTGACCACTATATCTCGGTTTAGGTAAATAGTGATTTTTTCCAGTTGTGCATGTTTTATAAAGCAAATAAGAGTGCAGGTGGTAGTTTCTACACTGGCCGGACCTAGAAAAAGCAAAAAGAGAGAAAGAAATGAAGATTTTAAAAATTTTAGGAAATTACGATTATGGGAAAAAGAATTATGTGGAAATAAATATTTTAGCGGTAGAAATTTATTATAATAACTATAGATAAATACGGGGGGCGGTTAAATACACTATAAACTAAGAAAACGAATTATGTGGAAATCAATATTTTAGCGGTAGAAATTTATTATAGTAACTATAGATAAATACGGGGGCAGTTAAATACACTATAAACAAAGAAAATTTAAACGGAAAAGGCCACTTTTCAGCCGAGTTATAGATGAATACGTGTTTTTATTGATGAATTCACGTAAATAAGAGACTGAAAATATGAAAATTATATATATAACGTTAGGAATTAACCAAGAAAGCTGTATATGATTACGGGGGAGCAGTTAGTTACACTATTAAAATAGAAAATATAAAAGGAAAAGGCCACTTTTCAGCCGAGTTATAGATGAATACCTGTTTTTTTTTTTGATGAATTCACGTAAATTAAGAGACTGAAAAAATGAAAATTATATATTTTACGTTAGGAATTAACAAAGAAAACAGTATAGAATTACGGGGGGCAGTTAGTTACACTATTTAAATAGGAAATTTAAAAGGAAAAGGCCACTTTTCAGCCGAGTTATAGATGAATACCTGTTTTTATTGATGAATTCACGTTAATAAGAGACTGAAAATATGAAAACTATATATATATATATATATATATATATATATATATATATATATATATATACATATATATATATACACATATATATATATATATGTATATATATATATATATATATATATATATATATATAGTTTTCATATTTTCAGTCTCTTATTAACGTGAATTCATCAATAAAAACAGGTATTCATCTATAACTCGGCTGAAAAGTGGCCTTTTCCTTTTAAATTTCCTATTTAAATAGTGTAACTAACTGCCCCCCGTAATTCTATACTGTTTTCTTGGTTAATTCCTAACGTAAAATATATAATTTTCATTTTTTCAGTCTCTTAATTTACGTGAATTCATCAAAAAAAAACAGGTATTCATCTATAACTCGGCTGAAAAGTGGCCTTTTCCTTTTATATTTTCTATTTTAATAGTGTAACTAACTGCTCCCCCGTAATCATATATAGCTTTCTTGGTTAATTCCTAACGTTATATATATAATTTTCATATTTTCAGTCTCTTATTTACGTGAATTCATCAATAAAAACACGTATTCATCTATAACTCGGCTGAAAAGTGGCCTTTTCCGTTTAAATTTTCTTTGTTTATAGTGTATTTAACTGCCCCCGTATTTATCTATAGTTACTATAATAAATTTCTACCGCTAAAATATTGATTTCCACATAATTCGTTTTCTTAGTTTATAGTGTATTTAACCGCCCCCCGTATTTATCTATAGTTATTATAATAAATTTCTACCGCTAAAATATTTATTTCCACATAATTCTTTTTCCCATAATCGTAATTTCCTAAAATTTTTAAAATCTTCATTTCTTTCTCTCTTTTTGCTTTTTCTAGGTCCGGCCAGTGTAGAAACTACCACCTGCACTCTTATTTTCTTTATAAAACATGCACAACTGGAAAAAATCACTATTTACCTAAACCGAGGTATAGTGGTCAATCAATACAATCACATAAATTCAACTATATATTCGCTTATAACTTTTCTAAAAATTGGTATTTTTCGTTCAAATCTTCTTTAAATTGTGTAGTTAATTGCTCCCCACATTTCCTTATAGTTTTCTAAGTAAATTCGTAACATTATATATTTAATTTTCATATTTTCAGTCTATTTCTTACTTAAATTCATCAATAAAAACACGTATTCATCTATAGCACGGCTGAAAAGTGGACTTTTCCTTTTAAATTTTCTATTTAGACAGTGTAACTAACTGCCTCCCGTAATCCTATACTGTTTTCTTGATTAATTCCTAACGTTATATATATAATTTTCATATGTTCAGTCTCTTATTTACGTGAATTCGTCAATAAAAACACGTATTCATCGATAACTCGGCTGAAAAGTGGCCTTTTCCGTTTCAATTTTCTTTTTTAATAGTGTATTTAACCGCCCTCCGTATTTAACTATAGTTTTATAATAAATTTTCACTGCTAAAATATTGATTTCCACATAATTCGTTTACCCATAATCGTAATTTCCTAAAATTATTAAAATTTTTCAAATCTTCATTTCTTTCGCTCTTTTCGCTTTTATTAGGTCCGTTTAGTGTAGAAACTACCATCTGTACTCTTATTTGCTTTATAAAACATACACGACTGGAAAAAATCACTATTTACCTAAACCGAGGTATAGTGGTCAATCAATACAATCACATAAATTCAACTATAAATTCGCTTATAACTTTTCTAAAAATTGGTATTTTTCGTTCAAATATTCTTTAAATTGTGTAGTTAATTCCTGCGCACATTTTTTATAGTTTTCTCAGTAAATTCGTAACGTTATATATTTAATTTTCATATTTTCAGTCTATTTCTTACTTAAATTCATCAATAAATACACGTATTCATCGATAGCACGGCTGAAAATTGGCCTTTTCCTTTTAAATTCTCTATTTAAATAGTGTCACTAATTGCCCCCCGTAATCCTATATAGTTTTCTTGGTTAATTCCTAACGTTATATATATAATTTTCATATTTTCAGTCTATTTCTTACTTAAATTCATCAATAAAAACACGTATTCATCGATAGCACGGCTAAAAATTGGGCTTTTCCTTTTAAATTCTCTATTTAAATAGTGTCACTAATTGCCCCCCGTAATCCTATATAGTTTTCTTGGTTAATTCCTAACGTTATATATATAATTTACATATTTTCAGTCTATTTCTTACTTAAATTCATCAATAAAAACACGTATTCATCGATAGCACGGCTGAAAATTGGCCTTTTCCTTTTAAATTCTCTATTTTAATAGCGTCACTAACTGCTCCCGGTAATCCTGTGCTGTTTTCTTGGTTAATTCCTAACGTTAAATATATAATTTTCATATTTTCAGTCTCTTATTTACGTGAATTCATCAATAAAAACACGTATTCATCGATAACTCGGCTGAAAAGTGGCCTTTTCCGTTTCAATTTTCTTTTTTAATAGTGTATTTAACCGCCCCCCGTATTTACCTATAGTTTTATAATAAATTTCCACTGCTAAAATATTGATTTCCACATAATTCGTTTACCCATAATCGTAATTTCCTAAAGTTATTAAAATTTTTCAAATCTTCATTTCTTTCGCTCTTTTCGCTTTTATTAGGTCCGTTTAGTGTAGAAACTACCATCTGTACTCTTATTTGCTTTATAAAACATACACGACTAGAAAAAATCACTATTTACCTAAACCGAGGTATAGTAGTCAATCAATACAATCACATAAATTCAACTATAAATTCGCTTATAACTTTTCTAAAAATTGGTATTTTTCGTTCAAATATTCTTTAAATTGTGTAGTTAATTCCTGCGCACATTTTTCATAGTTTTCTCAGTAAATTCGTAACGTTATATATTTAATTTTCATATTTTCACTCTATTTCTTACTTAAATTCATCAATAAATACACGTATTCATCGATAGCACGGCTGAAAATTGGCCTTTTCCTTTTAAATTCTCTATTTAAATAGTATCACTAATTGCCCCCCGTAATCCTATATAGTTTTCTTGGTTAATTCCTAACGTTATATATATAATTTTCATATTTTCAGTCTATTTCTTACTTAAATTCATCAATAAAAACACGTATTCATCGATAGCACGGCTAAAAATTGGGCTTTTCCTTTTAAATTCTCTATTTAAATAGTGTCACTAATTGCCCCCCGTAATCCTATATAGTTTTCTTGGTTAATTCCTAACGTTATATATATAATTTACATATTTTCAGTCTATTTCTTACTTAAATTCATCAATAAAAACACGTATTCATCGATAGCACGGCGGAAAATTGGCCTTTTCCTTTAAAATTCTCTATTTTAATAGTGTCACTAACTGCTCCCGGTAATCCTGTGCTGTTTTCTTGGTTAATTCCTAACGTTAAATATATAATTTTCATATTTTCAGTCTCTTATTTACGTGAATTCATCAATAAAAACACGTATTCATCGATAACTCGGCTGAAAAGTGGCCTTTTCCGTTTCAATTTTCTTTTTTAATAGTGTATTTAACCGCCCCCCGTATTTACCTATAGTTTTATAATAAATTTCCACTGCTAAAATATTGATTTCCACATAATTCGTTTACCCATAATCGTAATTTCCTAAAATTATTAAATTTTTTCAAATCTTCATTTCTTTCGCTCTTTTTGCTTTTATTAGGTCCGTCTAGTGCAGAAACTACCATCTGTACTCTTATTTGCTTTATAAAACATACACGACTAGAAAAAATCACTATTTACCTAAACCGAGGTATAGTGGTCAATCAATACAATCACATAAATTCAACTATAAATTCGCTTATAACTTTTCTAAAAATTGGTATTTTTGTTCAAATCTTCTTTAATATGTGTAGTTAATTGCTCCCCACATTTCCTTTTCTCAGTAAATTCGTAACGTTATATATTTAATTTTCATATTTTCAGTCTATTTCTTACTTAAATTCATCAATAAAAACACGTATTCATCTATAGCACGGCTGAAAATTGGCCTTTTCCTTTTAAATTTTCTATTTAAATAGTGTAACTAACTGCCCCCCGTAATCCTATACAATTTTCTTGCTTAATTCCTAACGTTATATATATAGTTTTCATATTTTAACTCCCTTATTTACGTGAATTCATCAATAAAAACAGGTATTCATCAATAACTCGGCTGAAAAGTGGCCTTTTCCTTTTAAATTTTCTATTTAAATAGCGTAACTAGCTGCCCCCCATAATCCTATACTGTTTTCTTGGTTAATTCCTAACTTTATATATATAATTTTTATATTTTCAGTCTCTTATTTACGTGAATTTATCAATAAAACAGGTATTCATCTATAACTCGGCTGAAAAGTGGCCTATTTTTCTTTTAAATTTTCTATTTAAATATAGTAACTAACTGCTCCCCGTAATCCTATACAGTTTTCTTGGTTAATTCCTAAAGTTATATATATAATTTTCATATTTTCAGTCTCTTATTTACGTGAATTCATCAATAAAAACAGGTATTCATCTATTACTCGGCTGAAAAGTGGCCTTTTTCGTTTAAATTTTCTTTGTTTATAGCGTATTTAACCGCCCCCCGTATTTATCTATAGTTATTATAATAAATTTCTACCGCTAAAATATTGATTTCCACATAATTCTTTTTCCCATAATCGTAATTTCCTAAAATTTTAAAATTTTTTAAAATATTCATTTCTTTCGCTCTTTTTGCTTTTATTACGTCCGACCAGTGTAGAAACTACCATCTGCTTTCTTATTTGCTTTATAAAACATGCACAACTGGAAAAAATCACTATTTACCTAAACCGAGGTATAGTGGTCAATCAATACAATCACATAAATTCAGCTATAAATTCGCTTATTACTTTTCTAAAAATTGGTATTTTTGTTCAAATCTTCTTTAATATGTGTAGTTAATTGCTACCCACATTTCCTTTTCTCAGTAAATTCGTAACGTTATATATTTAATTTTCATATTTTCAGTCTATTTCTTACCTAAATTCATCAATAAAAACACGTATTCATTTATAGCACGGCTGAAAATTGGCCTTTTCCTTTTAAATTTTCTATTTAAACAGTGTAACTAACTGCCCCCCGTAATCTTATATAGTATTCTTGGTTAATTCCTAACGTTATATATATAATTTTCATATTTTCAGTCTCTTATTTACGTGAATTCATCAATAAAAACAGGTATTCATCAATAACTCGGCTGAAAAGTGGCCTTTTCCTTTTAAATTTTCTATTTAAATAGCGTAACTTGCTGCTCCTCGTAATCCTATACTGTTTTCTTGGTTAATTCCTAACGTTATATATATAATTTTCATATTTTCAGTTTCTTATTTAGGTGAATTCATCAATAAAACAGGTATTCATCTATAACTCGGCTGAAAAGTGGCCCCTTTTTCTTTTAAATTTTCTATTTAAATATAGTAACTAACTGCTCCCCGTAATCCTATACAGTTTTCTTGGTTAATTCCTAACGTTATATATATAATTTTCGTATTTTCAGTCTCTTATTTACGTGAATTCATCAATAAAAACAGGTATTCATCTATAACTCGGCTGAAAAGTGGCCTTTTCCTTTTAAATTTTCTATTTAAATAGCGTAACTTGCTGCTCCTCGTAATCCTATACTGTTTTCTTGGTTAATTCCTAACGTTATATATATAATTTTCATATTTTCAGTTTCTTATTTAGGTGAATTCATCAATAAAACAGGTATTCATCTATAACTCGGCTGAAAAGTGGCCCCTTTTTCTTTTAAATTTTCTATTTAAATATAGTAACTAACTGCTCCCCGTAATCCTATACAGTTTTCTTGGTTAATTCCTAACGTTATATATATAATTTTCATATTTTCAGTCTCTTATTTACGTGAATTCATCAATAAAAACACGTATTCATCGATAACTCGGCTGAAAAGTGGCCTTTTCCGTTTCAATTTTCTTTTTTAATAGTGTATTTAACCGCCCCCCGTATTTACCTATAGTTTTATAATAAATTTCCACTGCTAAAATATTGATTTCCACATAATTCGTTTACCCATAATCGTAATTTCCTAAAATTATTAAATTTTTTCAAATCTTCATTTCTTTCGCTCTTTTTGCTTTTATTAGGTCCGTCTAGTGCAGAAACTACCATCTGTACTCTTATTTGCTTTATAAAACATACACGACTAGAAAAAATCACTATTTACCTAAACCGAGGTATAGTGGTCAATCAATACAATCATATAAATTCAACTATAAATTCGCTTATAACTTTTCTAAAAATTGGTATTTTTGTTCAAATCTTCTTTAATATGTGTAGTTAATTGCTCCCCACATTTCCTTTTCTCAGTAAATTCGTAACGTTATATATTTAATTTTCATATTTTCAGTCTATTTCTTACTTAAATTCATCAATAAAAACACGTATTTATCTATAGCACGGCTGAAAATTGGCCTTTTCCTTTTAAATTTTCTATTTAAATAGTGTAACTAACTGCCCCCCGTAATCCTATACAATTTTCTTGCTTAATTCCTAACGTTATATATATAGTTTTCATATTTTAACTCCCTTATTTACGTGAATTCATCAATAAAAACAGGTATTCATCAATAACTCGGCTGAAAAGTGGCCTTTTCCTTTTAAATTTTCTATTTAAATAGCGTAACTAGCTGCCCCCCATAATCCTATACTGTTTTCTTGGTTAATTCCTAACTTTATATATATAATTTTTATATTTTCAGTCTCTTATTTACGTGAATTTATCAATAAAACAGGTATTCATCTATAACTCGGCTGAAAAGTGGCCTATTTTTCTTTTAAATTTTCTATTTAAATATAGTAACTAACTGCTCCCCGTAATCCTATACAGTTTTCTTGGTTAATTCCTAAAGTTATATATATAATTTTCGTATTTTCAGTCTCTTATTTACGTGAATTCATCAATAAAAACAGGTATTCATCTATTACTCGGCTGAAAAGTGGCCTTTTTCGTTTAAATTTTCTTTGTTTATAGCGTATTTAACCGCCCCCCGTATTTATCTATAGTTATTATAATAAATTTCTACCGCTAAAATATTGATTTCCACATAATTCGTTTTCCCATAATCGTAATTTCCTAAAATTTTAAAAATTTTTAAAATATTCATTTCTTTCGCTCTTTTTGCTTTTATTACGTCCGACCAGTGTAGAAACTACCATCTGCTTTCTTATTTGCTTTATAAAACATGCACAACTGGAAAAAATCACTATTTACCTAAACCGAGGTATAGTGGTCAATCAATACAATCACATAAATTCAGCTATAAATTCGCTTATTACTTTTCTAAAAATTGGTATTTTTGTTCAAATCTTCTTTAATATGTGTAGTTAATTGCTACCCACATTTCCTTTTCTCAGTAAATTCGTAACGTTATATATTTAATTTTCATATTTTCAGTCTATTTCTTACCTAAATTCATCAATAAAAACACGTATTCATTTATAGCACGGCTGAAAATTGGCCTTTTCCTTTTAAATTTTCTATTTAAACAGTGTAACTAACTGCCCCCCGTAATCTTATATAGTATTCTTGGTTAATTCCTAACGTTATATATATAATTTTCATATTTTCAGTCTCTTATTTACGTGAATTCATCAATAAAAACAGGTATTCATCAATAACTCGGCTGAAAAGTGGCCTTTTCCTTTTAAATTTTCTATTTAAATAGCGTAACTTGCTGCTCCTCGTAATCCTATACTGTTTTCTTGGTTAA
This sequence comes from Parnassius smintheus behrii, assembly GCA_036936625.1. Taxonomy (NCBI): domain Eukaryota; kingdom Metazoa; phylum Arthropoda; class Insecta; order Lepidoptera; family Papilionidae; genus Parnassius; species Parnassius smintheus. The sequence continues at coordinate 42,271 of JAUPFT010000061.1, read as the reverse complement.
TTCCTAACGTTATATATATAATTTTCATATTTTCAGTTTCTTATTTAGGTGAATTCATCAATAAAACAGGTATTCATCTATAACTCGGCTGAAAAGTGGCCCCTTTTTCTTTTAAATTTTCTATTTAAATATAGTAACTAACTGCTCCCCGTAATCCTATACAGTTTTCTTGGTTAATTCCTAACGTTATATATATAATTTTCGTATTTTCAGTCTCTTATTTACGTGAATTCATCAATAAAAACAGGTATTCATCTATAACTCGGCTGAAAAGTGGCCTTTTCCTTTTAAATTTTCTATTTAAATAGCGTAACTTGCTGCTCCTCGTAATCCTATACTGTTTTCTTGGTTAATTCCTAACGTTATATATATAATTTTCATATTTTCAGTTTCTTATTTAGGTGAATTCATCAATAAAACAGGTATTCATCTATAACTCGGCTGAAAAGTGGCCCCTTTTTCTTTTAAATTTTCTATTTAAATATAGTAACTAACTGCTCCCCGTAATCCTATACAGTTTTCTTGGTTAATTCCTAACGTTATATATATAATTTTCATATTTTCAGTCTCTTATTTACGTGAATTCATCAATAAAAACACGTATTCATCGATAACTCGGCTGAAAAGTGGCCTTTTCCGTTTCAATTTTCTTTTTTAATAGTGTATTTAACCGTCCCCCGTATTTACCTATAGTTTTATAATAAATTTCCACTGCTAAAATATTGATTTCCACATAATTCGTTTACCCATAATCGTAATTTCCTAAAATTATTAAATTTTTTCAAATCTTCATGTCTTTCGCTCTTTTTGCTTTTATTAGGTCCGTCTAGTGCAGAAACTACCATCTGTACTCTTATTTGCTTTATAAAACATACACGACTAGAAAAAATCACTATTTACCTAAACCGAGGTATAGTGGTCAATCAATACAATCACATAAATTCAACTATAAATTCGCTTATAACTTTTCTAAAAATTGGTATTTTTGTTCAAATCTTCTTTAATATGTGTAGTTAATTGCTCCCCACATTTCCTTTTCTCAGTAAATTCGTAACGTTATATATTTAATTTTCATATTTTCAGTCTATTTCTTACTTAAATTCATCAATAAAAACACGTATTCATCTATAGCACGGCTGAAAATTGGCCTTTTCCTTTTAAATTTTCTATTTAAATAGTGTAACTAACTGCCCCCCGTAATCCTATACAATTTTCTTGCTTAATTCCTAACGTTATATATATAGTTTTCATATTTTAACTCCCTTATTTACGTGAATTCATCAATAAAAACAGGTATTCATCAATAACTCGGCTGAAAAGTGGCCTTTTCCTTTTAAATTTTCTATTTAAATAGCGTAACTAGCTGCCCCCCATAATCCTATACTGTTTTCTTGGTTAATTCCTAACTTTATATATATAATTTTTATATTTTCAGTCTCTTATTTACGTGAATTTATCAATAAAACAGGTATTCATCTATAACTCGGCTGAAAAGTGGCCTATTTTTCTTTTAAATTTTCTATTTAAATATAGTAACTAACTGCTCCCCGTAATCCTATACAGTTTTCTTGGTTAATTCCTAAAGTTATATATATAATTTTCGTATTTTCAGTCTCTTATTTACGTGAATTCATCAATAAAAACAGGTATTCATCTATTACTCGGCTGAAAAGTGGCCTTTTTCGTTTAAATTTTCTTTGTTTATAGCGTATTTAACCGCCCCCCGTATTTATCTATAGTTATTATAATAAATTTCTACCGCTAAAATATTGATTTCCACATAATTCGTTTTCCCATAATCGTAATTTCCTAAAATTTTAAAAATTTTTAAAATATTCATTTCTTTCGCTCTTTTTGCTTTTATTACGTCCGACCAGTGTAGAAACTACCATCTGCTTTCTTATTTGCTTTATAAAACATGCACAACTGGAAAAAATCACTATTTACCTAAACCGAGGTATAGTGGTCAATCAATACAATCACATAAATTCAGCTATAAATTCGCTTATTACTTTTCTAAAAATTGGTATTTTTGTTCAAATCTTCTTTAATATGTGTAGTTAATTGCTACCCACATTTCCTTTTCTCAGTAAATTCGTAACGTTATATATTTAATTTTCATATTTTCAGTCTATTTCTTACCTAAATTCATCAATAAAAACACGTATTCATTTATAGCACGGCTGAAAATTGGCCTTTTCCTTTTAAATTTTCTATTTAAACAGTGTAACTAACTGCCCCCCGTAATCTTATATAGTATTCTTGGTTAATTCCTAACGTTATATATATAATTTTCATATTTTCAGTCTCTTATTTACGTGAATTCATCAATAAAAACAGGTATTCATCAATAACTCGGCTGAAAAGTGGCCTTTTCCTTTTAAATTTTCTATTTAAATAGCGTAACTTGCTGCTCCTCGTAATTCTATACTGTTTTCTTGGTTAATTCCTAACGTTATATATATAATTTTCATATTTTCAGTTTCTTATTTAGGTGAATTCATCAATAAAACAGGTATTCATCTATAACTCGGCTGAAAAGTGGCCCCTTTTTCTTTTAAATTTTCTATTTAAATATAGTAACTAACTGCTCCCCGTAATCCTATACAGTTTTCTTGGTTAATTCCTAACGTTATATATATAATTTTCGTATTTTCAGTCTCTTATTTACGTGAATTCATCAATAAAAACAGGTATTCATCTATAACTCGGCTGAAAAGTGGCCTTTTCCGTTTAAATTTCCTTTGTTTATAGTGTATTTAATCGCCCCCCGTATTTATCTATAGTTATTATAATAAATTTCTACCGCTAAAATATTGATTTCCACATAATTTGTTTTCCCATAATCGTAATTTCCTAAAATTTTTAAAATTTTTAAAATATTCATTTCTTTCGCTCCTTTCTTTTATTAGGTCCGACCAGTGTAGAAAATACCATCTGCACTATTATTTGCTTTATAAAACATGCACAACTGGAAAAAATTACTATTTACCTAAACCGAGGTATAGTGGTCAATCAATGCAATCACATAAATTCAACTATAAATATACCTGTTTTTATTGATGAATTCACGTTAATAAGAGACTGAAAATATGAAAACTATATATATATATATATATATATATATATATATATATATATATATATATATATATATATATATATATATATATATATATATATATGTATATATATATAACGTTAGGAATTAACCAAGAAAACTATATTAGATTACGGGAGGCAATTAGTTACACTATTTAAATAGAAAATTTAAAAGGAAAACGCCACTTTTCAGCCGTGCTATAGATGAATACGTGTTTTTGTTGATGAATTTTAGTAAGAAATAGACTGAAAATATGAAAATTAAATATATAACGTTACGAATTTACTGAGAAAACTATAAGGAAATGAGGGGAGCAATTAACTACGCATATTAAAGAAGATTTGAACAAAAATACCAATTTTTAGATAAGTAATAAGCGAATTTATAGTTGAATTTATGTGATTGTTTTTGATAAACCACTATACCTTCTTATTTGAAAGACCGATTTATATATTTAAGTAGTTTACGATCTCAAAATAATCTCCTTCTAAGTACCCCTAGACATTCCTCTTCCTTCTATTCTAATTCTTTTACGGTTACCGCTATACGACTATGGAATTCTCTCCCCTTACATATTAAAAAATCTAAATCTCTTCCTATATTTAAAAATAAATTAAAACTTTATTACCTTTCCTCTTAAGTTACTACCTGTCGTCATTCATTTTTTTTTTCTTTAATCATTTATGTTCTTCTATTTATCTTTCTTTATCATATTCTGTACACCCCTTCCGCTATCTTTAAAATAGTATCCTCTGCCCTAAGGTTGCCTGGAAGAGATCGCTGTTTTAGCGATAAGGCCGCCTGTTGTACCAATGTCCCTTTAAATATATAAATAATGTAATATGTTCCTTGGTGTACAATAAAGTATATTTTACTTTTACTTTACTTTACTTTACCTCGGTTTAGGCAAATAGTGATTTTTTCCAGTTCTGTATGTTTTATAAAGCAAATAAGAGTGCAGATGGTAGTTTCTACACTGGACGGACCTAATAAAAGCAAAAAGAGCGAAAGAAATGAAGATTTTAAAAATTTTAAAAATTTTAGGAAATTACGATTATGGGAAAACGAATTATGTGGAAATCAATATTTTAGCGATGGAAATTTATTATAGTAACTATAGATAAATGCGAAAGGCGGTTAAATACACTATAAACAAAGAAAATTTAAACGGAAAAGGCCACTTTTCAGCCGAATTATAGATGAATACCTGTTTTCATTGATGAATTCACGTAAATAAGAGACTGAAAATATGAAAATTATATATATATATATATATATATATATATATATATAACGTTAGGAATTAACCAAGAAAACAGTATAGGATTACGGATGGCAGTTAGTTACACTATGTAAATAGAAAAATTAAAAGGAAAAGGCCACTTTTCAGCCGAGTTATAGATGAATACCTGTTTTTATTGATGAATTTACGTACGTAAGAGACTGAAAATATGAAAATTATATATATAACGTTAGGAATTAACCAAAAAACCTGTATAGGATTACGGGGGGCAGTTAGTTACACTATTTAAATAGAAAATTTAAAAGGAAAAGGCCACTAAACAGCCGAGTTATAGATGAATACGTGTTTTTATTGATGAATTCACGTAAATAGGAGACTGAAAATATGAAAATTATATGTATATATAACGTTAGGAATTAACCAAGAAAACTATATAGGATCACGGGGGGCAGTTATTTACACTATTTTATTAGAAAATTTTAAAGGAAAAGGCCACTTTTCAGCCGAGTTATAGATGAATACGTGTTTTTATTGATGAATTCACGTAAATGGGAGACTGAAACTATGAAAATTATATATATAACGTTAAGAATTAACCAAGAAAAATACATAGGATTACGGAGGGCAATTAGTTACATTATATAAATAGAGAATTTAAAAGGAAAAGGCCAATTTTCAGCCGTGCTATCGATGAATACGTGTTTTTATTGATGAATTCACGTAAATAAGAGAACTATAATATGAAAATTATATATATTACGTTACGAATTAACCAAGAAAGCTGTATAGGATTACGGGGGGCAGTTAGTTAACCTATTTAAATAGAAAATTTAAAAAGAAAAAGCCACTTTTCAGCCGAGTTATAGATGAATACGTGTTTTTATTGATGAATTTACGTAAATAAGAGATTGAAAATATGAAAATTATATATATAACGTTAGGAATTAACCAAGAAAACTAAATAGGATTGCGAGGGGCAATTAGTTATACTATTTTAATAGAAAATTTAAAAGGAAAAGGCCAATTTTTAGCCGTGATATAGAATAATACGTGTTTTTATTGATGAATTTAAGTAAGAAATAGACTGAAAATATGAAAATTAAATATATAACGTTACGAATTTACTGAGAAAACTATAAGAAAACTTCACATAATTCCACATAATTCCTTTTCCCATAATCGTAATTTCCTAAAATTTTTAAAATTTTTAAAATCTTCATTTCTTTCGCTCTTTTTGCTTTTATTAGGTCCGACCAGTGTAGAAACTACCATCTGCACTCTAATTTGCTTTATAAAACATGCAGAACTGAAAAAATCACTATTTACCTAAACCGAGGTATAGTGGTAAATCAATACAATCACATAAATTCAACTATAAATTCGCTCATAACTTTTCTAAAAATTTGTATTTTTGTTCAAATCTTCTGTAATATGTGTAGTTAATTTCTCCCCACATTTCCTTGTAGTTTTGTCAGTAAATTCGTAACGTTATATATTTAATTTTCATATTTTCAGTCTATTTCTTACTTAAATTCATCAATAAAAACACGTATTCATCTATAGCACGGCTGAAAATTGGCTTTTTCCTTTTAAATTTTCTATTTTATTAGTGTAACTAATTGCCTCCCGTAATCTTATGTAGTTTTCTTGGTTAATTCCTAACGTTATTTATATAGTTTTCATATTTTCAGTCTCTTATTTACGTGAATTCATCAATAAAAACAGGTATTCATCTATAACTCGGCTGAAAAGTGGCCTTTTCCTTTTAAATTTTCTATTTAAAAAGTGTAACTAACTGCCCCCCGTAATACTATACTGTTTTCTTGGTTAATTCCTAACGTTATATATATAATTTTCATATTTTCAGTCTCTTATTTACGTGAATTCATCAATAAAAACACGTATTCATCTATAACTCGGCTGAAAAGTGGCCTTTTCCTTTTAAATTTTCTATTTGAATAGTGTAACTAACTGCTCCCCCGTAATCATATACAGTTTTCTTGGTTAATTCCTAACGTTATATATATAATTTTCATATTTTCAGTCTCTTATTTACGTGAATTCATTAATAAAAACACGTATTCATCTATAACTCAGCCGAAAAGTGGCCTTTTACGTTTTAATTTTCTTTGTTTTTGTAGTGTATTTAACTGCCCCCCCATATTCATCTATAGTTACTATAATAAATTTCTACCGCTAAAATATTGATTTCCACATAATTCTTTTTCCCATAATCGTAATATCCTAAAATTTTTAAAATTTTTAAAATCTTCATTTCTTTCGCTCTTTTTGCTTTTATTAGGTCCGACCATTGTAGAAACTACCATCTTTACTCTTATTTGCTTTATAAAACATGCAGAAGTGGAAAAAACCACTATTTACCTAAACCGAGGTATAGTGGTCAATCAATAGAATCACATAAATTCAACTATAAATTCGCTTATTACTTTTCTAAATATGTATTTATGTTCAAATCTTCTTTAATATGTGTAGTTAATTGCTCCCCACATTTCCTTATAGTTTTCTCAGTAAATTCGTAACCTTATATATTTAATTTTCATATTTTCAGTCTATTTCTTACTTAAAATCATCAATAAAATAACGTATTCATCAATAGCACGGCTGAAAATTGGCCTTTTCCTTTTAAATTTTCTATTTTAATATTGTAACTAACTGCTCCCCCGTAATCATATATAGTTTTCTTGGTTAATTCCTAACGTTATATATATATATAATTTTCATATTTTCAGTCTCTTATTTACGTGAATTCATTAATAATAACACGTATTCATCTATAACTCGGCTGAAAAGTGGCCTTTTCCGTTTTAATTTTCTTTGTTTATAGTGTATTTAACTGCCCCCCGTATTTATCTATAGTAAATATAATAAATTTCTACCGCTAAAATATTGATTTCCACATAATTCGTTTTCCCATAATCGTAATTTCCTAAAATTTTTTAAAATCTTCATTTCTTTCGCTCTTTTTGCTTTTATTAGGTCCGACCAGTGTAGAAACTACCATCTGCACTCTTACTTGCTTTATAAATCATGCAGAACTGGAAAGAATCACTATTTACCTAAACCGAGGTATAGTGGTCAATCAATACAATCACATAAATTCAACTATAAATTCGCTTATTAATTTTCTAAAAATTGGTATTTATGTTCAAATCTTCTTTAATATGTGTAGTTAATTTCTCCCCACATTTCCTTATAGTTTTCTCAGTAAATTCGTAACGTTATATATTTAATTTTCATATTTTCAGTCTATTTCTTACTTAAATTCATCAATAAAAACACGTATTCATCTATAGCACGGCTGAAAATTGGCCATTTCCTTTTAAATTTTCTATTAAAATAGTGTAACTAATTGCAACCCGTAATCCTTTATAGTTTTCTTGGTTAATTCCTAACGTTATTTATATAATTTTCATATTTTCAGTCTAATTTACGTGAATTCATCAATAAAACACGTATTCATCTATAACTCGGCTGAAAAGTGGCCTTTTCCTTTTAAAATTTTCTTTGTTTATAGTGTATTTAACTGCTTCCCGTATTTATCTATAGTTACTATAATAAATTTCTACCGGTAAAATATTGATTACCACATAATTCCTTTTCCCATAATCGTAATTTCCTAAAATTTTTAAAATTTTTGAAATCTTCATTTCTTTCGCTCTTTTTGCTTTTATTAGGTCCGACCAGTGTAGAAACTACCATCTGTGTTCTTATTTGCTTTATAAATCACGCAGAACTGGAAAAAATCACTATTTACCTAAACCGAGGTATAGTGGTCAATCAATACAATCACATAAATTCAACTATAAATTCGCTTATTACTTTTCTAAAAATTGGTATTTTTGTTCAAATCTTCTTAAATATGATAAGTTAATTGCTCCCCACATTTATTTATAGTTGTCTCAGTAAATTCGTAACGTTATAAATTTAATTTTCATATTTTCAGTCTATTTCTTACTTAAATTCATCAATAAAATAACGTATTCATCTATAGCACGGCTGAAAATTGGCCTTTTCCTTTTAAATTTTCTATTTAAATAGTGTAACTAATTGCCTCCCGTAATCTTATATCGTTTTCTTGGTTAATTCCTAACGTTATTTATATAGTTTTCATATTTTCAGTCTCTTATTTACGTGAATTCATCAATAAAAACAGGTATTCATCTATAACTCGGCCGAAAAGTGGCCTTTTCCTTTTAAATTTTCTATTTAAATAGTGTAACTAACTGCCCCCCGCAATCCTATACTGTTTTCTTGGTTAATTCCTAACGTAATATATATAATTTTCATATTTTCAGTCTCTTATTTACGTGAATTCATCAATAAAAACACAAATTCATCTATAACTCGGCTGAAAAGTGGCCTTTTCCTTTTAAATTTTCTATTTTAATAGTGTAAACAACTTCTCCCCCGTAATCATATATAGTTTTCTTGGTTAATTCCTAACGTTATATATATATATATATATATATATAATTTTCATATTTTCAGTCTCTTATTTACGTGAATTCATTAATAATAACACGTATTCATCTATAACTCGGCTGAAAAGTGGCCTTTTCCGTTTAAATTTTCTTTGTTTATAGTGTATTTAACTGCCCCCCGTATTTATCTATAGTAAATATTATAAATTTCTACCGCTAAAATATTGATTTCCACATAATTCGTTTTCCCATAATCGTAATTTCCTAAAATTTTTAAAATCTTCATTTCTTTCGCTCTTTTTGCTTTTATTAGGTACGACCAGTGTAGCAACTACCATCTGCATTCTAATTTGCTTTATTAAACATGCAGAACTGGAAAAAAATCACTATTTACCTAAACCGAGGTATATTGGTCAATCAATACAATCACATAAATTCGCTTATTAATTTTCTAAAAATTGGTATTTATGTTCAAATCTTCTTTAATATGTGTAGTTAATTGCTCCCCACATTTCCCTATAGTTTTCTCAGTAAATTCGTAACGTTATATATTTAATTTTCATATTTTCAGTCTATTTCTTACTTAAATTCATCAATAAAAACACGTATTCATCTATAGCACGAATGAAATGAAATGAAGATTTTAATAATTTTAAAAATTTTAGGAAAATACGATTATGGGAAAACGAATTATGTGGAAATCAATATTTTAGCGGTAGAAATTTATTATATTTACTATAGATAAATACGGGGGCAGTTAAATACACTATAAACAAAGAAAATTTAAACGGAAAAGGCCACTTTTCAGCCGAGTTATAGATGAATACGTGTTTTTATTAATGAATTCACGTAAATAAGAGACTGAAAATATGAAAATTATATATATAACGTTAGGAATTAACCAAGAAAACTGTATATGATTACGGGAAAGCAGTTAGTAACACTATTAAAATAGAAAATTTAAAAGGAAAAGGCCACTTTTCAGCCGAGTTATAGATGAATACGTGTTTTTATTGATGAATTCACGTAAATAAGGGACTGAAAATATGAAAACTATATATATATAACGTTAGGAATTAACTAAAAAAACTGTATAGGATTACGGGGGGCAGTTAGTTACTTTAATTAAATAGAAAATTTTAAAGGAAAAGGCCATTTTTCAGCCGAGTTATAGATGAATACCTGTTTTTATTGATGAAGTCACGTAAATAAGAGACTGAAAATATGAAAATTATATATATAACGTAAGGAATTAACCAAGAAATTTATAAAGGATTACGGGTTGCAATTAGTTACACTATTCAAATAGAAAATTTAAAAGGAAAAGGCCACTTTTCAGCCGAGTTATAGATGAATACGTGTTTTTATTGATGAATTCACGTAAATAAGAGACTGAAAATATGAAAAATATAAATATAACGTTAAGAATTAACCAAGAAAACTATATAAGATTACGAAGGGCAATCAGTTACACTATTTAAACAGAAAATTTAAAAGGAAAAGGCCAATTTTCAGCCGTGCTATCGATGAATACGTGTTTTTATTGGTGAATTTAATTAAGAAATAGACTGAAAATATGAAATTTAAATATATAACGTTACGAATTTACTGAGAAAACTACAAGGAAATGTGAGGAGCAATTTACTACACATATTAAAGAAGATATGAACAAAAATACCAATTTTTAGAAAAGTAATAAGCGAATTTATAGTTGAATTTATGTGATTGTATTGATTGACCACTATACCTTGGTTTAGGTAAATAGTGATTTTTTCCAGTTCTGCATGTTTTATAAAGCAAATAATAATGCAGATGGTAGTTTCTACACTGGTCGGTCCTAATAAAAGCAAAAAGAGCGAAAGAAATGATGATTTTAAAAATTTTAAAAATTTTAGGTAATTACGATTATGGGAAAACGAATTATGTGGAAATCAATATTTTAGCGGTAGAAATTTATTATATTTACTATAGATAAATATGGGGGGCAGTTAAATACACTATAAACAAAGAAAATTTAAACGGAAAAGGCCACTTTTCAGCCGAGTTATAGATGAATACGTGTTTTTATTGATGAATTCACGTAAATAAAAGACTGAATATATGAAAATTATATTAATAACGTTAGGAATTAACCAAGAAAACTGTATATAATTACGGGGATGCAGTTAGTTACACTATTAAAATAGAAAATTTAAAAGGAAAAGGCCACTTTTCAGCCGATTTATAGATGAATACGTGTTTTTATTGATGAATTCACGTAAATAAGAGACTGAAAATATGAAAATTATATTAATAACGTTAGGAATTAACCAAGAAAACAGTATAGGATTACGGGGGGCAGTTAGTTACACTATTTAAATAGAAAATTTAAAAGGAAAAGGCCACTTTTCAGCCGAGTTATAGATGAATACCTGTTTTTATTGATGAATTCACGTAAATAAGAGACTGAAAATATGAAAACTATATAAATTACGTTAGGAATTAACCAAGAAAACTATATAAGATTACGGGAGGCAATTAGTTACACTATTTAAATAGAAAATTTAAAAGGAAAAGGCCAATTTTCAGCCGTGCTATAGATGAATACGTTATTTTATTGATGAATTTAAGTAAGAAATAGACTGAAAATATGAAAATTAAATATATAACGTTTCGAATTTACTGAGAAAACTATAAGAAAACTATATAGGATTACGGGAAGCAGTTAGATACACTATTTAAATAGAAAATTTAAAAGGAAAAGGCCACTTTTCAGCCGAGTTATAGATGAATACGTGTTTTTATTGATGAATTCACGTAAATAGGAGACTGAAACTATGAAAATTACATATATAACGTTAGGAATTAACCAAGAAAACTATATAAGATTACGAGGGGCAATTAGTTACACTATTTAAATAGAAAATTTAAAAGGAAAAGGCCAATTTTCAGCCGTGCTATAGATGAATACGTTATTTTATTGATGAATTTAAGTAAGAAATAGACTGAAAATATTAAAATTAAATATATAACCTTTCGAATTTACTGAGAAAACTATAAGAAAACTATGTAGGATTACGGGAAGCAGTTAGATACACTATTTAAATAGAAAATTTAAAAGGAAAAGGCCACTTTTCAGCCGAGTTATAGATGAATACGTGTTTTATTGATGAATTTACGTAAATAAGAGACTGAAAATATGAAAATTATATATATTACGTTAGGAATTAACCAAGAAAACTGTATAAGATTACGGAAGTTAGTTAGTTTCACTATTTAAATAGAAAATTTGAACGGAAAAGGCCACTTTTCAGCCGAGTTATAGATGAATACGTGTTTTTATTAATGAATTCACGTAAATAAGAGATTGAAAATATGAAAATTATATATATAACGTGAGGAATTAACCAAGAAAACAGTAAAAGGATTACGGGGGGCAGCTAGTTACGCTATTTAAATAGAAAATTTAAAAAGAAAAGGCCAATTTTCAGCCGTGCTATAGATGAATACGTGTTTTTATTGATGAATTTAAGTAAGAAATAGAATGAAAATATGAAAATTAAATATATAACGTTACGAATTTACTGAGAAAACTATAAGGAAATGTGGGGAGCAATTAACTTCACATATTAAAGAAGATTTGAACATAAATACCAATTTTTAGAAAATTAATAAGCGAATTTATCAGCAATTATTGATTTTTCATAGCGGGTGGACGTGTTAAAAAGTGTTCCCATCAAATTAATCGTTAAACGTTTCAAACAGTGTTATTTAGTAGTATATTGCAATAGTTGTGAGACTATAATAGTTTTTCAAACTACATTAAACAAAAATTATAAATAAATACTGATATAAATGGATACATAACAGAAATAAATATTCAATTGAATTACAAGTACCGACATTAAGTGGATGGACGTGTTAAAAAGTGTTCCGATCAAATTAATCGTTAAACGTTTCAAACAGCGTTATTTAGTGATATAGTGCAATAGTTGCGAGACTATAATGGTTTTTCAAAGTAGGTGCATTGGTGCTTAGTTCTGATAAAAGTGATCTAAGTTAAGAAAAATTAGCAAAATCATTTTAACTTACCCTTTAATAAAACTTGAAGGACTATTTCACATCGTACAAGGAGTTCAAAAATTTCATCGTATCTGCTCAAGGCGTGTTGGTCGAACGGCCTAACGGTGTGCACATCAATTAAAAATTAAAACGACGGAGGATCGAGTCCACTGCACTGTAAATTGGAGTTGACGCACTTTTTGTACTTATAATTTGTATTACATTCTCTGCATTTTAACGCTTTATTCAATAGTAAAATGGGTGGAAGGTGTGAAGCATGCAGAGCAAACATAAATGTTACTCAAAAACGAATAAAATGCACACAATGTTCGCATAACTACCATTCAGAGTGCATAAATTTTAATAATGATACTGCTTCAAGATCTGAATGGAAGTGTCCTGCTTGCGCTGCTTCTTGTCGAAAAGGTGGTGATAACAGTAACACTCCGATACGAACTAATAAGTCTCCTTCCAACACCGTTTACGATAAAACTACGTATAGATCATCAAACAAAAGTTCTGACCAGCCTACATGTATCACTGAGACCAGTAGTTGCCAACCATATAATTTGGAATTAATTAATAGCATCAAGTTGCTGTTAGACAAAAAACTCAGTGCTATAAAATTCGATATAATTCAAGAGTTGAAATTATCACTTATCACTGAAATAAAAAATGAAATAACTAGTAACCTTAAACAGCTGGAAGAATCGCATAACAGTTTGCTAAATGACTACAACAATCTTAAAAGTAATTTTGAAAAACTTCAACAAAATGTCCAGAATGGCGAGATGAAACTGGCGGAATTATGTGCGCAAATAAAAAAAGAACAACAATGGGGTAGACTTTCGAACTTAGAGATTGTTGGTTTACCAGAAAACTCAAAGGAATCAACTTCTGAATTAATAATCAAAATAGCCAGCCATGCAGGAATAAAGCTTACAGATGATCAAATTGTTTTTGCGCACCGAGTTCAGCCTATGCAGAATCTTGGAGGTCGCCCAAAAAACATTGTAGTCAAATTTCAGAATCGCACTATTAAAGATAATATTATTTCAGGGCTCCGAAAAACCAAAGGAATTACTACTTCCGATATTGGACTGGGTGGTCCAGCCAAAAGGCTTTTTGTTAACGAACACCTGACCCCTGAGAATAAGCAACTCTTGAAAATAGTAAAATCACGAGCAATGGCCAAATCATATAAGTTTGTCTGGGTCAGAAACTGCCACATTTTTTTAAGGAAAAACGAGGAGTCTCCCGCTATCACTATAAATTCCGAAAAAGATTTATTAAAAATTGTATGATAAGATTAATTTTGATAGTATTAGCATGCTATGTTTTAATATTAATAGTTACATATTTAACACATAAAACAACACTCACGATTTACACATCCATTATTAGATACATCAAAATCTTACATTCACACACATCTTTCAAAATTTACATCAATACTGAATATTTACACCAATATGCCCTACAAAAGAAATGTATAAGCTACCATTTCTTACCTTGTATAAAAATAAAATTCCTGTCTGTTGCAAAACCATCCCTCATGACTCTTCAACCTGTATTATTTCTGTTACATAATATAATTATTATCTACATTACTATCAATTACTATGATAAATATAATTTTTATAAGTTAATTACAACACAATGGTATCTAAATCTTGCCAAAAGTGCCTTATAACTCAATGCACATATTCTATCAAAACGTCCGTGGCTTGCGAACTAAAACTAGGCAATTTCGAGACAGTATAATTTGTAATGACTTCAACATAATACTCATTACAGAAACTTGGTTGACTGATGGTATTTACAATGGTGAATTGTGTGACAGTAGGTACGACATATTTAGGTATGATAGAAATAAAACATCTTCGCATAAAAAGAAGGGTGGGGGGGTCATGATTTGTACGTATACACAATTACAAGCTCAAGAACGGACGGAATGGATGTGTAGAGATCTCGAATGTTTGTGGGTAACAATACCAGGAAAATATTTAATTTGTCAAGACAGACGTAATTTAAACATTGGAGTTGTTTATATACCGCCTGATAATTATCAATCAAAGCGTTTAGATAATTTTACAGAAATGCTCACAAAAATCATAACTCAATGTCCAAATGATCATTTTATAATTGCCGGTGACTTCAACCTAGCGAATATATCTTGGTCCTCTTCAGGTCCCGTAATGCTTAAGCAAAGTCCAGTAGAATTACAAAATGCTACAATAAAGTTAACTGATCTATGCAACTTATCAGGGCTAAATCAACATAATATTATTAGCAACAATAGTGGCAACGTACTAGACTTAGTGTTTAGTAACATAAATATAGACGTTACTCGTTCTCAAATATATCTTGTATCTGAGGATAAATACCATCCTTCTTTACTTCTCGACGCATCTGATCTGCTAATACCCTGCTTAAAAAATAAACCACGATCAAAATTAAACTTTAACCGAGTTGATTACGATAAAATAAATAAAGCCCTCTCAGAAGTCAACTGGTCTTCCTTGTTAACTGGCAACTCAATTGATGTCGTAGTTCAAAATTTTTATTCCCAGCTACACTTAATAATTGATAAATTTGTACCTACTTGTTTATCCCGTTCATCTAATTACCCTGTTTGGTATTCTAAATCACTAAGGCATATTATTCGAGAAAAGCTCTTAAAACATAAACATTGGAAAAAATATAAAAATCCCCGTGATTATGACGAATTTTGCATACTACGTACTAGACAAAAGAAATTACAGAAACAGTGCCACGAGCGTTACTTAGATAAAATGCAAAGCCTTCTAAAAAAAGATCCTAAAATATTATGGTCTTATTTAAAATCTATACGTAATAGCAACTCTACATACCCTAATACATTAAAATTAGGAAATGAATCATACACAAACGAAACGAACGTGTGTGCGGGATTTAATAAATTCTTTGAAAGTGTTTTTCAAAAACCTTCTTCTTCTTACGATTATTCCCATATTCCAAACGTAGAATCAAATGATATATTACATAATATATACTTTAGTACTAAAAATGTTTCTCGTATTCTACATACAATTAAAACTAATACAGGGCCTGGTAGCGATGGCATACCTCCCCTATTTATACATAAATGTGCAAAACACTTGGCCAAGCCTCTCTCAATAATCTTTAATATGTCTGTTAACACCTATGGAACATTTCCTAGTAAGTGGAAAGAAGCTCTAATAATACCTATACATAAGAGTGGACCAAAAAGCAGAATTGAGCACTACCGCCCAATCTCCATATTAAACACATTTGGAAAGATTTTTGAAAAACTTATCTTTATACACATCAGTCCCATAATCTTAAAATCAATACCAACTGAACAACATGGTTTTATAAATAAAAGATCAACTGTAACAAATTTAGCTACTTTAACCAATTATATATATATGAGCATGGACAACAGGCAGCAGGTTGATGTAATATACACGGACTTTGAAAAAGCATTTGACCGTGTTGATCATGCCATCCTTTTACGTAAACTTTACAGTTTGGGTATTCACGGTGATTTACACAGATGGGTAACTTCATACATAAGTAACAGAAGACAAGCAGTGTTACTAGGTAGTGCTCGTAGTGATTTTATTATGGTAACATCTGGTGTCCCACAAGGCTCAATACTCGGACCTCTGTTCTACAACGCCTATTTATTTGACATCGGTGACTGCTTCTATCATTCAAACTATTTAATGTTCGCAGATGACAAAAAAATTTATCTAAAAATAAAAACAATTGATGACTGTGTTCTGATTCAAAACGATTTAAAAAACCTAGAAACTTATTACAGCAAAAATAGAATTACTATCAATAGTGAAAAATGTGTCAAAATAACCTTCAGTCGCAAGAAACAGCTCATAGATTACAATTATTCAATTAACAATAAATCCATAAAGAGTGTATCATCAGTTAGAGATCTTGGTATCAGGCTGGACTCAAAATTAACGTTCAATGAGCATATAGAAAGTATTGTTGACAAAGCTTACAAGCAAATTGGATTCATAAAGCGCGTCTGCAACGATTTTAGCAGTATTAATTGCATTAAAGCTCTATACTTTGCATACGTAAGGAGTGTTCTCGAATACGCTAATACAATCTGGTCTCCAAAGTATGCGAAGCATAAGCATCGAATAGAATCAATTCAAAAACTGTTCATTAAGTTTATCTCATCAAAAGATCATAATAGTTTTGCTTCATACGAAGATGCTTGCAAATTTTACCGCTTAGATACCTTGGAACTCAGAAGACTTCAACACGATATGTTTTTGCTACACGGTTTATGGTCTGGTAACATAGATTGTCCAGACCTGTTATCTAAAATATCGTTACTAGTACCTAAATACCGAACTAGACATACGCCATTATTTCACGTACCACGAGCAAACACAAATTACGCAAAAAATTCTACTTTATGTCGTATTGTTCAAAACTATAATAAGTTTTACGCTGACTTGGATATTTTCAACCTATCGAAGAGTCGCATCAAACGTGATGTTGTAAACAAAAATAGGGCATAATCACACACACACACACACACACACACACACACACACACACACACACACACACACACACACACACACACACACACGCACGCACGCACGCACGCACGCTTAATTATTAGTTAATAAAAATTGTGTAATCTCTATTGGCCTTACTGTATGATAATATGTATTGTAAATATGATAAAAACGCTGTATGATTACCTAAATAAATAAATAAATAAATAAATGAATTTATAGTTGAATTTATGTGATTGTATTGATTGACCACTATACCTCTGTTTAGGTAAATAGTGATTTTTTCCAGTTCTGCATGTTTAATAAAGCAAATTAGAGTGCAGATGGTAGTTGCTACACTGGTCGGACCTAATAAAAGCAAAAAGAGCGAAAGAAATGAAGATTTTAAAAATTTTAGGAAATTACGATTATGGGAAAACGAATTATGTGGAAATCAATATTTTAGCGGTAGAAATTTATTATATTTACTATAGATAAATACGGGGGGCAGTTAAATACACTATAAACAAAGAAAATTTAAACGGAAAAGGCCACTTTTCAGCCGAGTTATAGATGAATACGTGTTTTTATTAATGAATTCACGTAAATAAGAGACTGAAAATATGAAAATTATATATATAACGTTAGGAATTAACCAAGAAAACAGTATAGTATTACGGGGGGCAGTTAGTTACACTATTTAAATAGAAAATTTAAAAGGAAAAGGCCACTTTTCAGCCGAGTTATAGATGAATACCATTTTTTATTGATGAATTCACGTAAATAAGAGACTGAAAATATGAAAACTATATAAATAACGTTAGGAATTAACCAAGAAAACTATATAAGATTACGGGAGGCAATTAGTAACACTATGAAAATAGAAAATTTAAAAGGAAAAGGCCACTTTTCAGCCGAGTTATAGATGAATACGTGTTTTATTGATGAATTCACGTAAATAAGAGACTGAAAATATGAAAATTATATATATAACGTTAGGTATTAACCAAGAAAACAGTATAGGATTACATGGGGCAGTTAGTTACACCATTTAAATAGAAAATTTAAAAGGAAAAGGCCAATTTTCAGCCGTGCTATAGATGAATACGTTATTTTATTGATGAATTTAAGTAAGAAATAGACTGAAAATATGAAAATTATATATATAACGTTAGGAATTAACCAAGAAAACTGTATAGGATTACGGGGGCAGTTAGTTACACTATTTAAATAGAAAATTTAAAAGGAAAAGGCCAATTTTCAGCCGAGTTATCGATGAATACGTGTTTTTATTGATGAATTCACGTAAATAAGAGACCGAAAATATTAAAATTATATATATAACAAGAAATATACTGAAAATATGAAAATTAAATATATAACGTTACGAATTTACTGAGAAAACTATAAGAAAACTATATAGGATTACGGGAAGCAGTTAGATACACTATTTAAATAGAAAATTTAAAAGGAAAAGGCCACTTTTCAGCCGAGTTATAGATGAATACGTGTTTTTATTGATGAATTCACGTAAATAGGAGGCTGAAACTATGAAAATTACATATATAACGTTAGGAATTAACCAAGAAAACTATATAAGATTACGGGAGGCAATTAGTAACACTATGAAAATGGAAAATTTAAAAGGAAAAAGCCAATTTTCAGCCGTGCTATAGATGAATACGTGTTTTTATTGATGAATTTAAGTAAGAAATAGACTGAAAATATGAAAATTAAATATATAACGTTTCGAATTTACTGACAAAACTACAAGGAAATGTGGGGAGAAATTAACTCCACATATTAAAGAAGATTTGAACAAAAATACCAATTTTTAGAAAAGTTATGAGCGAATTTATAGTTGAATTTATGTGATTGTATTGATTGACCACTATACCTCGGTTTAGGTAAATAGTGATTTTTTCCAGTTCTGCATGTTTTATAAAGCAAATTAATGTGCAGATGGTAGTTGCTACACTGGTCGGACCTAATAAAAGCAAAAAGAGCGAAAGAAATGAAGATTTTAAAAAATTTTAGGAAATTACGATTATGGGAAAACGAATTATGTGGAAATCAATATTTTAGCGGTAGAAATTTATTATATTTACTATAGATATTCGTAACTAAGACGTAACGTAACTAAGAGACTGAAAATATGAAAATTATATATATAACGTTAGGAATTAACCAAGAAAACAGTATAGGATTGCGGGGGGCAGTTATTTATACTAATTAAATAGAAAATTTAAAAGGAAAAGGCCACTTTTCAGCCGAGTTATAGATGAATACCTGTTTTTATTGATGAATTCACGTAAATAAGAGACTGAAAATATGAAAACTATATAAATAACGTTAGGAATTAACCAAGAAAACGATATAAGATTACGGGAGGCAATTAGTTACACTATTTAAATAGAAAATTTAAAAGGAAAAGGCCAATTTTCAGCCGTGCTATAGATGAATACGTTATTTTATTGATGATTTAAGTAAGAAATAGACTGAAAATATGAAAATTAAATATATAACGTTACGAATTTACTGAGACAACTATAAGGAAATGTGGGGAGCAATTAACTACACATATTAAAGAAGATTTTAACAAAAATACCAATTTTTAGAAAAGTAATAAGCGAATTTATAGTTGAATTTATGTGATTGTATTGATTGACCACTATGCCTCGGTTTAGGTAAATAGTGATTTTTTCCAGTTCTGCGTGATTTATAAAGCAAATAAGAACACAGATGGTAGTTTCTACACTGGTCGGACCTAATAAAAGCAAAAAGAGCGAAAGAAATGAAGATTTCAAAAATTTTAAAAATTTTAGGAAATTACGATTATGGGAAAAGGAATTATGTGGTAATCAATATTTTACCGGTAGAAATTTTTTATAGTAACTATAGATAAATACGGGAAGCAGTTAAATACACTATAAACAAAGAAAATTTTAAAAGGAAAAGGCCACTTTTCAGCCGAGTTATAGATGAATACGTGTTTTTATTGATGAATTCACGTAAATAAGAGACTGAAAATATGAAAACTATATAAATAACGTTAGGAATTAACCAAGAAAACTATATAAGATTACGGGAGGCAATTAGTTACACTATTTAAATAGAAAATTTAAAGGGAAAAGGCCAATTTTCAGCCGTGCTATAGATGAATACGTTATTTTATTGATGAATTTAAGTAAGAAATAGACTGAAAATATGAAAATTAAATATATAACGTTACGAATTTACTGAGAAAACTATAAGGAAATGTGGGGAGCAATTAACTACACATATTAAAGAAGATTTGAACAAAAATACCAATTTTTAGAAAAGTAATAAGCGAATTTATAGTTGAATTTATGTGATTGTATTGATTGACCACTATACCTCGGTTTAGGTAAATAGTGATTTTTTCCAGTTCTGCATGATTTATAAAGCAAGTAAGAGTGCAGATGGTAGTTTCTACACTGGTCGGACCTAATAAAAGCAAAAAGAGCGAAAGAAATGAAGACTTCAAAAATTTTAAAAATTTTAGGAAATTACGATTATGGGAAAAGGAATTATGTGGTAATCAATATTTTATCGGTAGAAATTTATTATAGTAACTATAGATAAATACAGGAAGCAGTTAAATACACTATAAACAAAGAAAATTTTAAAAGGAAAAGGCCACTTTTCAACCGAGTTATAGATGAATACGTGTTTTATTGATGAATTCACGTAAATTAGAGACTGAAAATATGAAAATTATATAAATAACGTTAGGAATTAACCAAGAAAACTATAAAGGATTACGGGTTGCAATTAGTTACACTATTTAAATAGAAAATTTAAAACAAAAAGGCCAATTTTCAGCCGTGCTATTGATGAATACGTGTTCTTATTGATGAATTTAAGTAAGAAATAGACTAAAAATATGAAAATTATATATATAACGTTACGAATTTACTGAGAAAACTATAAGGAAATGTGGGGAGCAATTAACTTCACATATTAAAGAAGATTTGAACATAAATACCAATTTTTAGAAAATTAATAAGCGAATTTATAGTTGAATTTATGTGATTGTATTGATTGACCACTATACCTCTGTTTAGGTAAATAGTGATTTTTTCCAGTTCTGCATGTTTAATAAAGCAAATTAGAGTGCAGATGGTAGTTGCTACACTGGTCGGACCTAATAAAAGCAAAAAGAGCGAAAGAAATGAAGATTTTAAAAATTTTAGGAAATTACGATTATGGGAAAACGAATTATGTGGAAATCAATATTTTAGCGGTAGAAATTTATTATATTTACTATAGATAAATACGGGGGGCAGTTAAATACACTATAAACAAAGAAAATTTAAACGGAAAAGGCCACTTTTCAGCCGAGTTATAGATGAATACGTGTTTTTATTAATGAATTCACGTAAATAAGAGACTGAAAATATGAAAATTATATATATAACGTTAGGAATTAACCAAGAAAACAGTATAGTATTACGGGGGGCAGTTAGTTACACTATTTAAATAGAAAATTTAAAAGGAAAAGGCCACTTTTCAGCCGAGTTATAGATGAATACCATTTTTTATTGATGAATTCACGTAAATAAGAGACTGAAAATATGAAAACTATATAAATAACGTTAGGAATTAACCAAGAAAACTATATAAGATTACGGGAGGCAATTAGTAACACTATGAAAATAGAAAATTTAAAAGGAAAAGGCCACTTTTCAGCCGAGTTATAGATGAATACGTGTTTTATTGATGAATTCACGTAAATAAGAGACTGAAAATACGAAAATTATATATATAACGTTAGGAATTAACAAAGAAAACTATATAGGATTACGGGGGGCAGTTAGTTACACTATTTTAATAGAAAACTTAAAAGGAAAAGGCCACTTTTATCGAATCGATGAATACGTGTTTTTATTGATGAATTCACGTAAATAAGAGACTGAAACTATGAAAATTATATATATAACGTTAGGAATTAACCAAGAAAACTGTATAGGATTACGGGGATCAGTTAGTTACACTATTTAAATAGAAAATTTAAAAGGAAAAGACCACTTTTCAGCCGAGTTATAGATGAATACGTGTTTTTATTGATGAATTTACGTAAATAGGAGACTGAAAATATGAAAATTATATATAAAACGTTAGGAATTAACCAAGAAAACTATATAAAATTACGGGGGGCAGTTAGTTACACTATTTAAATAGAAAATTTAAAAGAAAAAGGCCACTTAACAGCCGAGTTATAGATGAATACGTGTTTTATTGATGAATTTACGTAAATAAGAGACTGAAAATATAAAAATATATATAAACACTCACGCCTGTCACCCAGAGGGGTAGGCAGAGACTACGGACTTCCATTTGACACGATTCTGACATACCTCTTTCGCCTCCTTTACATCCATATATCTACGCATACATGCTCGTCGGTTAAGGGTACTTCTAACGTGGCCCATTTTCAAAATATCGCCAATTTGGTCGATAAACTTTTTTCTAGATGAATGGCCGAGTCGGAAAGGGACGCCCCTTTCCGACTCGGCCATTCACATCTGCCATATAAATTTGCTTTGTCACTCTTTCCTCATTCATTCTTTCTACGTGACCAAACCACCGAAGCATTCCTTTCTTAATCCTGGTCACAACATCATCTTGCATACCACATATATCTCTTATCACGCAATTTCTCACCCTGTCATTCAGATTCAACCCTAGCATATTCCTTAAAGACCGCATTTCTACTGCATTTATTCTACTTTCGTGCTTCTTCTGCCACACCCAGCTTTCACTACCATACATTAAAGTAGGGACTAACACAGCATTATGAATTACCATACGTGCCTGTTTTGACACATTCTGGTTCTTCATAATAGAGTGTAGTGCCCCATTCACTCTATTCCCTGCATTTACTCGTCGTTCTATTTCCCTATCATATCTACCATCCCTGCTAAATACACATCCCAAATACACAAACTCATCCACTTGCTCAATAAACTCTCCTTCTATTCTTATTTCACATACCGTTTTGCTTTCTTCTCTTTCAAAAACCATCACTTTCGTCTTACTTGCGTTCACTTTCATTCCCCTTTCTTTCAATTCCCAGTTCATTAATGTAACCATCATTTGCAACTCTGCCTCCGATGACGCAAGTATGACTTGATCATCGGCATACAAAAGGCATTTGACGGTTAACTCGCCCATTCTTAACCCACATTCTTCATCTTTCAAAGTTTGCAAACACCAGTCCATAAATAGGTTGAACAGCCAAGGGGAAGCTACACAGCCCTGTCTGACACCTTTTTGGATGCCAAACCAGTCCGAGTAGACCCCATTGATCCTGACACAAGCACTAGAGTCCCTATAAAGAGACCTTAATGCCTGTATCAAACCAGCGCTCAACCCATATGAGTTCAGTGTTTGCCATAACACATTCCTGTCCACTCTGTCATAAGCCTTTTCCAAGTCCATGAACGCACAAAAAACTTTCTGGTTTTTGGCCAAAAACTTCTCCGCAATCATGCGCATGGAAAAGACTTGATCTGTACACCCCATTCCCTTTCTAAAACCCGCTTGCACATCCCAAATTTTTCCATCAGTTTCTTTCATAACTCTTTCAATTAACACCTTAGCATACAGTTTACCCACAATACTAAGCAAGCTGATACCGCGGTAGTTTTTGCAGTCGTGCTGTGACCCTTTTCCTTTATATATTGGTACTATAACTGCTTTACACCAGTCATCCGGTACCCGTTTTAATTCCCAACATAAATTAAACAAGGTGTACAGCAGGCCTGCCACCACTCCCTCTCCAGCCCTTAGCATCTCGAGTGATACTCTATCATATCCAGCTGCCTTACCTGCTTTCATGCTTTTCATTGCTTTCATTATTTCATCTACACTTATCTCCATACCCCTTTCCACTTCTTTCGGAATTTCTAGTTCATTTAATTCAAACGACTCTTCACTCATAAACACGCTTTCAAAGTATTCCTTCCATCTGTTTAAATTCGAAACTTCATCATTCAGAATACATCCATTCTCGTCTCTTATAGCATTTATTATAGGCTGTTTTGTATTTCCCCTGGCAGTTCTTACGAGTTTCCAGAACATTTTTATGTTAGCCTGGAAATTATCAGATAACCTTCTATCATTCTTATCCGTTCTTTCTTTCTTTTTCCTTTCAACAACTTCTTTTACTCTCTTATTTAGACGTCTAAATTCTGCCTTTTTTCTTTCAATCTCATCATTCATACCAGAAGAATTACCAGCTTTGGTTGCTAGTAAATCTAACCATGCTTTCTTCTTTGATTCAACTTCCACCCGTACCTCATCATCCCACCATAACGTATTATATTTTCTTTCATTTGTTCTCTTACTTACACCACATACTTCGGTGGCGGTGGCGGTGGCGGTATATATATATATATATATATATATATATATATATATATATATATATATATATATATATATATATATATATATATATATATATAACGTTAGGAATTAACCAAGAAAACTATATAGGATTACGAGGGGCAATTAGTTACACTATTTTAATAGAAAATTTAAAAGGAAAAGGCCAATTTTTAGCCGTGATATAGAATAATACGTGTTTTTATTGATGAATTTAAGTAAGAAATAGACTGAAAATATGAAAATTAAATATATAACGTTACGAATTTACTGAGAAAACTATAAGAAAACTATATAGAATTACGGGAAGCAGTTAGATACACTATTTAAATAGAAAATTTAAAAGGAAAAGGCCACTTTTCAGCCGAGTTATAGATGAATACGTGTTTTATTGGTGAATTTACGTAAATAAGAGACTGTAAATATGAAAATTATATATATAACGTTAGGAATTAACCAAGAAAACTGTATAGGATTACGGGGGGCAGTTAGTTACACTATTTAAATAGAAAATGTTAAAGAAAATATGAAAATTATATATATAACGTTAGGAATTAACCAAGAAAACTATTTAGGATTACGAGGGGCAATTAGTAACACTATTTAAATAGAAAATTTAAAAGGAAAAGGCCAATTTTTAGCCGTGCTATAGATGAATACGTGTTTTTATTGATGAATTTAAGTAAGAAATAGACAGAAACTATGAAAATTATATATATAACGTTAGGAATTAACCAAGAAAACTACATAAGATTACGGAGAGCAATTAGTTACACTATTTAAATAGAGAATTTAAAAGGAAAAGGCCAATTTTCAGCCGTGCTATCGATGAATACGTGTTTTTATTGGTGAATTTAAGTAAGATATAGACTGAAAATATGAAAATTAAATATATAACGTTACGAATTTACTGAGAAAACCATAAGAAAATGTGGGGAGCAATTAACTACACATATTAAAGAAGATTTGAACAAATATACCAATTTTTAAAAAAGTAATAAGCGAGTTTATAGTTGAATTTATGTGATTGCATTGATTGACCACTATACCTCGGTTTAGGTAAATAGTGATTTTTTCCAGTTGTGTATGTTTTATAAAGCAAATAATAGTGCAGATGGTAGTTTCTACACTGGTCGGACCTAATAAAAGAAAAGAGCGAAAGAAATGAATATTTTAAAAATTTTAAAAATTTTTGGAAATTACGGTTATGGGAAAACGAATTATGTGGAAATCAATATTTCAACGGTAGAAATTTATTATAATAACTATAGATAAATACGGGGGGCGGTTAAATACACTTTAAACAAAGAAAATTTAAACGGAAAAGGCCACTTTTCAGCCGAGTTATAGATGAATACCTGTTTTTATTGATGAATTCACGTAAATAAGAGACTGAAAATACGAAAATTATATATATAACGTTAGGAATTAACCAAGAAAACTGTATAGGATTACGGGGAGCAGTTAGTTACTATATTTAAATAAAATATTTAAAAGAAAAAGGGGCCACTTTTCAGCCGAGTTATAGATGAATACCTGTTTTATTGATGAATTCACGTAAATAAGAGACTGAAAATATGAAAATTATATATATAACGTTAGGAATTAACCAAGAAAACAGTATAGGATTACGAGGGGCAGCTAGTTACGCTATTTAAATAGAAAATTTAAAAGGAAAAGGCCACTTTTCAGCCGAGTTATTGATGAATACCTGTTTTTATTGATGAATTCACGTAAATAAGAGACTTAAAATATGAAAACTATATATATAACGTTAGGAATTAACCAAGAAAACTGTATAGGTTTACGGGGGGCAGTAAGTTACACTATTTAAATAGAAAATTTAAAAGGAAAAGGCCAATTTTCAGCCGTGCTATAGATGAATACGTGTTTTTATTGATGAATTTAAGTAAGAAATAGACTGAAAATATGAAAATTAAATATATAACGTTACGAATTTACTGAGAAAAGGAAATGTGCGTAGCAATTAACTACACATATTAAAGAAGATTTGAACAAAAATACCAATTTTTAGAAAAGTAATAAGCGAATTTATAGCTGAATTTATGTGATTGTATTGATTGACCACTATACCTCGGTTTAGGTAAATAGTGATTTTTTCCAGTTGTGCATGTTTTATAAAGCAAATAATAGTGCAAATTTAAACGGAAAAGGCCACTTTTCAGCCGAGTTATAGATGAATACCTGTTTTTATTGATGAATTCACGTAAATAAGAGACTGAAAATACAAAAATTATATATATAACGTTAGGAATTAACCAAGAAAACTGTACAGGATTACGGGGAGCAGTTAGTTACTATATTTAAATAGAAAATTTAAAAGAAAAAGGCCGCTTTTCAGCCGAGTTATAGATGAATACCTGTTTTATTGATAAATTCACGTAAATAAGAGACTGAAAATATAAAAATTATATATATAACGTTAGGAATTAACCAAGAAAACAGTATAGGATTATGGGGAGCAGCTAGTTACGCTATTTAAATAGAAAATTTAAAAGGGAAAGGCCACTTTTCAGCCGAGTTATTGATGAATACCTGTTTTTATTGATGAATTCACGTAAAGTAATAAGCGAATTTATAGCTGAATTTATGTGATTGTATTGATTGACCACTATACCTCGGTTTAGGTAAATAGTGATTTTTTCCAGTTGTGCATGTTTTATAAAGCATATAGTAGTGCAGATGGTAGTTTCTACACTGGTCGGACCTAATAAAAGAAAAGAGGGAAAGAAATTAAGATTTTAAAAATTTTAAAAATTTTAGGAAATTACGATTATGGGAAAACGTGGAAATCAATATTTTAGCGGTAGAAATTTATTATAATAACTATAGATAAACACGAGGGGCGGTTAAATACACTATAAACAAAGAAAATTTAAACGGAAAAGGCCACTTTTCAGCCGAGTTATAGATGAATGAAGAAACCTGTTTTTATTGATGAATTCACGTAAATAAGAGACTGAAAATACGAAAATTATATATATAACGTTAGGAATTAACCAAGAAAACTGTATGGGATTACGAGGAGCAGTTAGTTACTATATTTAAATAGAAAATTTAAAAGAAAAAGGCCACTTTTCAGCCGAGTTATAGATGAATACCTGTTTTATTGATGAATTCACGTAAATAAGAGACTGAAAATATGAAAATAATATATATAACGTTAGGAATTAACCAAGAAAACAGTAAAGCAGATAGTTACGCTATTAAAATAGAAAATTTAAAAAGAAAAGGCCATTTTTCAGCCGAGTTATTGATGAATACCTGTTTTTATTGATGAATTCACGTAAATAAGAGACTTAAAATATGAAAACTATATATATAACGTTAGGAATTAACCATGAAAACTGTATAGGATTACGGAAGGCAGTTAGTTACACTATTTAAATAGAAAATTTAAAAGGAAAAGGCCACTTAACAGCCGAGTTATAGATGAATTAGTGTTTTTATTGATGAATTCACGTAAATAGGAGACTGAAAATATGAAAATTATATATATAACGTTAGGAATTAACCAAGAAAACAGTATAGGATTAAGGGGGGCAGTTAGTTACACTATTTAAATAGAAAATTTGAAAGGAAAAGGCCACTTTCCAGCCGAGTTATAGATGAATACGTGTTTTTATTGATGAATTCACGTAAATAAGAGACTGAAACTATGAAAATTATATATATAACGTTAGGAATTAACCAAGAAAACTACATAGGATTACGGAGAGCAATTAGTTACACAATTTAAATAGAGAATTTAAAAGGAAAAGGCCAATTTTCTGCCGTGCTATCGATGAATACGTGTTTTTATTGGTGAATTTAAGTAAGAAATAGACTGAAAATATGAAAATTAAATATATAACGTTATGAATTTACTGAGAAAACCATAAGAAAATGTGGGGATTAATATACTACACATATTAAAGAAGATTTGAACAAAAATACCAATTTTTAAAAAAGTAATAATCGAGTTTATAGTTGAATTTATGTAATTGCATTGATTGACCACTATACCTCGGTTTAGGTAAATAGTAATTTTTTCCAGTTGTGCATGTTTTATAAAGCTAATAATAGTGCAGATGGTAGTTTCTACACTGGTCGGACCTAATAAAAGAAAAGAGCGAAAGAAATAAATATTTTAAAAATTTTAAAAATTTTAGGAAATTACGATTATGGGAAAACGAATTATGTGGAAATCAATATTTTAGCGGTAGAAATTTATTATAATAACTATAGATAAATACGGGGGGGCGGTTAAATACACTATTAAAAAAGAAAATTGAAACGGAAAAGGCCACTTTTCAGCCGAGTTATTGATGAATACCTGTTTTTATTGATGAATTCACGTAAATAAGAGACTGAAAATATGAAAATTATATATATAACGTTAGGAATTAACCAAGAATACTATATAAGATTACGGGGGGCAGTTAGTTACACTGTTTAAATAGAAAATTTAAAAGGAAAAGGCCAATTTTCAGCCGTGCTATAAATGAATACGTGTTTTTATTGATGAATTTAAGTAAGAAATAGACTGAAAATATGAAAATTAAATATATAACGTTACGAATTTACTGAGAAAAAGGAAATGTGGGTAGCAATTAACTACACATATTAAAGAAGATTTGAACAAAAATACCAATTTTTAGAAAAGTAATAAGCGAATTTATAGCTGAATTTATGTGATTGTATTGATTGACCACTTTTTTTTTTTTTTTTGCGGATGGAAAATCATCTAATGACGCCTTTCGCTCTGGGTGGAGCGTAAGGGAGTGTCAGACTTTTACTGACTAAAAACCATCCGTGTTCCTTCAGTGCCCTTACGTTCCGGAGCCGCGGTATCTCTTTCGAACAGCCCGCAGCCCCGGCAGGCGTCGGCCCTTGCGGGCCCCTTCACGCTGCTGACAGCTCTTTGAGGCGCGCGTGGAACAAAACGTGCCGTCGACACGGCCTGTCGTCGTTAGACGGACGGACGGCGTGCTACCCATTTCTCGCCGTCCACAGGCCCGCGCCTACGGTGGCCGGCGGCCACGACGTAGCCCCCGACGCTCAGGGCGTCTCCCGCGGCGGCCGGGGAGGAAAGCTGCTGCTCTCTCCTTCTCCCGCTCCGCCACCTCCTTCGCTAGCATCACTGCTTCGCAGAAGGTGGTGACGGCATCCCATTCCCACTCGCTTCGGACCAAGGCTTCGACCAGGGCCGGACGCGAGAGGTCGCCGCCGCCTATCGCCGCTACGAGGACACGGCGGTGCTCCGCCCAAGCAGGGCACACCTCTACAGTGTGTTCCACCGTGTCCTCCGGTCCATCCTCGCAGTGGGAGCACCCGGGTGTTTCCTCCCGCCCGATTCGGTGCAGGAACCTTTCGAACACACCGTGTCCGGTGAGGACCTGCGTCAGGCGGAAGGTGAGGATGCCGTGGCGTCTCTCAAGCCACTCCTCAAAGAGGGGTCTTATCGCCGCTATAGTGGCGTGCCCAGCACGGGGTTGCGACAGTCGCTGTCTCCATGTCGCCATGAGATCGTGCCGGAAGTCCGTCCGCTGCGCGACAACTTGCCGCGGCAGCGGGGTTTCCCCACGGCACAGTGCGCGCCATTCGTGCAGGCGCGCGAGGACTATCGCCTCCAGATCCCATGGCGGCAATCCGGCAGGGAGGCTCGCCGCCTCGCGGGAGATCGTGCGGTAGCCGCGAACCATTTACACGGCAATCACCCTTTGGGGCGCGTTCAGGTGGTGGACGGCAAGCCGCGCCAAACCACGCGCCCACGCCGGAGCCCCGTAAAGGGCCATGGACCGCACGATTCCCGCGTAGAGCCTCCGGCAGGAGGCATTTGGCCCTCCCAGGTTCGGCAGGAGCCGCCTGAAGGCAGCCCCGGTCCGTTCCAGTTTGGGAGCCAAACGTCGGAAGTGCTCAACGAAGTTCCATCGGCCGTCGAGGACGAGTCCTAGGTACTTCAGCGTCGACTCGACGCCGATGGATACCCCTCCTACCATCACTGAGGATCCCGGTGGTGGCCTGTTCCGAGGACCATGGAAGTGCATGGCCTCGGACTTGTGCAGAGCCACCTCGAGACCCAGTTGCCGAATCCTCTCAACAACTATCGCAACCCCGCGTGTCATAGTTTCCGCCGCCGCCTCGTACGACCCCCCTTGTGCCAGTACCAGCGTGATTGATTGACCACTATACCTCGGTTTAGGTAAATAGTGATTTTTTCCAGTTGTGCATGTTTTATAAAGCAAATAAGAGTGCAGATGGTAGTTTCTACACTGGTCGGACCTAATAAAAGCAAAAAAAACGAAAGAAATGAATATTTTAAAAATTTTTAAAATTTTAGGAAATTACGATTATGGGAAAACGAATTATGTGGAAATCAATATTTTAGCGGTAGAAATTTATTATAATAACTATAGATAAATACGGGGAGCGGTTAAATACACTATTAAAAAAGAAAATTGAAACGGAAAAGGCCACTTTTCAGCCGAGTTATAGATGAATACCTGTTTTTATTGATGAATTCACGTAAATAAGGGACTTAAAATATGAAAACTATATATATAACGTTAGGAATTAACCAAGAAAATTGTATAGGATTACGGGGGGCAGTTAGTTACACTATTTAAATAGAAAATTTAAAAGGAAAAGGCCAATTTTCAGCCGTGCTATAGATGAATACGTGTTTTTATTGATGAATTTAAGTAAGAAATAGACTGAAAATATGAAAATTAAATATATAACGTTACGAATTTACTGAGAAAAGGAAATGTGGGGAGCAATTAACTACATATATTAAAGAACATTTGAACAAAAATACCAATTTTTAGAAAAGTTATAAGCGAATTTATAGTTGAATTTATGTGATTGTATTGATTGACCACTATACCTCGGTTTAGGTAAATAGTGATTTTTTCCAGTTGTGTATGTTTTATAAAGCAAATAATAGTGCAGATGGTAGTTTCTACACTGGTCGGACCTAATAAAAGCAAAAAGAGCGAAAGAAATGAATATTTTAAAAATTTTTAAAATTTTTGGAAATTACGGTTATGGGAAAACGAATTATGTGGAAATCAATATTTTAACGGTAGAAATTTATTATAATAACTATAGATAAATACGGGGGGCGGTTAAATACACTTTAAACAAAGAAAATTTAAACGGAAAAGGCCACTTTTCAGCCGAGTTATAGATGAATACCTGTTTTTATTGATGAATTCACGTAAATAAGAGACTGAAAATACGAAAATTATATATATAACGTTAGGAATTAACCAAGAAAACTGTATAGGATTACGGGGAGCAGTTAGTTACTATATTTAAATAAAAAATTTAAAAGAAAAAGGGGCCACTTTTCAGCCGAGTTATAGATGAATACCTGTTTTATTGATGAATTCACGTAAATAAGAGACTGAAAATATGAAAATTATATATATAACGTTAGGAATTAACCAAGAAAACAGTATAGGATTACGAGGGGCAGCTAGTTACGCTATTTAAATAGAAAATTTAAAAGGAAAAGGCCACTTTTCAGCCGAGTTATTGATGAATACCTGTTTTTATTGATGAATTCACGTAAATAAGAGACTTAAAATATGAAAACTATATATATAACGTTAGGAATTAACCAAGAAAACTGTATAGGTTTACGGGGGGCAGTAAGTTACACTATTTAAATAGAAAATTTAAAAGGAAAAGGCCAATTTTCAGCCGTGCTATAGATGAATACGTGTTTTTATTGATGAATTTAAGTAAGAAATAGACTGAAAATATGAAAATTAAATATATAACGTTACGAATTTACTGAGAAAAGGAAATGTGCGTAGCAATTAACTACACATATTAAAGAAGATTTGAACAAAAATACCAATTTTTAGAAAAGTAATAAGCGAATTTATAGCTGAATTTATGTGATTGTATTGATTGACCACTATACCTCGGTTTAGGTAAATAGTGATTTTTTCCAGTTGTGCATGTTTTATAAAGCAAATAATAGTGCAAATTTAAACGGAAAAGGCCACTTTTCAGCCGAGTTATAGATGAATACCTGTTTTTATTGATGAATTCACGTAAATAAGAGACTGAAAATACAAAAATTATATATATAACGTTAGGAATTAACCAAGAAAACTGTACAGGATTACGGGGAGCAGTTAGTTACTATATTTAAATAGAAAATTTAAAAGAAAAAGGCCGCTTTTCAGCCGAGTTATAGATGAATACCTGTTTTATTGATAAATTCACGTAAATAAGAGACTGAAAATATAAAAATTATATATATAACGTTAGGAATTAACCAAGAAAACAGTATAGGATTATGGGGAGCAGCTAGTTACGCTATTTAAATAGAAAATTTAAAAGGGAAAGGCCACTTTTCAGCCGAGTTATTGATGAATACCTGTTTTTATTGATGAATTCACGTAAAGTAATAAGCGAATTTATAGCTGAATTTATGTGATTGTATTGATTGACCACTATACCTCGGTTTAGGTAAATAGTGATTTTTTCCAGTTGTGCATGTTTTATAAAGCATATAGTAGTGCAGATGGTAGTTTCTACACTGGTCGGACCTAATAAAAGAAAAGAGGGAAAGAAATTAAGATTTTAAAAATTTTAAAAATTTTAGGAAATTACGATTATGGGAAAACGTGGAAATCAATATTTTAGCGGTAGAAATTTATTATAATAACTATAGATAAACACGAGGGGCGGTTAAATACACTATAAACAAAGAAAATTTAAACGGAAAAGGCCACTTTTCAGCCGAGTTATAGATGAATGAAGAAACCTGTTTTTATTGATGAATTCACGTAAATAAGAGACTGAAAATACGAAAATTATATATATAACGTTAGGAATTAACCAAGAAAACTGTATGGGATTACGAGGAGCAGTTAGTTACTATATTTAAATAGAAAATTTAAAAGAAAAAGGCCACTTTTCAGCCGAGTTATAGATGAATACCTGTTTTATTGATGAATTCACGTAAATAAGAGACTGAAAATATGAAAATAATATATATAACGTTAGGAATTAACCAAGAAAACAGTAAAGCAGATAGTTACGCTATTAAAATAGAAAATTTAAAAAGAAAAGGCCATTTTTCAGCCGAGTTATTGATGAATACCTGTTTTTATTGATGAATTCACGTAAATAAGAGACTTAAAATATGAAAACTATATATATAACGTTAGGAATTAACCATGAAAACTGTATAGGATTACGGAAGGCAGTTAGTTACACTATTTAAATAGAAAATTTAAAAGGAAAAGGCCACTTAACAGCCGAGTTATAGATGAATTAGTGTTTTTATTGATGAATTCACGTAAATAGGAGACTGAAAATATGAAAATTATATATATAACGTTAGGAATTAACCAAGAAAACAGTATAGGATTAAGGGGGGCAGTTAGTTACACTATTTAAATAGAAAATTTGAAAGGAAAAGGCCACTTTCCAGCCGAGTTATAGATGAATACGTGTTTTTATTGATGAATTCACGTAAATAAGAGACTGAAACTATGAAAATTATATATATAACGTTAGGAATTAACCAAGAAAACTACATAGGATTACGGAGAGCAATTAGTTACACAATTTAAATAGAGAATTTAAAAGGAAAAGGCCAATTTTCTGCCGTGCTATCGATGAATACGTGTTTTTATTGGTGAATTTAAGTAAGAAATAGACTGAAAATATGAAAATTAAATATATAACGTTATGAATTTACTGAGAAAACCATAAGAAAATGTGGGGATTAATATACTACACATATTAAAGAAGATTTGAACAAAAATACCAATTTTTAAAAAAGTAATAATCGAGTTTATAGTTGAATTTATGTAATTGCATTGATTGACCACTATACCTCGGTTTAGGTAAATAGTAATTTTTTCCAGTTGTGCATGTTTTATAAAGCTAATAATAGTGCAGATGGTAGTTTCTACACTGGTCGGACCTAATAAAAGAAAAGAGCGAAAGAAATAAATATTTTAAAAATTTTAAAAATTTTAGGAAATTACGATTATGGGAAAACGAATTATGTGGAAATCAATATTTTAGCGGTAGAAATTTATTATAATAACTATAGATAAATACGGGGGGGCGGTTAAATACACTATTAAAAAAGAAAATTGAAACGGAAAAGGCCACTTTTCAGCCGAGTTATTGATGAATACCTGTTTTTATTGATGAATTCACGTAAATAAGAGACTGAAAATATGAAAATTATATATATAACGTTAGGAATTAACCAAGAATACTATATAAGATTACGGGGGGCAGTTAGTTACACTGTTTAAATAGAAAATTTAAAAGGAAAAGGCCAATTTTCAGCCGTGCTATAAATGAATACGTGTTTTTATTGATGAATTTAAGTAAGAAATAGACTGAAAATATGAAAATTAAATATATAACGTTACGAATTTACTGAGAAAAAGGAAATGTGGGTAGCAATTAACTACACATATTAAAGAAGATTTGAACAAAAATACCAATTTTTAGAAAAGTAATAAGCGAATTTATAGCTGAATTTATGTGATTGTATTGATTGACCACTTTTTTTTTTTTTTTGCGGATGGAAAATCATCTAATGACGCCTTTCGCTCTGGGTGGAGCGTAAGGGAGTGTCAGACTTTTACTGACTAAAAACCATCCGTGTTCCTTCAGTGCCCTTACGTTCCGGAGCCGCGGTATCTCTTTCGAACAGCCCGCAGCCCCGGCAGGCGTCGGCCCTTGCGGGCCCCTTCACGCTGCTGACAGCTCTTTGAGGCGCGCGTGGAACAAAACGTGCCGTCGACACGGCCTGTCGTCGTTAGACGGACGGACGGCGTGCTACCCATTTCTCGCCGTCCACAGGCCCGCGCCTACGGTGGCCGGCGGCCACGACGTAGCCCCCGACGCTCAGGGCGTCTCCCGCGGCGGCCGGGGAGGAAAGCTGCTGCTCTCTCCTTCTCCCGCTCCGCCACCTCCTTCGCTAGCATCACTGCTTCGCAGAAGGTGGTGACGGCATCCCATTCCCACTCGCTTCGGACCAAGGCTTCGACCAGGGCCGGACGCGAGAGGTCGCCGCCGCCTATCGCCGCTACGAGGACACGGCGGTGCTCCGCCCAAGCAGGGCACACCTCTACAGTGTGTTCCACCGTGTCCTCCGGTCCATCCTCGCAGTGGGAGCACCCGGGTGTTTCCTCCCGCCCGATTCGGTGCAGGAACCTTTCGAACACACCGTGTCCGGTGAGGACCTGCGTCAGGCGGAAGGTGAGGATGCCGTGGCGTCTCTCAAGCCACTCCTCAAAGAGGGGTCTTATCGCCGCTATAGTGGCGTGCCCAGCACGGGGTTGCGACAGTCGCTGTCTCCATGTCGCCATGAGATCGTGCCGGAAGTCCGTCCGCTGCGCGACAACTTGCCGCGGCAGCGGGGTTTCCCCACGGCACAGTGCGCGCCATTCGTGCAGGCGCGCGAGGACTATCGCCTCCAGATCCCATGGCGGCAATCCGGCAGGGAGGCTCGCCGCCTCGCGGGAGATCGTGCGGTAGCCGCGAACCATTTACACGGCAATCACCCTTTGGGGCGCGTTCAGGTGGTGGACGGCAAGCCGCGCCAAACCACGCGCCCACGCCGGGGCCCCGTAAAGGGCCATGGACCGCACGATTCCCGCGTAGAGCCTCCGGCAGGAGGCATTTGGCCCTCCCAGGTTCGGCAGGAGCCGCCTGAAGGCAGCCCCGGTCCGTTCCAGTTTGGGAGCCAAACGTCGGAAGTGCTCAACGAAGTTCCATCGGCCGTCGAGGACGAGTCCTAGGTACTTCAGCGTCGACTCGACGCCGATGGATACCCCTCCTACCATCACTGAGGATCCCGGTGGTGGCCTGTTCCGAGGACCATGGAAGTGCATGGCCTCGGACTTGTGCAGAGCCACCTCGAGACCCAGTTGCCGAATCCTCTCAACAACTATCGCAACCCCGCGTGTCATAGTTTCCGCCGCCGCCTCGTACGACCCCCCTTGTGCCAGTACCAGCGTGATTGATTGACCACTATACCTCGGTTTAGGTAAATAGTGATTTTTTCCAGTTGTGCATGTTTTATAAAGCAAATAAGAGTGCAGATGGTAGTTTCTACACTGGTCGGACCTAATAAAAGCAAAAAAAACGAAAGAAATGAATATTTTAAAAATTTTTAAAATTTTAGGAAATTACGATTATGGGAAAACGAATTATGTGGAAATCAATATTTTAGCGGTAGAAATTTATTATAATAACTATAGATAAATACGGGGAGCGGTTAAATACACTATTAAAAAAGAAAATTGAAACGGAAAAGGCCACTTTTCAGCCGAGTTATAGATGAATACCTGTTTTTATTGATGAATTCACGTAAATAAGGGACTTAAAATATGAAAACTATATATATAACGTTAGGAATTAACCAAGAAAATTGTATAGGATTACGGGGGGCAGTTAGTTACACTATTTAAATAGAAAATTTAAAAGGAAAAGGCCAATTTTCAGCCGTGCTATAGATGAATACGTGTTTTTATTGATGAATTTAAGTAAGAAATAGACTGAAAATATGAAAATTAAATATATAACGTTACGAATTTACTGAGAAAAGGAAATGTGGGGAGCAATTAACTACATATATTAAAGAACATTTGAACAAAAATACCAATTTTTAGAAAAGTTATAAGCGAATTTATAGTTGAATTTATGTGATTGTATTGATTGACCACTATACCTCGGTTTAGGTAAATAGTGATTTTTTCCAGTTGTGTATGTTTTATAAAGCAAATAATAGTGCAGATGGTAGTTTCTACACTGGTCGGACCTAATAAAAGCAAAAAGAGCGAAAGAAATGAATATTTTAAAAATTTTTAAAATTTTTGGAAATTACGGTTATGGGAAAACGAATT
The DNA here is from genome assembly GCA_036936625.1 of Parnassius smintheus behrii. NCBI lineage: Eukaryota > Metazoa > Arthropoda > Insecta > Lepidoptera > Papilionidae > Parnassius > Parnassius smintheus. Next base: position 4,586 of record JAUPFT010000061.1, on the reverse strand, counting down.
ATGTGGAAATCAATATTTTAACGGTAGAAATTTATTATAATAACTATAGATAAATACGGGGGGCGGTTAAATACACTTTAAACAAAGAAAATTTAAACGGAAAAGGCCACTTTTCAGCCGAGTTATAGATGAATACCTGTTTTTATTGATGAATTCACGTAAATAAGAGACTGAAAATACGAAAATTATATATATAACGTTAGGAATTAACCAAGAAAACTGTATAGGATTACGGGGAGCAGTTAGTTACTATATTTAAATAAAAAATTTAAAAGAAAAAGGGGCCACTTTTCAGCCGAGTTATAGATGAATACCTGTTTTATTGATGAATTCACGTAAATAAGAGACTGAAAATATGAAAATTATATATATAACGTTAGGAATTAACCAAGAAAACAGTATAGGATTACGAGGGGCAGCTAGTTACGCTATTTAAATAGAAAATTTAAAAGGAAAAGGCCACTTTTCAGCCGAGTTATTGATGAATACCTGTTTTTATTGATGAATTCACGTAAATAAGAGACTTAAAATATGAAAACTATATATATAACGTTAGGAATTAACCAAGAAAACTGTATAGGTTTACGGGGGGCAGTAAGTTACACTATTTAAATAGAAAATTTAAAAGGAAAAGGCCAATTTTCAGCCGTGCTATAGATGAATACGTGTTTTTATTGATGAATTTAAGTAAGAAATAGACTGAAAATATGAAAATTAAATATATAACGTTACGAATTTACTGAGAAAAGGAAATGTGCGTAGCAATTAACTACACATATTAAAGAAGATTTGAACAAAAATACCAATTTTTAGAAAAGTAATAAGCGAATTTATAGCTGAATTTATGTGATTGTATTGATTGACCACTATACCTCGGTTTAGGTAAATAGTGATTTTTTCCAGTTGTGCATGTTTTATAAAGCAAATAATAGTGCAAATTTAAACGGAAAAGGCCACTTTTCAGCCGAGTTATAGATGAATACCTGTTTTTATTGATGAATTCACGTAAATAAGAGACTGAAAATACAAAAATTATATATATAACGTTAGGAATTAACCAAGAAAACTGTACAGGATTACGGGGAGCAGTTAGTTACTATATTTAAATAGAAAATTTAAAAGAAAAAGGCCGCTTTTCAGCCGAGTTATAGATGAATACCTGTTTTATTGATAAATTCACGTAAATAAGAGACTGAAAATATAAAAATTATATATATAACGTTAGGAATTAACCAAGAAAACAGTATAGGATTATGGGGAGCAGCTAGTTACGCTATTTAAATAGAAAATTTAAAAGGGAAAGGCCACTTTTCAGCCGAGTTATTGATGAATACCTGTTTTTATTGATGAATTCACGTAAAGTAATAAGCGAATTTATAGCTGAATTTATGTGATTGTATTGATTGACCACTATACCTCGGTTTAGGTAAATAGTGATTTTTTCCAGTTGTGCATGTTTTATAAAGCATATAGTAGTGCAGATGGTAGTTTCTACACTGGTCGGACCTAATAAAAGAAAAGAGGGAAAGAAATTAAGATTTTAAAAATTTTAAAAATTTTAGGAAATTACGATTATGGGAAAACGTGGAAATCAATATTTTAGCGGTAGAAATTTATTATAATAACTATAGATAAACACGAGGGGCGGTTAAATACACTATAAACAAAGAAAATTTAAACGGAAAAGGCCACTTTTCAGCCGAGTTATAGATGAATGAAGAAACCTGTTTTTATTGATGAATTCACGTAAATAAGAGACTGAAAATACGAAAATTATATATATAACGTTAGGAATTAACCAAGAAAACTGTATGGGATTACGAGGAGCAGTTAGTTACTATATTTAAATAGAAAATTTAAAAGAAAAAGGCCACTTTTCAGCCGAGTTATAGATGAATACCTGTTTTATTGATGAATTCACGTAAATAAGAGACTGAAAATATGAAAATAATATATATAACGTTAGGAATTAACCAAGAAAACAGTAAAGCAGATAGTTACGCTATTAAAATAGAAAATTTAAAAAGAAAAGGCCATTTTTCAGCCGAGTTATTGATGAATACCTGTTTTTATTGATGAATTCACGTAAATAAGAGACTTAAAATATGAAAACTATATATATAACGTTAGGAATTAACCATGAAAACTGTATAGGATTACGGAAGGCAGTTAGTTACACTATTTAAATAGAAAATTTAAAAGGAAAAGGCCACTTAACAGCCGAGTTATAGATGAATTAGTGTTTTTATTGATGAATTCACGTAAATAGGAGACTGAAAATATGAAAATTATATATATAACGTTAGGAATTAACCAAGAAAACAGTATAGGATTAAGGGGGGCAGTTAGTTACACTATTTAAATAGAAAATTTGAAAGGAAAAGGCCACTTTCCAGCCGAGTTATAGATGAATACGTGTTTTTATTGATGAATTCACGTAAATAAGAGACTGAAACTATGAAAATTATATATATAACGTTAGGAATTAACCAAGAAAACTACATAGGATTACGGAGAGCAATTAGTTACACAATTTAAATAGAGAATTTAAAAGGAAAAGGCCAATTTTCTGCCGTGCTATCGATGAATACGTGTTTTTATTGGTGAATTTAAGTAAGAAATAGACTGAAAATATGAAAATTAAATATATAACGTTATGAATTTACTGAGAAAACCATAAGAAAATGTGGGGATTAATATACTACACATATTAAAGAAGATTTGAACAAAAATACCAATTTTTAAAAAAGTAATAATCGAGTTTATAGTTGAATTTATGTAATTGCATTGATTGACCACTATACCTCGGTTTAGGTAAATAGTAATTTTTTCCAGTTGTGCATGTTTTATAAAGCTAATAATAGTGCAGATGGTAGTTTCTACACTGGTCGGACCTAATAAAAGAAAAGAGCGAAAGAAATAAATATTTTAAAAATTTTAAAAATTTTAGGAAATTACGATTATGGGAAAACGAATTATGTGGAAATCAATATTTTAGCGGTAGAAATTTATTATAATAACTATAGATAAATACGGGGGGGCGGTTAAATACACTATTAAAAAAGAAAATTGAAACGGAAAAGGCCACTTTTCAGCCGAGTTATTGATGAATACCTGTTTTTATTGATGAATTCACGTAAATAAGAGACTGAAAATATGAAAATTATATATATAACGTTAGGAATTAACCAAGAATACTATATAAGATTACGGGGGGCAGTTAGTTACACTGTTTAAATAGAAAATTTAAAAGGAAAAGGCCAATTTTCAGCCGTGCTATAAATGAATACGTGTTTTTATTGATGAATTTAAGTAAGAAATAGACTGAAAATATGAAAATTAAATATATAACGTTACGAATTTACTGAGAAAAAGGAAATGTGGGTAGCAATTAACTACACATATTAAAGAAGATTTGAACAAAAATACCAATTTTTAGAAAAGTAATAAGCGAATTTATAGCTGAATTTATGTGATTGTATTGATTGACCACTTTTTTTTTTTTTTTTGCGGATGGAAAATCATCTAATGACGCCTTTCGCTCTGGGTGGAGCGTAAGGGAGTGTCAGACTTTTACTGACTAAAAACCATCCGTGTTCCTTCAGTGCCCTTACGTTCCGGAGCCGCGGTATCTCTTTCGAACAGCCCGCAGCCCCGGCAGGCGTCGGCCCTTGCGGGCCCCTTCACGCTGCTGACAGCTCTTTGAGGCGCGCGTGGAACAAAACGTGCCGTCGACACGGCCTGTCGTCGTTAGACGGACGGACGGCGTGCTACCCATTTCTCGCCGTCCACAGGCCCGCGCCTACGGTGGCCGGCGGCCACGACGTAGCCCCCGACGCTCAGGGCGTCTCCCGCGGCGGCCGGGGAGGAAAGCTGCTGCTCTCTCCTTCTCCCGCTCCGCCACCTCCTTCGCTAGCATCACTGCTTCGCAGAAGGTGGTGACGGCATCCCATTCCCACTCGCTTCGGACCAAGGCTTCGACCAGGGCCGGACGCGAGAGGTCGCCGCCGCCTATCGCCGCTACGAGGACACGGCGGTGCTCCGCCCAAGCAGGGCACACCTCTACAGTGTGTTCCACCGTGTCCTCCGGTCCATCCTCGCAGTGGGAGCACCCGGGTGTTTCCTCCCGCCCGATTCGGTGCAGGAACCTTTCGAACACACCGTGTCCGGTGAGGACCTGCGTCAGGCGGAAGGTGAGGATGCCGTGGCGTCTCTCAAGCCACTCCTCAAAGAGGGGTCTTATCGCCGCTATAGTGGCGTGCCCAGCACGGGGTTGCGACAGTCGCTGTCTCCATGTCGCCATGAGATCGTGCCGGAAGTCCGTCCGCTGCGCGACAACTTGCCGCGGCAGCGGGGTTTCCCCACGGCACAGTGCGCGCCATTCGTGCAGGCGCGCGAGGACTATCGCCTCCAGATCCCATGGCGGCAATCCGGCAGGGAGGCTCGCCGCCTCGCGGGAGATCGTGCGGTAGCCGCGAACCATTTACACGGCAATCACCCTTTGGGGCGCGTTCAGGTGGTGGACGGCAAGCCGCGCCAAACCACGCGCCCACGCCGGGGCCCCGTAAAGGGCCATGGACCGCACG
>JAUPFT010000060.1:0-227705 GCA_036936625.1 Parnassius smintheus behrii | reverse complement strand
ATCGGGATCTCGGAAACGGCGCCAACGATTTCCAGGGAGTTTCGGGGATAATAAATCGATCTAGCTAGGATTTATTTTTAGAAAATGTCTTTTTGTCCGTGTTTTTAGGCAATGAAAAACTGCTACAATATCGTTAGAATAAGAAGGTAAATTTTGATGGATAGTTAGTGATTATGAATAGCTTAATTGGTATAATGGTCGGTCACAGAATCGTTAAACCCTGGTTCAAGCCCAGATAGACCGACCGACTTTTTTTAACTTTTTTTTCATGTTCCTTTCTTTTTTGAGAAAATCTATTTTTTCGAGCCCTTTTTTTAGTATTTTAAAAAAACACGAAAATTTAAATTAAACAAATTGCACTCATGAGTTTTTATTCAAATAATCAGTTCATTTTTTTCTATTATGTCGCTAAGATCAAAAAATATTATTCGTATTTCATCAGTGTGTAATTTGTATCTAAATGTAATTTCCAAAACACACGAATTAAAAAAAAAACCGAGCGAAAAATACCGAGCAAAGCTCGGTCAACCAGGTACTTATGAATAATACTTATTAGAACTTTCCAAAAATCTGCCCCTATTGATCATTATATACAAAATATAAAAAAATTGTCTATCATTGTGTCCGAGTTAGTAATCCGACAAAAATATTATGAGATCGGATACAGATAAAACGGCTTTACATGCTTTCTGAGGCATAGGGATGAAACACTGCTAAGCTCTTGCCTCCGGGCTGCTACTGATAATTTCTCGATAGAAAACCCAACTGATTTTAAGCTCGATGACACCTATTACTTAAAGGTTAAAGGTAAAAAAAAAACTTTCCTAGGTTGAGTTTAGTTTTATTTTTTATTTGTTTGCAGGATGACTTGGACTTACGCAATTTCATTATTTTGTTAGTGTAGGTACTTAGTTTTAGTTAGGCATTGGTTTTCATTTCAAATTTTTAATTCAATATCAATAATTAGTGATCGTACTTGCTTATTTAGGGCAATATCTTATTTGTTGTATGGAAACCAAGTATTGGCTAGAGAAATTCGGAAACAAATTAGAGATTACGTTATTGCGGTCATTTTGTTGTTTATTTACAAAATAAAACACAAGCGTACAGTTTGCCCTACTTGTATCTTGTTTAGTTTGTAGGTCCGTTTATTTGTGGGGGGGGGGCAAGCGTGTTTATCTGAAGCACCCGCATGTCATGGTTACTGTCGAAGCAGCGTCGAAGTAGATTTCATTATTTTTTTTAAAATAAGTATTGGTAAATTCCTAACTAAACGTGAAATGAAACGTACATTTAATTAAATTCTAATGTTTTTGACGTTGCATCTGTCAAAATCATCTCAATATGCGTAAAATGAATCGCTAGGCCGGTCACTTTGTTGATAATGACGGATATACTTTACGTTTAGGTCATTCCGTTATATCCGAGTTTACGTGAATGTGCTCCCTAACGTTTATAACCGCCTCCACCTGTTTTTCGACGACTTCGCTACCCCTCTGGGTCCTTTTTAGGGTTCCGTAGTCAACTAGGAACCCTTATAGTTTCGCCATGTCTGTCTGTCCGTCTGTCCGTCCTCGCTTAATCTCTGTGACCGTTAGCACTAGAAAGCTGAAATTTGGTACCAATATGTGTATCAATCACGCCGACAAAGTGGTAAAATAAAAATTGGAAAAAAATGTTTTATTAGGGTAGCCCCCCAATATGTAAAGTGGGAAGTGATTTTTTTTTAATTTCAACCCTAACATGTGATATATTGTTGGAAAGGTATTTAAAAATGAATAGGGGTTTACTAAAATCATTTTTTGATAATGTCAATAATTTCGGAAATAATCGCTCCAAAATTAAAAAACAATGTGCCCCCCCCCCCCCTCTAACTTTTGAACCATAAGTTTAGAAAATATGAAAAAATCTGAAAAGTAGAACTTTATAAGGACTTTATAGGAAAATCATTTTGAACTTGGATGGAAACAACAGTTTTTGTACAAACTCATAAGTGGGATCACTTATTGTGACGGACGGGAAACTACGGAACCCTACACTGAGCGTGGCCCGACACGCTCTTGGCCGCTTTTATTTACAAATGGTGGTAGCTAAAATTATGTTTACAATTTAAAGTAATTATATAAGTAAAATTATTTTGGTGTTTTATTGAGTGTAAGAGCTAGCGAAGCGAGCTCGGGACTTAGGGCACCCTGACTCGAACAAGTTTGATCGGAAGGGGATGGCGGGGCCGAGTGAGCGAGCGAATAGATCCAGCCATCCCCTTCGTGGTAATTTTTTATAATATACTCAGGAGTAGGAGCCCCACGAAGGGGTTTCCCTCCCCCAACTCTCTTGCCCCCATAAATCAGGTTTGTATTGTCAAAAACGTTACGAAAACATAACCTCAAAATGAGATTTTTAAAAATTTATAAAAAAACATTAAGCACGTTCGGATGGGGGGTAAGTGGAGGCAACTCTACAACTCCCTCGCCTCCTTCCCCATCACGCCCCAACCCCTAATTCAGGCGACATAATTTCAAACTCTACCCGATATAACTAAAAATACAGACTGTTAAGTTACAAATACACACACACACACACACACACACACACACACACACACGCACGCACGCACACACGCACGCACGCACGCACGCACGCATGCACACACGTACGCACGCACGCACGCACGCACGCACGCACGCACGCACGCACGCACGCACGCACGCACGTACGCACGCCCGCGTGCCCATTATACATTTGAATATATTGTGTGACATATTTATAAAAAATATCTCTCGTGCCTTGCTCTTGTACCACAGACCTAATCATTCAGCCATAATATTATTGAGCCATTTGTCGGATTTGAACCTAACTAATTATTTTACTTCTACCCACTTTAATCCATTTCTTGATTGCGGTAAAATTGTAGTATGTATTCAATGGGAAGGGCTTAGCAGCTGTAATACAGGTCTGTGACCTAGCACGGTTGCTAAAGATACCCTAATATAGTATTGTATTAGATTAGTAGTAGTCAGTCTTGTCAATATAATTATATAAGTTTTTGTTTTTATATAAAATTTTTTTCGGTTTAATAAATATTATCTTAATTGGTAGAATCAGGCGTTACTTTGCGGAAATTCATTATAATAAAGATATTAATAGTTATTTTGCAACCATCCGCTAAAATAAATAAAATGATGTGCACTCAATTGCGTGCACTAATCCCGTCACCACCAATCCCAGCACCACTACTCCCAACACCACTACTCCTAACACCACTACTCCTTAATAATAATAAACAATATTGAATAGAGAATACACTACTAATAACGGACTCAGACCGAACGGGTCTGAGTCCATCTGCGTATGCCAAAGGTTTACATGAGGACAGGCATGACCCAACCGTTATATACTTGTGTGTTATTCACGCCCGACAAGACTGTTAAGCACTTTCGTCGAGGATGCACAAAACCCATCGCAAACCGACTGTTTCATATCCGCTTCATGGATACTTACATTCTGTGACATACCCAGCTATCGGTATATTTCAGCCTCAGATATAAGTCCTTATGTTGATGGGCATAGAGAAGTCTATGCCATCAGAGTTAGCAACCTTCTATCCTACCCATTTCGACATGGGACGAGCGCACACTTATCTGTTCCCAGCTCCATTCTGATGGAATTGCTGAATTCACAAGTAATCTTCAGCAATTCCATTAAATGAGTGCGTCTGGAGGCGAACAAATTAAGATCATCCATATAGAAAAGGTGGGTCACTGTTGTCTCTTTTTTTTTTATAGAATAGGGTGACAAACAAGCACACAGTCCACCTGATGGTAAGTGGTTGCTGCGGCCCATAGACATCTACATCTATCTTCCATTGCAAATCAAAATGCAGATGCGTTGTCACCCATGAGGACTGAGATGGAATGCCTCATTTCCAGTAAAAAGGGTCTCCGGTTCTCTACACTCACCATACGAAATACAGCAGCATTAAGCTACTATTTCACGCTGGTATTCTGTGAGAGCGCGGTCCCTCCCCGGTCGAGCCGACCCATTCGTGCCACAACTATACCACCAATATAACTGCAGCATGGCTCTACCACGTAAAAAAACTCTCCCTTCCGAAGCTGAAATCCCCTTCCAGAGCCACACAGTACAGTACTGAAAGGGTTCAGAGAGAGTCAGAACCAGATTAGACTCAGACAATCGCCTTAAAAACTAGTTATTACTTAAATGTGTAGTGTTCGCGTAATATATAATAATAATAATAATAATAATAATAATAATAATAATAATAATAATAATAATAACCTGGCTCACGAGGTGACCGACATGTGGGGTGGTCTGCCGACCGAAATTATTCCTGTAGTCGTCTCTGCAAACGGGCTAATCCCAGCCAGCCTCTCGGGTCATCTGAGGCGACTGGGACTACGTGGCGGACCGCTCCAGGCTCAAATGCAGAAGGCGGTGCTCCTCGATACCGCCCGCATCGTCCGCCGGTTTCTTTCCCTTTCCCCCTAACCCTCGGCCGTTTGGTCTCCCCTGCCGAGGGCGTCCATCTGGTTGGGCTTTTATTTATTTATGTATTTTTATATTTATTTTATGTTATTGATATTTATGTATATTTATCTTTTCATTTTCATTTATAATTATATATTTATGGGACCCAACCAGATGAGAAAACTATATAGATACCCCAAAAATAATAATAATATTCCACAACTATCACACAACGCCATCTAGTCCCAAGCTAAGCAGAGCTTGTGTTATGGGTACTAGACAACTGATAAACATACTTATATATTTCTAAATACATAAATATTATAGATAAATTACACCCAGACACAGAACAAATGATCATGCTCATCACACAAACATTTGTCCTGGGTGGGAATCGAACCCACGACCTGCGGCATAGCAGTCAGGGTCACTAACCACTAGACCAACAGGCCTGACTAATATAAGAAATCATTATAAAAAAATCTAAATGGCTAGCCCTAAGTGAGAACCGGCCTGAGGTGACCATTGTGAGTGGGCTTAGCGAGCCAATTTCGTATGCGTGTTGGTAGCCTGCGACGAGAGGGTGTTTTTTACCGCAGCAGCTGAGGTGAAGTCACGGAAAAAGAAGAATTCTATTCTGGTTATACGCCATTCACGCATTTTTTGGTGTAGCTGCACCGTTGATATGATGATGGCGTGGTCGCGGGCGAGATGAGTGTGAGTTTTGCGAGGTACCTCTCGCTCTACCCTCTGCCACTGAAACTATTTGGCGGTGGAGCCATAGACCCGATCCGCCACAGGGATTAGGAAGGCGAATGCTCGTTTTTCCCTTGGTCTGGTCCATAGCCTCCGCGTGGTTCGCTATGACATTGGAGCGTTGAACACCTCAGTCCCCCCCCCCCGTGACACACCCACTTAGTTGTGATTGATCTTCTGTTCTGATCAGTTGTGCTGTATCAGTTAAGAACCCTCAGATGTATGTAAAAAATAAATTTGATTCACATTTTGTCAGAACTCGAATATATGTAAGGATTTTAAGCAAGTTATAACCCACTCAGCATAAAATCCCTTATGTAAATAAATCTCCTATGTCATAAAAAGTTTGCGTTGTAGAGGGCTTCCGGAAAGTACTTATAATAAGGCAGTTTCCGATCCACGAGACCGTATTTCAGAGCAAGCTCCTGGTGTAGAATCCTGGCTACTAGGTTGTCTGTGCAAATACTCAGAGTTATAAAGCGCTGAACATCCGGAGATAACATATCTAACTGACTCACTGGAATGGCGACAAGCTTAACAAAAATATCGACGGCGCCATCCTTTAAGATGTATCTCTGAAAAATGTTGGTCTTAATAACCGGATCCTGTATCGCACAGATAAAACCCTAGGTTTCCCAAAAATTCCCCCATTCGTGCTACAACTATACTACTAATATGACTGCAGCATGGCTCTACCAAGTAAGCCCTTTATCACACGAAATGACGTCCCTGTAAAATGGATCATCCGATCTCGCCAGGAAATAATTACGAAGGCTGCACACTTTGCGATTATGAATGGTGAGAGCGCTCAAAAAGCCGCGCCTACCATGTTTCCGCGGTAAGTACAGCCTCGTTATTGACGATCTCGGGCGATACATCCTGTGGGACATCATAACAGTGCGGACTTTTCTATCCAGAGCGTTCCGTTCGGTCTGAGTCCATCTGAGTATACCAAAGGTATACATAAGGACAGGCACGACCCAACCGATATATGCGTGTGTCTTATTCACGCCCGACAAAAGACTGTTAAGCACTTTCGTCGAGCGTGCACAAAACCTATCGCAAACCGACTGTTTCATATCCGCTTCATCGATACTTACATTCTGTGACATACCCAGCTATCGGTATATTTCAGCCTCAGATATAAGTCCTTATGTTGATGGGCATAGATAAATCTATGCCATCAAAATTAGCCACCTTCTAACCAACCCATTTCGACATGGAGGAGCCCACACTCATCTGTCCCCAGCTCCATTCTGATGGAATTGCTGAATTCACAAGTGATCTACAGCAATTCCATAAGATGAGCGCATCTGGAGGCGAACAAATTGAGATCATCCATATAGAAAAGGTGGGTCACTGTTGTCTCTCCCTTCCAAAGCTGAAATCCCCTTCCAGAGCTCTCCAGTACAGTACTGAGAGGGTTCAGAGAGAGGCAGAACCAGATTGGATTCAGACAATCGCCCTGGAAGATACCCCTTCTTATCCTTATGCGGTTCTCCGCAGCCAACATCCGCTCACCCAGATAACAAAGGATCGTACTCCACTGCCCCATACACTACTCGAGGAAGTCTTTAACTATATAGTCAATTTTGTACAGCTCGAGGGTCCTCTTAAGACATGTATGGGGCACCATGTCGAATGCCTTTCTGTAGTCTAGGACAAATTTCGCCGGTTGCGCTGAACCACTTTGCCAATGACCGCGGCAATAAGAAGTGGTTACCTTTTTCCACGACCACCATCCCGACATCATTTTGAACGCATGACATCATCAGATTTAGCATCAGGTGACGAGTGATTCTCGCGCTCAAAATGAATGTCAGTGTGTTATATATAGTAGGTAGACACGTGATGGGGCGGTATTTGTTCGGGTCTGTGGTATCCTGATCTTTAGGTACTGTTGGGGATAGAGCCCTGTACACCATGTGATAGGGAGTACTGCCTACCCTGATGAGAATAAATTTAACTTGGACTGTACTGAATTGGTTCAATAAGTGCTACAGAGTTAACCCGACAGTGTAACGGTGCGATAGATAACTTAAGCTAAGTCGTTCTGTCCGACCGGCGAACCGCTACCATATCCTGCCGTCCCACTCCCCCTCCCCCCGCTACTAAAACTACGTGACGCCTGTTCATGCAGTTATGTCGCGCGCAACCTTGTCTTAACCAGGTAGAACCAAGTGAGTGATTCCAGTGGTGAAGAGGCTCGGGAGTGATTCCTGATCGAGAGCCTCTTTAAACTGTCGGGCGAGCACAGCGTGACACACTACGAACCCCTTCAGCCAGTAGTGATGCAGCCCGTCGAGCACCGGCTTTTCCAGTTTGGGGGCCCTACGGACCGTTCAGCCACGTCTTTCGGCGTTATGGTGATGGGGTCGATAGGCGTAACACTCGCACTCTGGTCGCCACAACTTCCATACAAGTGCCCTCGCTGTGGTTTATGGACTCTTACTACAAACCACGCCAGAATGTGATAGGGTCGACCTGATACGGTACTGGGCCCGTTCCACATAACTTCTGCTCTTCCGATCACTCTGGACGAGACGATACTGGTTAAACCAACTTGACCTCTTGGTATATCGCCGAATCCGCTACCCCCAAGCAGCGATACTTTGCTTCAAGTCATCTATGCGCTACGTTAGTTTCTGCGTGATATCCGGCGGGGACAAACTGATATTTGTCCCAGCAAATGCTATTTCTAACGGTGCGCACAACTCTCGACGTTTTATTACCCGACCTGAAGCTTGCCAGTCTGGTAATGAAGGCCCTTGCCTTTGCAATACAGTACTCAATTATTTTTCTTCAGGCTAGGATGGCACTACTTTGTATTTGAGTCCGTCTCGTAAAGGTCCCGGCTGGCATCCAAATAAGTCACCAGCATTGGGTTCAGAGCACTCACGACAGCCCGATTCCGCTTGCTTAGGGTTATGCGGGGAAGTCGCAGTCGATTTTCAAAAGACATACTGCGCGTTTCCCAAGTCGCCTCTTCCAATGTACTCCTCATTTAGTACGTGGGAGACTATTTCATCATCGTCTGAATCAATGCCAACTGATATATCCACGGCGGTATCCACGGGTGCAGGTTGCTCTGCAATTAGTTATTATATAATAGATCTTGTACATATGAAATTGGCGTTTTGTACGGGAGGAATATAAAGACAATTTTTTTTTTGTAAAATATATTTAATTAATCAAAGTATCCACCATTGTTATCTATGCACTTTTGCCATCTCATAGGTATTTCATTGATCCCTTTACTAAAAAAAACCATGGGGGTGCTCTTTGAAGGCGGTTTGGACTGCCGCATCAGAGTTGAATTTTTTCCTTGTAAGAAGTTGTCCAAATTCCGGAAAAAATGGTAATATTTGGCACATGTTATAAAGCATATTCGTTAGTAGCGCAGTACAGCAACTTTACAACCATAAAAGAGGCTGTATAATAGCTGTATTACAGCTGGTTTTACTAGTGTATAAGGAAACTATTACACTACGGATATTATCTTATAAGTATCTTTTAAAGATAAGCGTTCCAAATGGGGTTTTGACCGGAATTATAAAGGAAACTAAAACAAAAATAACTTTAATTTCGATGACTACATTATGTTTATATACTTAACTTACTAATTTTATACTCGAATTGGACTTGAGTTTGGACGATGATTTGATAATTGGTGAATTGAAAGTGCAAAATTTAATTTACAGTAAACTTGTACATGTTTTCTATCCAAAATTGTAGCGCCAGCTAAATAACCAAATAATATAAGGACTCGGGCGGATCGCATTTACTGGGATTTACCGTCATACCAAATCGCTGTGACCAGTCTGGAATGCGTTGTAAGTCCTGATTAATAGCTGCAATATTTTGAGTGAGATTGAGAGATCCTACGGACAGCTGTACACGTCATCGTTGGAGCCACACGCAAGTGTGAGTAACGATCCATGAGTAAGTCTTATCCAACACTATTCCGATGATAGAGCAGTGGTGTGAGACAGGGTGAAGTTATATACCCGAAACTATTCATCGCTGCATTGGAAGCCGTTTTCAAGCTACTGGACTGGAAAGGAGACGGTATTAACATCAATGGCGAGTAAGTAGTATATTAAATAAGGTAACTAAGTGTCGGTTGTATAGATAAGAATTAAAAAATTATGAATATGAAGGCACATGGTAAAAGTAAAGGCTAAAACGAATGTTTAATATTACTAAAATTATACTTTACATTAAGTTTTTATATGTCCGAAAATGGCAACACTTTACTGAATAGCCTTAACGTTATTTCGAGGGTTTTTTTAATCTTAGTATTCATAACATAAGTAGTAGCTGTACTACATAAGTTATGGATTCTATAATACTGCCATTGATTTTTAATCAATTGTAAGATATAATATTTTTATTACTTACGCTGTGTAGAATATTTTTAAACATAACACATAATTCGTACGTATAAAAAATGAAAAACCTTGTCTTGGGCCTAGTGTTTGATAACTTTTATTCTTTCTTCACTTTATGTAATTTTAACATTCTTTGTTCGTTCATGATCTTCTTCCAACAGCAAAAGCATTTCCAACCCAAATATTTTCCTCTTTTACCACATAATTATAACAAATTAATTTTGTTCACTAGCATCTAGCACTTATACATATTTAAATTTTACTATGATGGCTGTTTTTTATTTTTTTTTAGTTTTAAACCACCCTTATAGAGAAGTCATAAAATACTGTATTTACAAGACTGGACAGCTATGCCATAAGCATAAGTTTTAGAAGGGAGTTTGCGTACACCAATGTTCAGAAATAAGATTTAAATGAAACTATAATAACACATAGTGCTGTAATAAGCAAGTGACAGCATGCAAAACAGCTTCTATATAGCTTTAATGATAAAATGAGATTGAAGTGTAACAAAATACTTGAAGTTGTATACAAGAGTTTTCATATTCTGATTAAAAACCATAAGCTTACTTATATCCCATAATACAGACTTTATATAACTTGAGCTGTACAATAACTCATAATCCATTCTTTTAAGGATACACTTCGCTACGCTTCTAAAAGAACTCTAAGTTCTGTATGGACTGGTATCTTTGCTCAAAAACTGGTATATAGATATTCATACCGCTTGTGTGCTGCTTAGGACATTACGTTCTGTATAGAATTTTAAATACTTTATACCATATAAAACCATTATGTATTCACTAACTTATTCTATTTATAACAATAATTGGTCATGCTAAAGTGTGCTAACAGGATCCATCTTACTCCTACATCTGCATAAGTTCAAGCGCCTTCTCAATAATTGTATTGATTCATTTTTGTTTAATTGACTTACCATTCGACAAAGGCGTGGAAACGGCACTTTGTCTTTAGTTTTGTTTTAATTCATAATATACGAATTTATTTAATCACTATTATCTAAAATCTTTCATCTATGTTGTCTCTAATATTTGTATAACCTATGGTTTTAGTGAAAGTTTATTTAATACTACGAATTGACCGCAATTATCGTTTTAATTTCTAATTGCTGATATTAGCAAAATAATTTGAAGTCGGTACAAAATCTACTAAAATTGTGGTTTAACGTTTATAAGCCTTAAAAGTTATGATAACGTTACATCATCGTATAATAATGTATTGTATTTGTATACATGTTTTCAATAAAGCTAATACAGAGGTAGTAATTTACGCTGTTATGTTATTATAAAAATATCTTAAAAAATGTATTTAAAAAAAAATTTTAAACTAATAGGTTATACTATAAACTAATAGGGTAATATTTTACCACAAAGAAATTTTCTTATCATTAATGAAAGACTTATTATATGTAAAGCATATTAAAAATAGTGATAACAGGAGGTTATTTGCATTCCTTAATAGGTTGTTAACATTTTTCGTAAATTCGCTTTTCTTTCATTGTTAATAAACTCGTACAGTTGTTATTTTATTATTTGAATTGTTATGTGTGAGTTTCGTTGTGACAGAGATTGTTTTTGTGTGCGCAGATTTCCTCCGCGAAAAATGACAGATAGTACCTACTGTATCAGGGAAAAAAGGCTATGGCCATATGAGCATGTGTTATGGATACTCCCCTCCGATCCGTCGCTGGCCAGTGTAGCTATTGTATCGTGTGTATATTATGATATGAAGTCTTTAAAATTCATTTTTAACAAATTTCTATAAATAATAAACTATTCTCTATACATTTAAATAAAATTTGAGTGTCTGTCTGTAATATCGAATTGACTTTTTCGTTATTTCTCTTTTTTTTTAACTTTACCTCAACACTAGGATTTTCTCCTGTATCGTGTGGCTAATTGACATGCATACATTTCAGAAGGACAAACGTTCAGACCCGGTACAATTATGTTTTGGCCATATTATGTGGCGATTATACGTGGTAGAGCCTATACATAGTAAAACCACGCTGCAGCTGTATTATGATTTTGGCACGAATAGGTCTGCTCTACCGGGGAAGGACCACACTCTCGCAAAATACTAGCGTAAATTCGCAGCTTAATGTTGCTGTGTTTCGTATGATGAGTGTAGAGAACCAAAGATCCTTTTTACTGGAAACGAGGAATACCACCTCCGTCCGCAAGGGTGACAACGCATCTACATTTTGATTCTTAACTAAGGATGCATGTGGATGTCTGTCTATGAGCCACAGAAACCAGATACCATCAGGTAGACTGTGTGCCCATTTGTCACCCTTAGTTTAAATTAAAAAAATAATCTAAATACTTATTCTGTACGGGATTCGAACCCGAGGCCCTTAGCGATGTAACTGATTGCTAAGCCATTGCGCCACGGAGCTGTCGAACTATCGACTGCCTTTTATTGAGTGGACAGGAGGTTATTGACATGTCATTAAGACTTAAAATCCATTTGTAAAAATTTTGTCCGTATGTCTGGACTAATCTTCTGAACCGATTGTGTTGAAACTATACTAATAGATAGAGAGCAATGCCAAGAGTGATTTAGGCTTTATTTTATTTAAAGAACTTGGTGTATTTTTTTAAGTTTATAAATTTGATATAATTAGTGGTGATTGATGACTGTTTCAAAAATCTAATTGACCCCAAATTTATACAAAGCTTCGCGGGTAGCTAGTCAATTCTTTAATATTTTAGTACCTACTGTACAAGTCAAAATCTTTTATAAGTGTTTAATGAAATTCAACATGGACATACACTAATTTATAATAGGTACTTCGTAAATGGTCAATACGAGTACATATAAATATATTATAATAAAGATGCTTTATTCAAATATTTCTACATTTGCTTATTATTATTGCAATTTATTTCAATTCCATCAGTCTAAGCAATTACTTTCCTTTATGCTTAACCAAAAGTAATCAGTCGAATGAAGGTTTAATTATAAGATAAATGCAGAAGTTAATTATTCAGGTAAAATTCACATAATATTAATTTGTATTTTACCTGAATAAATATAATTTTAACGCACAAGTATAGTTTCCAATTACTTATTTTGTTATTAAACAACATAATATTATAAGAAATTGTATTTGTTTAAACCATATAACTTGAAATGATTCATGCGATGTTTTAAATGCTTCCGCCATCACTTTTCATAAATAAACCAATAGGCCGCTTACAGCGTCGCCAACTTCAAGTTAGTAATCGGACTGATTGCATGTTGCGATGTTGGCAGCAGTGTCGACTGTTGCAAATGGTGGATTGCGTTGCTTTTTCTCGTGCTCCGTGTAAAATATTTACGTAAATTAGTGTAAATTTCGTGGTGCAGTGTTTCTGACTTACTAAAACATGTCGGAAACACTGCCAAACAACAAAAAACAAGTGTCGAGGCAACTGGTGAGTGTTAATTGTAAAAATTTTACGTATTTAGTCCCGAGTGACGCCATGGTGGCTTTATCTGGGATCACGTAAACATGAAATGGTGCATCACTGCATCGTGTATTGATTTGTGAAAGTTACGGAAATGAGTTAATTATTTTCTTAAAAGCCATGGAATCATAAAGACGATCGCTTCTGAGGGTCATTGGACTTGATTTTTTTCGATCACGCCGCGAGCAAGTTCAAAACGCGGCGGCCGTATGCATTCGCGCATGCGAGGAGGTGTCAAAATCTATAATAGTTTCGGAGATCGCGGCATTGTAATGTAGCGACGATGATAATGAGCGCTTCTCTTAGCGGCGCATGAGTCAAGGACGTCAATAGAGGAGCATACCTAGTGGGCATCTGGTAGAGACGAAGGCGTTTCCCTCCCGCTGCCTGGCGGAGGGCAGGCGGCCAGGGGCGTGCGCGCTACGAGCACACGTTTAAGCCCGTTTCCTCTCACATAATCTACTTTATTATTAATTTGCTGAACAATTAATATCAGACTAAGAGCAAAACCGTCTAAACATGTTGATGTTACACAACGCATTGAACACTATTCGACGCCAGATAGTCTCTTTGTTCTATTTCGTGAAGGCAGTTCGCTTTACAATTAAGTTTTATTTTTTCTTCAAGTTACTTTGAATTTGAACTTAACAATATTTCTTTGGCCTTGAAGGTGAATAATTATAACCTGATTCCATATGATTCTTTGCAAAAAAGTTTTGATTGAAAATATCCAGTATCTTATAATCTTATTTATGAAAATAGCCTTCTTATTTTTTAGTTAAAGCCCTTCGGTCACGGACAAATGTAATTCATGATGATTTGAAAAAAATGACATTCGTGAAGATTTACGCATTATTATTAGTACCTTTCAAACTAAAGATTTACTTTTAGTTAACACATTGAAAATTAAAAGTTGAGGGGTATGCAAATGTTTCGTTTTGGACAAAATCACATAATATTCTGAATAAATAACATGACACTTTTTTATCTGTAAAGAACGCTTTATCTCAGAAGCATTTCTCCAGTTTGGATAACTGAAGTTCATACTATTTTAGTAATTAAAAAGTAATAACACATATATACATATTGAATATTTAAATAATTTAGTATTTCTATGTAGGATGCTAGTTTATTATGAAGTAACTATAGTATATTTCAAAAATATTATGTATATATTTTATTTTTTCCAAAAATAACTTAATTTTTTAATGTGTTATAGGTTTAAATCCTCAGAAAGTTTGAAATGTTTGTTTGTCAATACATAACATTTATTTTAAATAAAACCATTTTGTTTTATATATCAGCGGGAGCGAAAACAACGCAAGCTGTACTCCGATGAATGGGCACTTGGGGATGATGAAGCTGAGGGAGGACGTGGATTTTCTCTTGCTGATAAACTTGAAAGTGCCAGATTTGAACACACTGGAGCAGTTCTTGAAATGCATGGAACAGATCTTACTGTGTCATACTTACAAAAGAATGGTTTTACTACTCCGCTTCTGTTCAAAGAAAAAACTGGGCTGGGATTAAGGTAAGAATAGTTTTTTTTAATGTTGATGTAGGTACTTCTCAAACTTTCTGTTTCATACAATTTTTTGGAGTATTTTGGGCTAAGGGCTACATATTACTTATTGTGTATGTGTAACAATATATTTTTTCCATAATTTTTTTTTTAAAAGCACTACACAGAAAAACTTGAATATTCCTTACATTAAAGATTTATACATTAAAGATTTGGATAAAAATCTTTATTTGATTACAAAATGTAACCAGAGTATGTAGGATTTTTTGTATTTTAATAGCTAGATTAAAGTGAAGTAAAAAAAAATTACAAATGCATATTTGTGTACTATGGGATTAAAATCATTGCTAAAGATTATATGTTAAAAAAATAAGATAACTTTTTATCATCATCCTCTCAAGTCCACTGCTGAACATATGTCAAGAATGGATCAGCTGAATACAGCATGCATAAATATTTCAGGTGCAATAGTAATAGATAATGCCTTTGAATTGATGTCCTACTGATGAGCACAGAACTTATTTGTTATAGGGTTATGGAACGATCAAGTCGGTCTTCAGAGACAACTTAGAGTTAAAACTCAAACTACAATATCAAAGTTTGTGTAGTATAATGTGATCTTTAATCAAGTTCTTAGAGTTTGAATTTTAGCTAAAGATATAGTCTCCGAATATCGGCCTAAGACTGCATGTTAAAAAGGCCACAACATATTCATATATTCTCGATTTTTTTAATTACTTACATGTGCTTATAATGTTTTTCTTCTTCACCGAGCACGTGGCAAATCTGCACTGAATATTACAAATCAATGAATAAATTTGTGTCTGTGCCGGCGCCAAAGGGATATAACGGCTACTAGGTAGGTACTAGGTAGTAGGTACGTAGGCGCGCAATATTTAATACATCATTATGAGCGTAATAATTTAGTATATATAACAATGAGATTGTATTTACATAGTTCATATAATTCGCTTATTATATGAACTTTTGAGTATTTAAAAATTATATTTCCCTGTTTTGTAATTACCGAAAAAGGTCGAGTTTTAAATTGGTTAAAACGTTCTAATTTATAAGACGGATAATATGTTTTCTTTTAAGGCACGTAGCACGTACAGATTGTCACCATGGCGGCAAACAATTGTTGTTTTTAATTCCGTTTCTAGAGCAAGCGTGAATTGTGCACGTATTTACTTTATGTGATTCGATTAATTCATTAACAATGTTAAACATTGATTATGGATATAAAGAATAAATGCCTGGAAAATTTCGAGCTTTTCGACAGATGGTGATAAAACTACGGTTACCAAATGCAACATTGAAAAGCCCTGACAAACAAGCGCATTTCCATTGAAAAGTCCTGACATTTTGTTGCAAACGTAATTCACTACTGTGGAAAAAATAAGTCAATTATTGGTTTTGTATTTCAAAATTCATTGTATTCCAAAATTCCATCCCTTCCACGTAAAACATCTACTCTATTTTATTGAAATATGGAAAAGCCTGACACTTCAAAAATCCGCAATCCTGACCAGAGCCCAAAGTCCTGACATGACAGGACAAGTCTTGACGTATGGTATCTCTATTTGATCTATACTAGAATACAGCATGCAGATCCCATTGTCGTACGAGGTATTACCGCATTTAATTACAACATTTTATTTATTTGCCGTGTTATCTTGCAGTGCAAAATATCCTGCGATTTTTTTGTGTGCTTGATTTTTACATCTCGTATACGAGAGATCATACCGCCGATTTTTTGAGGTAATGAAATCTATGGCAGTTTCTATTATTTTTAATTAATTCATTGCAGCCTGCCAAAGTCCAATGCTGAACATAGGCCTTCCCAAAGATAGCCTTGTAAAGAGATATTTGCCACACTTGCCACGCTTGGCAGACGACTTGGCAACGGCAGTTTTTTCTTTTCATCTTCAACTACATCTCCTGACTCCTGATTGGTTTCCCTCAGTACGATATTAGGTAGTGCGTAATCTAACAGCGTAACTTCACGGTTATTTTATAAGCTCTCAGGACGCAATCGTGCCCCGATTAATTACTATTTCATGCTGCCACCTCACGGTGCTAAATAATGCAATTTACAATCTCGAAAAATCAAATAAAATAGTTTAGTAAATATTTCGATTAAAAGCTTATAACAAATACATTCCATCCTAGTCCTCAGGGGTGACAACGCATCTGTGTTTTGATTCTCAATCGTGGATAAATGTAGATGTCTATGGGCCACAGCATCCAATTACCATCAGGTGGACTGTGTGCCCGTTTGTAACCCTTATTCTATAAAAAAATGCCATCTGACATTGGATTTTTGATCCGTCAATTTGAATATCTGCGACCTGCAAAAATCTCTACTAAGCGTTTCTTTCACGGTCTATGTATTTTTATACATCGGCTGTGAAAGAAAGAAAGAAACACTAAAAGTACTAGCCTTGATATAACGAGCTTGAATGTAACAAATCCTCGATTTAACGAATTTTTAGAAATACCTAGAACGCTCGTAAGAGCTAGCATAAAATATACCTCTACATTACGAATACATTTATCAAAAACCTTTTTATAACGAATTTTTTTAATCATTGCAGAATACAAATAGAAGTATATTGCTTTGAAGAAGTGTATACTTGACAGGTTCAGACACGTTAAATTCTAAGTACAGGTTAATAAACAAGTTTTCTTTTACCTTGTTAAAACGAATCGTAGTCCCAACTAATCTTATATAACGAATTGTTTGGTATAACGAATATTTCCTAATTCCCTTCAGTTTCATTACATTAGGTTGCACTATATAATGTTGGTTTATTTTAATTGACAAGGACTATTCAAAGGGGGTGAGAAATCGATCTAGCTAGGTCTAATCTCTAGGAAAATTTGTTTTCTCCGTGTCATCACGAATAGCAAAAATTTTACTTGTCCCCGCAAGTTGATCTACGCCATCTTCACAATACCCTATTGACTTGAGTGCGAGTTCAAATCCTGTAATGTAAATCCAGTTTTTTTTTCCTTTACATTATATAGCCCACATGGGACCACAGTTCGGCAAAAAATAAATAATTATTGACTAATAATGTTTTGTTTGCGGAGTTAGAAAAATGTTTGATTACAGTATTTTTCAGAAAATCATTGGTTTATTGATAAACGATCAAAATATATTTAATACATTTTATATAAATAATATTGGTTTATTCATAACGGCTCTAAAAATTTGAATAAAATTTTGTACCTATAGTAATATATAAGATAAAAATAAAACATACATGTAATTGGCATATTATAATCATTTATTTTAAAATAAAACACAATATTACGTTATAATATAATATTCGTCAGTGTTATTCTTATTACATAAACTGAAAATCAGCCTTCTGCATCTGCAGTATTAAGAACAAAAAACTTAAAATAAAAATAAAAAAAAACTTCTAAATATAACACTAAATCAGCCTTCTGCAGTATTATGAACAAAAAACTTAAAATAAAAATAAAAAAAGCTTCAAAATATAACACTAAATCAGCCTTCTGCAGTATTATGAACAAAAAACTTAAAATAAAAATAAAAAAAAACTTCTAAATATAACACTAAATCAGCCTTCTGCAGTATTAACGAGATTGCATTCCCTAATGTAGATGTTTATGAACCGCAGCACCCACTTACCATCAGGTGGACTGTATGCTCGTTCGTTTGTCACTCTTATTCCATTAAAAAAACAGCCAAACACACAAAAAATTATATCAAAATGGTTGGTCAAGCCATTTTTTTTTTGAATTAATGACCTTTTAATCAGGGCAATCTATATTTATTACATGAGAAATGAATTAACCAACTAACGGAGGTTCCTAAAAGTAGTAAGAATAAAAAATAGATTTAAAAATGTGTAAACAAAGAGCAATATCGTTGTGTTTATGAACCGCAGCACCCACTTACCATCAGGTGGACTGTATGCTCGTTCGTTTGTCACTCTTATTCCATTAAAAAACAGCCAAACACACAAAAAATTATATCAAAATGGTTGGTCAAGCCATTTTTTTTTTTGAATTAATGACCTTTTAATCAGGGCAATCTATATTTATTACATGAGAAATGAATTAACCAACTAACGGAGGTTCCTAAAAGTAGTAAGAATGAAAAATAGATTTAAAAATGTGTAAACAAAGAGCAATATCGTTGAGGCACGGTAATATTATCTAGTTGAGGTATTGTTTTGTAAACTGGTAAACTTATTTAATGACATTTTCCCCTATACTCATGTGCTATTCTATTTTAAGATGCTGTAAGCCTCGTGCTGTCCCTTTCCACTTTAAGACGACACATCGAAAAGGCTATCGCCGTACTGATCCGAGTGAATACATAATTTCTATAAAAACTTGAAAAAACGCCGTCATAAGGTCTAAAATTGCGTAGCGCCCGCGACGATTAAAAGCGCTTAGAAATTGTTGATTTGAGTAATCAAAATAATGAACAAGTAAATTATGAATATTGATGTTATGAATATATTTGAGTGATTCCCAAACATATAGATTAAGTAATTTCGTTGTAATTTCAACTATAGTGATTTTTTAGAGGCGTTTTCGCAAATAGTTATGATCGAGTCAAAATTATACAATCGTGTTTTTGAACAATCAAATTCAAGATAAAGACATGAATTTACCTATATCAAAATTCCACTTTCGTTAGTGGTGTCATAGTCCTATAATATTCGATGAAAGGAGGTGCATTTTTTCGCGGTGTCGCCTTAAGTCAAAGTGACTGTCCCATTAGTGGATCAAAAATACAGCAAAAACGCGACACCTGTCCTTTGTGTATACATGCGGTGTAGTGGCGGTAAAATGAAATCCACCAGCCCATATCGTCCCGTGGGTGTCGCAAGAGGCGACAGAGGGAAATTGAAACAGGTGATGGACATGATGCGGTGACCAGGATTAAGAAAGGAATGCTTCGGTGGTTTGGTCATGTAGAAAGAATAAATGCGGAAACACTGACAAAGCAAATATATGTTGCAGAAGTGAATGGAAGAGTCGGAAAGGGACGTCCTAGGCGGAAGTTTATCGACCAAATTGGCGATATACTAAAAATGGGCCAAATTAAGAGTGCCCTTAACCGACGAGCATGTATGCGTAGGTATATGGATGTGGAAGAGCGAGAAAGGTATGTCAGGATCGTGCTAAATGGAAGTCTGTAGTCTCTGCCAACCCCTCTGGGTGACAGGTGTGAGTGTTTATGTTTTTATGTGATGGACAGTATAGCATCTTCCTAAAAACCACTCAAAATAATAAAGAAATTGCGTTTGACAACTCGTTTGTTTGCCAGGCGTGTCAACTATAGCAAAATCCCCCTTATGAGCCAGTCTATGGGGGAGTCTTATGTTCAGCTGTGGACTGTAATGGTGGTAATGGTAACAGGTGGTAAAATTAAATTTTTTGTAAATTTTTAATTTGTAATATAGCAGACTTAATACGACCTAATCAATGTGACCTATTCGAAGTCAATGAACTATGCATTATTTAAGGATATCTCAAAAACTACTGGTCAGATTTAGATCAAATTTATGTAACCACTCGAGAAGCACCAGCGAGAAACTGAACTTTAAACTGAACTAAACAAAAAAAAACTGAACAAAAATTTACTTGGTGTCAAGTGTTCAAAGTAGTGTTAAAATGTAATATTTAAAAATTGTGAATTAAAACATTATCTGGGTACAAAATTTTATTCAAATTTTTAGAGCCGTTATGGAGATACCAGTTAATATAAATATACATTGTTATATATTTTTTATTTTTATATTATTTATATAAAATGTATTAAATATATTTTTGATCGTTTAACGATAGACCAGCGTTCAGATATAAAACAAGAATCCTCAAAACCTGTTCACCCATAAAAAGATCTAAGGTTAACACACATTAAAAAAAAACACACAGTCGAATTGAATACCTCCTCCTTATTGAAAATGGTAAAAACAGATGTAACCGGAAATAATACAAAAATATCAATCATGTGACTTTCATAGTTACTTTACACATTAATAAATAAATAAAAAAAAAATAAAAAGCCTTTTAATTCCATGCATTACAATGATTTTTGAGCATTGAAATTATTATGCAACAATTCAGTTCAGATTACCTAAATTAAATGATAACATAAATTAACATACTAATTAATTATTGTTTATATGCACTTGTAACCATATATTAAAATATATGACATTTAGCTTTACTATTAACATAAAAACATTTGGATTTTTTAAATGTTGAATTTTTTAATTATTCTTATCACACAAATATCAAAATCAAAATTAAAAATAAAATTATAATCTCGTACTTATACAATTCAATCAATAAAGTAATATTTAATGCTAGAATGATATAAATATTTTAAATATTATAAATAGCATGGACCCCTCTCAGGTAAAGGCCTCCTCCAAGGATTTCCATTTTTCTCTGTTTTTTGCTAATCTTAACCAGTTTGTTCCTGCGATCTTCTTTATGTCATCCTCCCATCTCATGTAGGGTCTCCCTGCTCGGCGTTTGCCTGGCGGGCCCTTTCATGTGATTACAATTACAGTCCACCTGTTGTCATCGCATCGGGCTATATGACCAGCCCATCTGAATTTTAGTGCTTGAGCGTAAGCCAGCGCGTCTTGTCTAGTCACTTTACACATAAGTAATTTAAATTAATAAGCGTTTTGTTCAAAAAAGGTTTTATTTAGTTTAATAGGGTTTTTTTTTTAGAAATAAGAACATTGTCTTACGCCACTGTTTTACAGTTGAGTTTAGACTGTTACGAAGTTAACAGCGCCGAGCCATAATAATTAGTTAACTACACGTAACCGGCATATTTTAAATAGGTTTCCGGACGATGTCTGCCCAAGTTCTAGTTACATTTTGCAGGAGCTGCTTTATTAAATAGCTTTTGGTTACACCGTGCCAACGAATGACTGTAACAATTTTTTTTAAAGTTTGCTTTTGAATAATCGACACTCATGCCAATTGAGTCTCTCGCTTGTATAACTTTTTTTTTATATAATAACGCTGACAAACGAGCACACAGTCCACCTGATGGTAAGTGGTTGCTGTGGCCCATAGACATCTACATCTATCCTCGATTACGAATCAAAATGCAGATGCGTTGTCACCCGTTAGGACTAAGATGGAATGCCTCGTTTCCAGTAAAAAGGGTCTCCGGTTCTCTACACTCACCATACGAAACACAGCAGCATTAAACTACTATTTTACGCTGGTATTGTGTGAGAGTGTGGTCCTTCCCCGGTCAAGCCGACCCATTCGTGCTACAACTATACTACTAATATTCCTGTAGCATGGCTCTACCAACTAATCGCCTTTTCGCGTTACTGTTCAATTCAGTAAATAATTTCAATAAAATATTTGAAATTCGCTTAGAAGAATAAAGAAGCCGCCTATTAAAAGTGATGAAGTAATATTAAAAGGGTCGTGGCATTCCAAAAAACTATCTATTTTTAATGAAAAATATAACTACAAAGAGGTATAAAAATGTAAAGAAATTATGAAATGTGATATAATTAATGGTAAATGGATTTCCTTTAATGGGCACATCTATTGGCAGAGGCATGTGGGAGTAATACACGGTTCTAATCTATCACAAGCATAATATATCTAATATTACAACTAGGGTAAAAAGCCATATTTTTCATAGGACAAAGGTTACTATCACTCAGTCCATCTGATGATAAGTGGATGCTGTGGCCCATAGATATGAACTTTTATCTTTAATTAAGAACTAAAATGCAGATGCGTTGTCACCCCTGAGGACTAAGTAAAAAGTGTCTCCGGTTCTCTAAACTCAATATACGCAATACAGCCGCATTAGAGCCCCGGTCGAGCCGACCCATTCGTACCACAACCACTATAGCTGCAGCGTGACTCTATTACGTGATGATATGTGTGCCTTCAATAGGCTAAAAACGTAAAAAATTCTTAACTGTTCATTTGTACGACCTATTCTTGAATGTTCATTGCGAGACTGGAACCCTCAATATAAGGTTTACTACTCTTGAAGTGAGTGAATGGTGTCCAGAAAAGGTTACTAAGAAGGTACCTTGATTACTGAGCACATACGAATTATCGAATGTGACTATGAAGAAAGGTGAAAGAAACCATTATCACTTACTTCCTTTGTCCGTTCGGTGTAATATTATTGATTTTTTTATCAAAAAAGTTGTTTGGGCACGTTGAGCGAATGAGTGAAGACCGAATGGTGAAGAAAATATATAGCGCGAAAGTAAATATTAAAAGGTGTCGAGGTAGACCGAGACTAACTTTCGAAGACCATGTGAGCGAATTACTCGAAGAGGGGAAGGTCAAGAGTACTCGGATACTTAGACGTGCATGTATGAAGAAGTTAATGAACATGAAAGAAGCGAAAAGGTATGTAAGGATCGTGACACTTGGCGATCTGTTCTCTCTGGCTACCCCGTTAGGTGCGTGAAGATAAGTAAAAAAGTTGTAATGGTTCCATTAACTCGCTAGAATTATGAACTGATGTCACTACAAATGTTCCCATGCATAAGAAAACGGAAACTTCTTTACACAAACAGAGTTCAAACGAACAATAGACGTAGTCGCTTGACTTCTGATGATTCTTTTTTTATTTGATACTTCCGAAATGGTCACGTATGAATTTACAGAAAAAAGTTTAGCGTATCTATTTAGACTTGATTCTAGTGG
The DNA here is from genome assembly GCA_036936625.1 of Parnassius smintheus behrii. Taxonomy (NCBI): domain Eukaryota; kingdom Metazoa; phylum Arthropoda; class Insecta; order Lepidoptera; family Papilionidae; genus Parnassius; species Parnassius smintheus. Next base: position 204,363 of record JAUPFT010000060.1, on the reverse strand, counting down.
TTAAAGTTTCTTGAGTTTGTAGTATAATTACCCCAAAAGGGTCAAAAATTTAAAGTTTAAACTAAAATCCGACTTCAAAGTACTTATAAGAGTAAAATAATTTCGACTCAACGGCTTCACAAAACGTTAGAACACGAAGTTAATGGTAAAATCAGGTTTTTGATCACTACTTTATATCATCATAAACCTGAGAAAATCCAATTTTTCATCAAAAATCTACACTGATTTAGTTTTAGATAAAATCAACCTAACCTACGCTTAATCTTTATCATAGTCCTAAAGAAGTTCAGGTATTTTAACAACAATCAGGATTCTTCCAGCAGGGTTGTACGGGATAATTATCAAGATAATTATATATTGATAATCATCAATCATAATAACGTTTTTTCTTGCGTTTGATATAGTCCGTAGCCTCCAGCATGTATAATAATAATGTAAATTTGTTTAAATTTTGTTATCGTTCGGAGTATTTTTTGTTTTGGAATAAAGTAATTACAATTACATGTTAAAATACGTTTATTACACTTTGTATTGCTGGATAATAATGGATCGGATAATTATCAATGAACATTGTGTTATCTTGATAATTTGCAACCATGTTTTTCAAGTTAATGATAAGATTAAGTAATAACTTTGCCTTCTTCCGGTTCTACATTAAAAGCCTAGGTTTTTGATCAAAAACCTGATTTTATTATATACCTGCTACTTATACTACGACTTAAAAGCCCTAACTTCACAACCTGTTATGTTGAAATTATTTCATCCTTTTTAGTCCTTTGAAGATCGTTGGCTGATATTTTTATTTCTGTTATTATAGATACTCCATTTTACATAGGCTAAGGTATAGAGATATCATTTAACGGTTTCGATATGGCTATGAGATCGAGAACTAGCCTCATATTTATTGGCTTTAAGTCTACTTTTTAGGGGAATTACAAAATTATTAAGAGCCTCGTGGCGTTGATATATAGTTTGATTTAAAATTTCTATCTCCTGCAATTTCGTTAAAGGAATTAAACTTTATTATAACGGCTGGGAACGATTTGGCGGAGAAATATAATAGAAAGCTTAAGCTATCTGAACTTACTTGATTTCAATTTGTCTAGAAATTCTACCCTGTCAGTAAAACCAACATTATTCTACGGCAAGTGAGGCTTGGAGGTGGAATTTGTTGAAAATACGACCTCAACGAATACGATACCTGGCTTAATTATGAAATTAAAAAAACAGAGGAGGTTCTCCATTCGAGTGTGTTTTTATGTACGTATGTTACGCGATATCTTTATTAATTGTGAACCAGTGTTATTATTTTTTATTGAATATATTATCTATACTAATAAATAAAGGTAAGTGTGTGAATATAGGCTGTAACTTTAACTGTTGTTACAGTGTAAATATGTATTTTATTAATAACTTGACCACACCGCCACCTATATCTAGTCTCGACAAAACAAATATATTGGTATGACCACAGTATCAAGTCCGTATGAAGTTACATGATCACTAACTGACACTAACGATTAAACAAATGAATAACAACAAATACTAGCTTTTACCCGCGACTTGGACTTCGTCCTCGTGGAACTTAAAAACCGTGCGATCTATATTTGTTCTCCTTGGGCAAGTAGTTCAATTATTATCAAAGGAACATTTTCAATTCGTTTATTTTGTTATTATCTCGAGAGAAATAAAACTTATAATTTTTATCACAGGTAAATAGTAATATATATATATATATATATATATATATATATATATATATATATATATATATATTGAATATATTTCTATTAGTTGCCAATATGTCATTACTAGACGTACTTCGACCGCCTTCGGCTGCAAATTTGGGTAAACGACCAAAGAAACAAAAACAAAAGCTTTCGAAAAGACGGTTGTTTGTATATTATTTCATAAATAAATATTTAATGTTTATTTTCAATCTCTAGAATATAAATATTTGCAACAGATATTTTGCGTAAAGATTATGTAGCTACTACCGTGTATATACTAAAAACGAAACCACGAAGAGAAATTGCTTCAAAAGTAATAAAGCTATAAATAGAGTAGGATAACAAGCTATCTAAATATTTATGGCGTTTAGAATTACGTACCACGTATATATGTTAAAACTAAACCATAAAGTAAATATTATGTGGTTTAGGTCATAAATGTTTATTATTATATAATATTAATAAATTGGTTTTTATGTCGGTGAATATTTCATGAGCTTTAAATTTAATATTCATGTAACTAATAGGGAGACATGTCCTACGCATGGATGACCGCATTTTAACAAGAGCTGACTTTTACTCTGAGATGGCAGAAGGTAAACGAAAGTACGGTGATCAGCATCTGCGCCATAAGGATGTATTAACGAGATCTGAAAATATAAATAGTGAAGTGATGTGAAATTGTGAGTTAAAAAACTTAAATTAATGACATCTATAGAAGTTTTTTGAGATGTGAATAATATTTTGTTTGTATAAAACATGCGTTTATAAGATTTAACAAACGTTAAAGATTTGCATGATTAGATACGGTTAACATAGCATGTAATATTATTGTACATTAAGAAAATAGTCTGGTATTTAATATTTTTAGGTAATACAGTATCTTATTAGCTTATTACCTACTTATAATATACACGCATAAATAACTTTGATTACATTTACTTAATCCAGGATTATCATTTAGTACAAGCCTGTATGGATCTCGCCGACTACGGGGATTTATAATATATATTATATGTAGTTTTCAATAACTTAATTCTTTCTGTGCCACCAAGCATATTCCACAGATGTAAAGTGATGATAGTAGTATTTTTCAAGCTATGGCATAGCTTCTATCGCGGGCCTTGAGCGCGGGGACCGAATCCAGAAATTCCGTAACGAAAAAACCTCACGCTCCCCACTCCGACGGGTGGCTTGAAGGCCGTGCATTGTCTAACGTCGTTTCTTTTCGGCAGTCTTCGACACGGTGTTAGTGTGCGTGCAACTAGACGTATTGTACGACTCTACGAAGCTCGCACGAATCGAGACGAGCTGCTCCGAAATCGGACGAATACATAAGCAGCTGTTTATGAGAAAGTATATAGGTGTATAGGTATTTATGTACAACAGTGAATAGCTGTACTTGTAAAATTTGTGTATAAAGTGTTTTTAATATGAATGAACAAAGTGCATTTATTATTTATTTATTTAATAAAAGAAAAAAAATTGTTTTCTTATCGGTCACCACGCTCAAAAAGTGTAACTTGAATTAATATCAAAGAAAAAGAAATACTGCATAAATAAAATAAATAAATAATTGCATAAGTTGATACAAAATGCTATGCAATAGCTTTACCGCGGCAGTCCCCGAGTGCCACACGTCTTTTTTTTTAATTACCGATTGACACGATTTTCGGTTCTAACCCACGTATTGGTTGTAATCAGTGATCTTATAAGATCATTGGTTGTAAATTGTAATACACATATCTAATAAATGCTCTATTTTGATCAGTGTTGTTGCCCCCCTATTATGCGACGCAATAATGGTTCTGGCAAGAATGGTGTGCATAGTAGGACATGACAGCCGTTTTTGTGTTTGTTATGTTTTATGTTTGATTATGAACATATACGAATTTTATTTTATTTTTTTTTTTTTTTTTTTTTTTTATAGAAGAGGGGGCAAACGAGCATGCGGCTCACCTGATGTTAAGTGACTACCGCCGCCCATGATCAACCGCAACACCAGGAGAATTGCGGGTGCGTTGCCGGCCCTTTAGAAAGGAGTAAGCTCTTTTCTTAAAGGTCCCCAGGTCGTATCGGTCCGGAAAAATCGCCGGTGATAAACTATTCCACAGAGAGGTTGTACGTGGAAGAAAGCTCCTTGTGAAACGTACAGTGGTGGACCGCCAAGCATCCAGATGGTGTGGATGGTATCGGGACGTTTGCCGTGTCGTGCGTTCACGAAATTTGGCGGCTGGGATTAATCCGAACAATTCCTCAGAGCACTCCCCGTGATAGATGCGATAAAATACGCAAAGAGATGCAACATCTCTTCGCAACGCCAGTGAATCGAGCCGATCGGAAAGCACTCGGTCGTCGACGATTCGAGCCGCTCTGCGCTGGATGCGGTCAAGTGGAAGGAGCTGGTACTGGGGAGCCCCAGCCCAGAGATGGGAACAGTATTCCATGTGCGGTCGAACCTGCGCCTTGTAAAGTTGCAGGCGGTGTGCCGGCATGAAATACTGCCCCGCTCTGCTGAGCACGCCAAGCTTTTTAGAGGCCAATTTGGCCTTCCCTTCCAAGTGACCACGAAACTGCACGTCACTCGATATGTCGACGCATTATTATTATATGAATTTTATATTATATGAATTTTATTATTATTATATGAATTTTATTATTATTATATGAATTTTATCGTTTACATGTAGTTTTCATGTAATGGATGACTTTATCTATAGATAACTGTCAAAAATATAATTTCTAGCTGCTTATATTCGTAATACATTAGGTGTAAGTAATATTTTGAAATTGTGTGAAAACACAGATCTATTTTTATTTAATTGCAATTAATTAAACTGTCTTATTTATGTGTTTCTTAAGGTCACTGATAGTGTGAATTTTTATTGGAAGGCACGATTGTTGAAGTTTTACTTCAGCACAACAGCAATAAAGCAGGACCGAAAACACTTCCTTGTGGAACGCCATATTTTTATATTACACCTGTATCTGGATGAGAACGACATAATGTCCTCATTTACTTTTGCAATGATGATGTTGTTGTCTATTACTGAGATGTGATAATATTACCGCTAGTGCTAAGTGCACTGTAGACACGCTTAAAGTTTTAGTAGGTCATTTCGAACTTGGCCAAAACCGTTAAAAAACTGGGGCTTATATATAAATATATGTTTTGTACATACATTTTTCATACATTTTGGATAAAATTGGCATTCGCAGGGTCCCGACCCTATTTAGTATGTTAATTGATAGTTGATATTTTTTGACTATTGATAGCTTTAATGAACCTGGAAAACGAAAAATATGTACTCAATTAATTTGTATATTTGTCATCTCAACCTTCAGAGCTAGTTTGTTTTGTTAACATTATTTCTCTTCTAACCTAAATTTCTGACATGGAAACAGAAACAGAAACAGAAACTTTTTTATTCAATGTAGATTATAACAAATACTTATTGAAAGTCACTTTTTCATTTACGTTCGCAAAAAAAAACCTCTGTTCTGGGATGAACCAGCAAGAAACCCAGTGGGACTATTTTTTTCCAATAATAGCTTACAATCACGTTTACAATTAGCAACACAAGACAATTAGAAATAGCTTGGTAGCGATCACCCTTCCCAGGGGTTATTATCATCCATAAATTCCTTAATATTATAATAACCCTTTTTATACAAACTTAGTTTAATAACATTTTTGAACTTTGTGTATGATAAATTTTGCATATTTTCTGGGATTTTGTTGTAAAAGCGTATACATCGCCCCAAGAATGAATTACTGACTCGGTGGAGTCGAGTAACTGGTACTACCAGCTTGTGTCTGTTCCTAGTATTTACAGAATGAATATCACTTATTTTCGCAAAACTACTTTTATTTTTGTGTACGTACATTACATTTTCATAAATGTATTGAGAGGCCAGAGTTAAAATATTAATTTCCTTAAATTTTTGTCTCAGTGACTCTTTTGGTTTTAAATTATATATTGCTCTAATGGCCCTCTTCCGTAAAATAAATATTGTAATTTCAGTGTCAGTAGCGTGTCCCCATAGCAAAATACCATACGACATAATGCTATGGAAATAACTAAAGTAAACTATTCTAGCTGTTTCAACATTGGTAAGAGTTCTAATCTTTTTTACAGCATATGCTGCAGAATTAAGTCTGCTAGCTAGTTTTGATATATGGGGGAGCCATTGAAGCTTTGCGTCCAGTGTGATTCCAAGAAAAATGGTGGTATCAACAAGATTCAATTCCTCCCCATTTAAAATTACATTAGTATTCACATGTTTAACATTAGGAGTTATAATTGCAAAACATCGAGTTGACACTCGCGTAGTTGCTAAATAAGTTTTTGTTATTGTAGCAGTTAATTCATAGGTCAATAAAGTGATTATTAAAAGCGGAAGCTATTTCTACCTGACTTGTGAGAATTGTGTTATTAATTTATAACTTTTTTCTATATTTAAAGTTAATCTTAGTTATAAAGTTATATTTTAGGAGTAATAACAGTTACTATCATCAATTATTGAGATAAACGACCCAATTATATTTCGTTGTGGCCTGTATTAAAATATTAGTGCAATAATTTATTGATTCCATTAATACCTTTTGAAAGTACTAGTCTGCCCACGCTAGTATATGTTATATATCTTTGTCCTGTCAATGAGTGACATTTAAAAATTGAAGTTTTTGACATACAATTTGCATAGATTAACTTCTTTATAGTTATTCGGTTTCTTTAAATCGCACACTGATGTGCCTTTAACTGTAACCAAAACTGGCAGCGCTTCCGATCATTTTCAAGATGAGTTTTATATTATATATTTTCGACCACTGACACGTTTAACGTGTATGCAAATTTATTCTTTACTTTTTTTTCACGTCGTTCATTCATAAATTTATGTCTGATTACCTGCCGCAGTAAATGGAGGTAAATTGATTTTAATGATCAAGAGATGTAGTGGAGCTTATACTATTACAGAGAATTACTTTACTTATATTTACTTACTAAAAATAAAACCTCATGCTAGGATTTTTTCGTGGAGGCAGTTTACAAAAAATGCACATGGACGAGAATCCAGATCCGGCATAATTATTTGTAGACCATATATATAGTAGTTACTTGCGGGTTTCGAATCCGCGGCCCTCAGAGACGCAACTCAATGCCAAGCCACTGCACCATGGAGCCGTCAAACAATCAATTGACATGGACGAATTGACACGAAGCGGTCAATGTAATTGAACTACTGTGTTGTTTCTATTCTTTAGTAGAATAATGAATTCACTGCTATAGGCATTTTAATTCTTTATCTTTACGGCTTTCAACTGTATTTTATAATATAAAAGATACAAACTTTGTATACTTTACGTTTAAAAAATCTCTTCATGCGTAACTTTCAACTAACCGAATATTGTATCTGAATCGTGTTTTCCCGAGCGTTCATTACATCCCAAGACCTTTCTTTACCGCCGTAACTTTATTAGCAACTTGTTATGTTAGCTTCAACTTTTATCTTTTGATTAATTATTGTATTAGATACACGTCGTTCTTTGAGTTAATTTTGTACAGCGGGATGACTACAGGAGTAAGGAGGCAAATTTTTAAATAAAGTAAATTAACATCGTATTACCGTACGAGCTAAAGAAATCCGCTGTGACTGCGTGTTGAATGTTGATGGGTTTTACATAATTCTCACACAATGATTACCTTCAACACCAAACATGTAATTAATCAGTATTTTAAATTACAGAGTTGGTACCGGTGGTTGAATCGGGTCGTTCGTTCGCTATAAAATTAAAGGCGGTGTATAATGTCTTTGTGTGGAACGACTCTGCTAATATGATAAATTTAATGTATAATAGTGATGATAATGATTTCAATCAAGATATATTATATCCGCCTTCTATGCTCTGTTGAGCCGTGGTAGCTCAGATGGTTAGCGCTCGCTGTAAATTTCACAGTACGCGAGCAAACCGGGTTCGATCGCCGCCGGCACCAATGAAATTGTTTATTGCAATTTTAAGTGCTTATTTACCACGTGCTCGGCGATGAAGGAAAACATCGTCAGGAAACCTGCATGTCTGAGAAATTAGAAAAAAAATATTTCGAAGACATGTGAAGTTCGCCAACACGCATTGGGGCAACGCGGCGGACAATTTTCTTGCCCTAAATAAAACCCTCTCAGAAATGAGCGGAGGCCTGTGCCCAGGAGTGGGAAGTATTTAGGCTGTAACTTTTTCTATGTTCTGTTGAATATGACTAGGTAATTGCCATGAAAAACCTTAGATTTTTTTTTGTCTTACCAATATTTGAATTTTTAGAGATTTGAACAAGTAGGATATTGAAGTGAACACTTCTTTAGCATCGTTGTGATTTGAAACTGGATGAAACGAAAAAGCGACACCAAAAAGAGACAAATGTGTACATCTATAGGATTTAGCTTGCAAGAGAATGAGTTAGAATACAGTGTAGTAAGCGACAGTAGCCTAAAGGCAGGGCGCGGACCGCGAACTCAATAGGTTGTGGTTTTGAATCCGCCATTCGACTACTGCCGTGTACCACTCCTAACACAAGCATTTTTCTTAACTTACCAACAGTAGTTAAAGGGAATTTTAGTAATGTTTTAGCATTTTCTTTTATAGAAGAGTGGGCGATGTTTTAAAAACTAATGTATTAAGTAAATAAATTTAACCATAAATGTGGTGTCGGTTTTTTACAAAAGATCAAAGGATTGTTGGCAGAGTTTGGTCGCCGCGTCCACACCGTCCACACGTTGGCCGCGCGTTTAGTTTGCTACAAGCTCCCAGAGTGATTACACGCATCTGATTTAAATTTTATATTCAAGCTTTGTAGGGTGGATGCTCCAATTACCAGCCTTTTACTGCCAATTTCAACTTTAAACATTCCCACTACTTTAATTATAATAATAATAAAGCCTCTTTATTCCTTAATAGAAAATAATTACAATACAACAATTATATCTACGCTTAGAAAATAAAATACAATATACATTTCAATTAAGGATCCCTCTTTGGGTAAAGGCCTCCTCCATCTTTTCCCGCTCTTTTCGGTTCTGTGCTATTGTTAACCAATTTTTTCCTGCTGTCTTTTCAATCTTATCGACCCATCTTTCTTTCGGTCTTCCTTACTTGTGTTTGCCTGTTGGTCCTGTCCACATGTTTGCTCGTTTATTCCATTTGGTATCTGTAGATCGTGCTACATGACCTGCCCACTTCCACTTCAATTTTTGAGAGTAATGTAATGCGTCTATCACTCTCGTTTTCTTACGAATGTCATTGTTTTTGCATTTATCTTTTAGTTTTAGGTTTAGGATACTTCTTTCCATTGCACGTTGACATGTTAGTATTTTATTCCTTGTTTGTCTATTGAAGATCTATGTTTGGCAGCCATATGTGAGACGGGGAAGTATGCAGGAATCCATGACTTTCTTTTTTAAATTTAGTGGCAGATCCGCTTTGAGTACCTCTTTATGTTTCCAAAACTTATTCCAGGTTATAGCAATTCTCCTATCGATCTCGTCTTGATTTCTAGAAGTTTTAAAAGATGTTTGTTTGCCTAGGTAGTTATTGTGGTCTACATATTCAAGTTCTATGTCATATACTTTTATTGCGTGTTTTGTGCTATTTGTGCATACCTTCGTTTTTTCGGTGAGTGGCTTCATGGCTTCAAGTTTTTTATGTGAATCGGAGAAGATAACAATATCATCGGCGAAGCAAAGGTTGTTCAAATAGTTGCCATTGGGATTTATTCCTGCTTTATTCCAGGATAGGTCTTTCACAATGTGTTGTAGTACCGCTATGAAAAGTTTAGGTGAAAGAGGATCGCCTTGTTTTACTCCTCTACGTATTTTGATCTCAGGTCCTGTACGATCAAGTTCAACTCGGCTTGTGCTTTGTTCATAGATATTTTTTATGATAGCTATATATGTTTGTGGTATTTTTTGCTGTTTGAGAGCTCTCCTTATACTTTCATGGGATATAGAGTCGAATGCTTTTACGTAGTCTATGAATCCGAGATATAGAGGTTTACTGAACTCTACAAATTTTTCAATTATTAAATCTAAGGTATGGATATGATCTATGGTGCAGAAACCTCTACGAAAGCCCGCTTGTTCTGTAGGTTGCTGTTCGTCTATTTGACCTCCTATCCGTTTTTCTAGGCACAATGCGAAAAGTTTATATATCGCAGGTAACAGACTTATAGGGCGATAGTTGCTAGCATTCGTTGGGTCACCTTTTTTGTACAAGAGAATAATTCTTGATAACGCTACGTTTTTCTAAAACTCTATTAAACAGTTCCACTACTTTAATTAGCGCGATTTAATTATTTTTAAACATTTGTTTTAATCGATGAGATATTTATCAAAAACAATAATGAACATTTATTTACAATCACAAATCATCAAGATTATTAAGAGAACAATTTTAAAATTAAAAAAATGAAGCACGTCGTTTATACGTGGTACAGCCATGCAGTTATATTAGAAGTATAGTTGTAGCACGAAAGGGTCTGCTCGTCCGGAGAAGGACCACGCTCTCACGGAATATCAGCGTAAAATAGTAGCTAAATAATAATGCTGTGTTTCGTATAGTGAGTGTAGAGAACCGGAGACCCTTTTTAAAGGAAACGAGGCATTTCATCTTAGTCCTCACGGGTGACAACGCATCTGCATTTTGATTCGTAATCGAGGATGGATGTAGATGTCTGGGGGCCACAGTAACCACTTACCATCAGGTGAACTGTGTGCGGCGCTGAAGCCGTCTCAGCTCAGATATATTTATATTAGATAGCTCAGATGGTTTTAGGGCGGGGAAAAGTCCGTCGCCGATGCTCATGTCATGTACTTTTTATGCACTTATTATTATTATTTTCTCAAAGTATTGTAGTTTGTCAGACATGCAGGTTCACGTAGTTTTTTAGTATTTTTGTATACCTAGGAAAACATACAATATTAATAATAATATACGATAACAACCTTTATCTTGTAGCGTATATGTACGTAGCAGTTGGCATTCGTTTGAGTGAGTATTGAATGTATGTTTGGACTACCATGTTTAATGATTCCACACAAAGGCTGTTCGCCATGACGTAACTAAAAGCACCGAGCTATCTCCGAGTACAGCACAAGCTCCATGCGCGTTTCGACGCAGAATTAAACGGGCTCACTATACTCGTACACAACACGATTACTACAAAAGCTTTTAAATGTCACTGCAATCGTTCTGGGTTGTTACACCTTTTTTTTGAAGACACTGGTCGCTCAGTGCTATTTTACATATTGACTGCATAAGTTCCAATGTTTTGTTGTTTGGTTAGTAAAAATAATGAAAAACTCACCGAACCAAACGATCTGCAAAAATTATACGAATATGTATAATTAATGTGACTTGACAGCCAAATTGCAACAGTGTAAAGTAGAGATGGGCCGAATATGGATTTCACCGAATACGAATATTCAGCCGAAAGTTCGGTGAAATTTGTACCGAACCGAATATTTGGCCGAACATTATTCGGCAATAAAATCACGGTAACTAACCAATTTATGTCGAAACTTGTTACCGTAAAACGCGCGGGGTTATCGCCGAACCCTATCTTCCTCTAGTACTGAGCAAATTGTCAGCACATGCTTATGTTTTGACTATTTTTGTAGGAAAAATGGTATTTCATTGTGTTATTCTTAGTGAAAATTGATAAAAACAAATGACAGGATATCTACTATTTGTACTTATTTTAGAGAAACTGACGACCAACGTAAAGTGGAATGTGTTAATGTAATATAATGTTTCTTTGTTTGATTCCAAAAACATTTTATTAAGCTTCCTATTTTTGCTATAATTGGAAATAAATCTACAGTGCCTCAAAAACATAACGCTGTACAAGTAGATATAACTCAAAAATAAAATACACTTTCAACAGTAAAATTATGATAGACATGGCATTACTCAATTCGTACATTTCACTACAGTGGACACTTTGAGTAATACTTTAACGAATTTTCGGTGATTTAGCCGAATATTCAGCCGAATACGAATATTCGGTAAAGCTGCCGAATATGCCGAATACCGAATATGAAACGAATATTCGGCGCATCTTTAGTGTAAAGTATATTAGGATCATTCTGTCGTCTCTCAATAACATAGTAATAATATTATGATGATTCTTCTTCTTGATTACCTTACCCCCATTATGTTTATCTAGAACAACTATACCTAATCTGCCTCTTTTCTCTCTACCTATATAGTAAATAGATATCAAATTGATTATTCCTAAAAAGTAAAATTTCATCACCGGCCTTTTTGATCACGGTTATCTAAAGTGTTAACCCTATTTTGTTCAATCGATATTAGGCTAAGTAATATTGAGGCATTCCTCAAATGCCGAACCCAAATCCAAAAACGTTTATAAGTATTCCATTTTTATTTTACAACAAAAGCGCTGCTGCTACGTTTACGTTACGTCAGATTTACGATACATAATATAATACCAAAATATATTATGTAGGTACCCGTTATTTACTTTGGAATTTAATAAAAAAAAAAATATTTTTATATTATTACACATGCAGGTTTGTTTATATTGTTGGTAATGTAGTTTGACAATATACGTGTCCCGAAACTCAACGTCAAGCGGGCCAGACGAGAGGGGGGAGAGGGGTCTCACCAGTCCCGGGAAAAATAAAAATCCATATCAGTTAGTTTAATTATAACTGACAAATTTATGAAAAGAAGGAAAATCGACACCCTAAATTAAATCATTAGCTATTGTGACCACAAATTTCTCAATTTAAAGGGATTTTTTCACTAACGTGGTCCTAAATAAACGTGCTATTAATCTCAGTCACAAATTTAACAAAAAAGGGTATAATATACAATAGTGTTGTGTATGTAAAATTACGTTATGGATACGTAAATATACACTAGAGTGTTTATAAAATTTAATTTTGTACTATAATTTTATGATTCTTACTAGTTAAGTACCTGTCCGTGTTAGCTAAATTATGTTGAAACTTGATAATATTCTAATTTGACAATTTTATTTTTTTGTTTTATTTTGCAAAATTACGTTAAACGTACATATTTGAAAATACTAAACAACTATGATTTTCTTTAAAGGTAAACTTAGTTACATTTTTGCTTAGGTAGGTTCATAGCGTTAAATAAATATATAATAATGAACACCCAACGTATAATTTACTGCTATAATAATTAATTAAACGGTTAAGACATAAGATTTAAACTTAAATAAATCTTAAGCCTTATTCGACGTATTTCAATCCTGTTTTTAATAAATTTACTTAATACTCCACTTATCACAATTATTCAATAAAAAATGTCAATATTTTTACCATTTTACCAATATGAGGTATGTGTAACATGAATATACTTCTGAAGTTGACACTAATGGTTCGTCAGCCTATCAATAGATTCATTTTTCAGACTCATATATGTCTTTATTGACTATGTGCTGTTGTTTGTCACATTTGCTTGTACTAGCGACGCTCCCCGGCTTCGCACGAGTGACTTCTGGAACTCCACAACAGCACCACCTACTAGGGCCAATTGTTAATATAAACCATTCTCGAATCAACTTATTCAACACACACAAAATTTCATTTAAATCGGTTCAACCGTTTAGGAGTTCAGTCACATACACACGGACAGAAGAATTATATATATATATATATATATATATATATATATATATATATATATATATATATATATATCCTATACTATTAAACGAGCAATTCTTGTATATATGTATATATATATATATAATCGGGATCTCGGAAACGGCTCCAACGATTTTCATAAAATTTAGTGTCCAGGGAGTTTCGGGGATAATAAATCGATCTAGCTAGGATTTATTTTTAGAAAATGTCTTTTTGTCCGTGTTTTTAGACAATGAAAAACTGCTACAATATGATTAGTATAAGAAGGTAAATTTTGACGGATTGTTAGTGATTATGAATAGCTTAATTGGTATAATGGTCGGTCGGTGGTTCGTAAACCCCCGGTTCGAGTCCAGACCGACCGACCGACTTTTTTTTAACTTTTTTTTAATATTCCTTTCTTTTTTGAGAAAATCTATTTTTTCGAGCCCTTTTTTAGTATTTTTTTTAAAAACACGAAAATTTAAATTAAAATAATTGCACTCATGATTTTTTATTCAAATAACCAGTTCCGTTTTTTCTGTTATGTCGCTAAGATCAAAAAATATTATTTATATTTCATCAGTATGTCATTTGTATCTAAATATAATTTCCAAAACACACGAATTAAACAAATTGAGCGAAAAATACCGAGCAAAGCTCGGTCAACCGGGTACTATATATATATATATATATATATATATATATATATATATATATATATATATATATATATATATATAGTACCCGGTTGACCGAGATTTGCTCGGTATTTTTAATTCGTGTGTTTTGGAAATTATATTTAGATACAAATTACATACTGATGAAATATAAATAATATTTTTGATCTTAGCGACATAACAGAAAAACGGAACTGGTTATTTGAATAAAAAATCATGAGTGCAATTATTTTAATTTAAATTTTCGTGTTTTTAAAAAATACTAAAAAAAAACCGGCCAAGAGCGTGTCGGGCCACGCTCAGTGTAGGGTTTCGTAGTTTCCCGTCCGTCACAATAAGTGTTCCCACTTATGAGTTTAAAGATGGGTATCCATAATGTTCGCGCTCCTTCAACTGCTCCCGGTAGTGGGTACTGTTGTTTCCATCCAAGTTCAAAATAATTTTCCTAGAAAGTCCTTATAAAGTTCTACTTTTCAGATTTTTTTCATATTTTCTAAACTTATGGTTCAAAAGTTAGAGGGGGGGGGACACATTGTTTTTTACTTTTGGAGCGATTATTTCCGAAATTATTGTCATTATCAAAAAATGATTTTAGTAAACCCCTATTCATTTTTAAATACCTTTCAATATATCACACGTTAGGGTTAAAATTAAAAAAATCACATCCCAGTTTACATATTGGGGGGCTACCCTAATAAAACATTTTTTTTCCAATTTTTATTTTACCACTTTGTCGGCGTGATTGATACACATATTTGTACCAAATTTCAGCTTTCTAGTGCTAACGGTCACAGAGATTAAGCGAGGACGGACAGACGGACAGACAGACATGGCGAAACTATAAGGGTTCCTAGTTGACTACGGAACCCTAAAAAGAGCTCGAAAAATAGACTTTCTCGAAAAAGAAAGGAATGTGAAAAAAAAATTAAAAAAAGTAGGTCGGTCGGTCTGGGCTCGAACCATGGTATTACGATTTTGTGACCGCCCAATATACCAATTAAGCTATTTGTAATCATTAACAAACTGTCAAAATTTACCTTCTTATTCTAACGATATTGTAGCGGTTTTTCATTAATCATTCTGTCTATTGATGCAAACGACATCAAAGTCCGTTGCGTAGTTTAAATACGTGATTCCTTAACTTGTTTGTGGTGTTTGCAGTTGAGTAAGTAAAATAACATCGGAAGGTTTTTCTTCTGTTTCTTTCCGCCTATTGGAACAACGGAAGTAGCCAACTTTGAAGGGTTGCGCGGAAATTTTTAGAAAGTAGTACGTACCTGTAAAAAAATAACTTGAGACCCTTTTAAATTTCATTACGCAAACTTATCCTTTATTCAAAATAAAATATTATTTTTTAAGATTTTGTTCTTGTTGATGGTAAGAACTTTATAAGTTCCGCGTTTAACAAGTGTATTACTTTTGTTTGTTATTGTGTGTTACTTTAGTTAGTAGTTTGACTCAAAACTGATATTGGTGGTGCTCTTTTCTGCTCTGGCATTCCGTCTGGATGGATACCTTTTTCTAACCTCCTTTTGCCGCCCAGCAGCAATGCACTCGCGCAAGGACGTAGCTAAGCGCCCATGAGGACGGATGTGGAATAAGAAACAAAGCAGCATTCAGCAG
The DNA here is from genome assembly GCA_036936625.1 of Parnassius smintheus behrii. Lineage (NCBI taxonomy): Eukaryota > Metazoa > Arthropoda > Insecta > Lepidoptera > Papilionidae > Parnassius > Parnassius smintheus. Next base: position 188,660 of record JAUPFT010000060.1, on the reverse strand, counting down.
TCCCGGCAGAAAGTACAGCAAGCAGCGTGGCACTGTCAAGCTGTAAAATTAGAGAATATTATACTTGTTTACTTAATAAGTATAATATTCTGTATGGAGCCATAATATAATGTTAATGCATTGATGTACATGATATAATTTGCCATGCGTTTGGAACTTCCTATTTTTGTATTAAGCATGGTTGTTGCTTAATACAAAAATATCGTCATGCATGACGAGTTTACTTGATCTGTGTACATTTCAAACCATTTGACGATCCTAAATAAAAAACGTTTTCACTTTACTTCATATTACATTTAGAAAATTAACAATAAATTCTGCGCTATGACTAACAACTTAAAGACTTGTCATTCCTTATATATATATATATATATATATATATATATATATATATATATATATATATATATATATATACGAGGTGTGTTCAAAAAGTAAGGTGACTTTATATTTTTATGAAAAACTATTTATTTATTCATCAATATTTATGTTGTCCCCTTCAAAGTAATCCCCCTCAGATATAATACACTTGTGCCAACGTTTTTTTCAATCGTCAAAGCATTTCTGATAATCACTTTCTGGTATAGTCTTCAGCTCTTTCAGCGATGCAGTTTTTATCTCTTCAATCGTTGCAAATCTTCGTCCTTTCATAGATCTCTTCAGTTTTGGGAACAGGAAAAAGTCACATGGGGCCAAATCCGGTGAATATGGTGGCTGAGGCATGATTGTAGTGTTGTTTTTGGTCAAAAAACCTCTCACAAGCAACGATGAGTGAGCAGGTGCATTATCGTGATGCAAAAACCATGAATTGTTTACCCACAATTCGGGACGTTTCTTACGTATTGCTTCTCGAAAATGGCGCATAACTTCAAGGTAATACTCCTTATTGACCGTACGACCTTGTGGCAAGAACTCATAATGCACCACACCCCTACAGTCAAAGAAAACTGTAAGCAAAACCTTCACATTTGATCGAACTTGGCGTGCTTTTTTTGGTCTTGGTGATTCAGTGTGCTTCCACTGGAACGATTGAGTCTTAGTTTCGACGTCATAACCGTATACCCATGTTTCGTCACCTGTTATGACCCTTTTGAGCAAATCTGGGTCGTTGTTGACATCATCCAATAGCTCTTGAGCGATTGTCATGCGACGGTTCTTTTGGTCGAAATTGAGCAATTTTGGAACAAATTTCGCTGACACACGTTTCATGCCCAAAATATCCGAAAAAATTTCATGGCAAGAGCCAACCGATATGCCAACATCCTCCGCAACTTCTCTGATAGTGATTCGACGATTTTTCAAAACAATTTTCTTCACTATTTCAACGTTTTCATCGGTTGTTGACGTGCTGGGGCGTCCAGAGCGAGGTTCGTCATTGGCATCTTCTCGGCCATCTTGAAAGAGCTTGTACCACTTATAAACGTTTTTTTTTTACTAAGAACACGATTTCCAAAAAAAAATACCGAGCAAGCTCGGTCATCCAGGTACTATATATATATATATATATATATATATATATATATATATATATATATATATATATATATATATCCTATACTTTTAAACGAGCAATTCTTGTGTGTGTATATATATATATATATATATATATATATATATATATATATATATATATATATATATATATATATATATAATCGGAATCTCGGAAACAGCTCCAACGATTTTCATAAAATTTAGTGTCCATGAGCTTCGGGGGCAATAAATCGATCTAGCTAGGCTTTATTTTTAGAAAATGTCTTTTTGTCCATGTTTTCATGTGTTAATGATCGTAATAGCTCAAATGGATATCGAGCGGTCGCGAAATCGTAATGCCTTGGTTACGTCCTGTCTTCGGTCCGATTTTATAAGTTCCCTATTGTGAGAAAATCTATTATTTCGAGCCCCTATTTTAGTATTTTTTAAAAATACGAAAATTTTAGTTAAATAATTGCACTCATGATTTTTTATTCAAATAATTAGTTTAGTTTTTTCTATTACGTCAATAAAATCAAAAAATATTTTTCATCAGTATGTAATTTGTATCTAAATGTAATTTAAAAAAAAAACGAGCAAAGCTCGGCCATCCGGGTACTATTACTAAAATGATATTACTTTTCTTCGCGTACAATAAAAAAAACTAAGTTTAAAAGTGATATTGAGTGTTTACATATTTATTTACTAATTATGCTTGTGGTCAAAATTCGGTCTGGTGTGAAACAACTCTAAGTATTTATTTGTATAACTTTTTGTAATATTTTCCTGTGCAGGAAAAGCAAAGGAGTCTTCGCTTACACAACCGTAAACCTAATCAAAATGCTTTATATAATTAAAGAATTTTGTGGTGAAGAGTAAAAACAAAACTAAAGTTTTCATATGGACCATATATACACACATGCTTTTCTTTTTTGTGTAAATGACACGCCGTAACTTTCAAATTATATACTTTTTATTGCTTAAACTAAAAAAGTACTTCATTTTTTATTTTCACGTAATAATAATATAACGATTTTATATTACAACTTTCAGTTTACTAACTAACTAATTATTATACCTACTAATTTAAATAAAAAATAGACCACAAATTATTCGATAATTAACTAACCAAATAATTTTATTCGTTGGATAATTACTATTAGAGAGTTTATTTAAGAATATTCCCTAATGCGTATCGATCATAATATCGTATCGGTCGGTCATAACCACGGAACGATACTTGCGTGGTTATGACACCCAAGAGGCGATAGAGGGAAAATGAAACAGGAAATGCCGCAGCATCTTCCTGATAACTGAAAAATAGATAAGTAGTTAAATTAAAAAAAATTGTACAACCGACTCGAATATATGAAATCATCAAAAATCATCAATGTAGTCGAAGTCAATTATATATGCATTATTAAGGATAATTCAAAAACTACTAGTCATATCTTGATCAAATTTATTTTTAGCTTTTAAATAAAAATCATCAAAATTGGTCAACACATAAAAATTCTGTCGAATTGAGTACCTCCTCCTTTTTGAAGTCGGTTAAAAATTGTCAATGCCAAGCGTAGCATGGGTGATTTTATTATTTTTACTGTGCGTGACCCGTGCAAAACTTATATTACTACACATCAAACATATAAAGGTATTAACGGTTTTAAAATCCAGCCGGACAGTCTTAAATTTATGAGACAACTTAAAGAAAATTAGTAAAATATGTAATTTAATCCTTATCAGGCATCGTTGTTTCGCGTTGACATACTTGAACTCGTGGGTCCATTGACATACCAGTAAAAAAACCACATAAATACTTTAGAAGTTGTAATTAATACGTAAAGGACCGATCGGGGCTGTATTTACAAGTTAAAATAATATTAAGCAACTTTTATTTACAAACCTCTTTAAAGAATGTATTTTCTTTTCAAGATTTAATCTTGGGCCCCATGTTTAGTAAGATTTTTCACTCTACTTTTTCAGGTACTTTGATATGTATTTTTTAAATAAAAATAACTTAAAATTAACGGTCAGAATATAATAATGGGTTTTGCGTATCTTCCCTTTAACAGAAAGTAAAGAATGAGATTACTTAAATATAAAAAAAAATTACAAATTGAACTAATAGTACAAAATCATTATCAGTCTCAGTTACTACACGAAGTATGGCACTTGCTGCCCAGTATTTTTTTCTGGTGTAATGAGCAATGAAAATATGTGTTTGAAAATAATTTATAATAATACATTATGAGAATGAATATAAATTAACATTATTTTTCATATGCAACAGCATCTTTCTGATAACAGCTGAATAAAAAAAACTGCGGTTGCCAACCCGCGTGGCAACTATGGCATTTAACCGCGTTAGGAGGCAAGCCATGGTGAAGCCTACGTTCAGCTGCAGCAGTTCCTGAATTTATGAAAAGTTACATTTTATTGCCATTTTTTTATTACCTCGCTTTCATGTAACTTCCCGACGAGACTTGAAATTTCTAACATAACTCAAAATCGGGTGACAAAGTAATAATATTAAAAAAAAACGTGGTAGGTACATAAGAATATTATTTTTTTAATAAATTATCTAAAAAAAAAATTAATTTTTAAACATTTACCGATTGAGTGGGGCTACATATTTATCGATGCTATTTTATAAGCAGTTCCCTAGAACGTGTCTATGATTTAAGACGTTTCCCCTAGCGAAAGACCTTGAGCGTTCGGTCCTATACAATCCACGCGCTCTCGCTACAATATATCGCGTAAAAATACGCCTGAATATTTGGAATTATTTCAATTAAAAAAGATAAGCGAACTTAAGAAGTTAAATAAAACGTGTAGAATATAGATTTTTAAATTATCTATCCATTGGTGTAATCCTCAAATGATTAGAGCGTTTCCTTTAGCAACAGATCCATGTAATCAATAATTTTAGTCATTTTTTAAAAGTAGATCTTAAATGTATTCATAACACATAAAAACAAATTAGAACGTGGAATGTGATGATAGGATATCGAACATTAATAATGTGCTTTTAGATGTAGCTTATTTCTCATAACTAATGAGATAATAGTCTCTGAAAAACGCACTTTTGCAAGGTTTTGGTCAGGGTACCGCCTTAAGTAACTGCTTTCGGGCTAAGCATCCTTTCAAATTCTAACTTTTTTATCTTTTTTTTGATTACCCCGCTCAGCCAGACTTTACATTTATGTTCTTTGTGAAAATTGGTTTCTCGTAAACGGCTTTAAATATTTCGACGAACACTTGTAGTAAATAATGTTTTACTTGCTAAGTTAATCTAAATAAGTCGTCAGGGCACACACACGGTCAGTTGATATTTTTTAAAACACCGCATTTTCGATATATTGATAAATAAAATAAAATAAACTTATATGTAAAACTCCGATATTGATATATTTATAATTATCATCGATATATCGAAAATCCGATGTTTAAAAAAAACATCAACAGTTCTTGTTTGAACTGGTCAGTTGGAATGATCAATTGAACTGATCGTGTGTGTCGTCCAATACGCTGAGCAACGCTTGATCACACAGGTACCTTTAATTATGTAAAAAATCTGGTATTTACGTTAGGGGGTCGAGCGAAACCAATTTGCATTTAGCACGATCGAAATCTTTATCCTCATTTAAAACCGTAGTAGGTTAAAAGGACAACAATCAAGTTTATTATCTGCTTAGAGGGGTAAAATGTCAATGTGATAGATATAAAACGGTCCCTTACATAAATCATTTTGATCGAAAGCTAAATTAATGAACCGATGTTTACTTAGGACTGTTTTATTTGCTATTATATTTACGTGACGATTGTATTTTAATCTCTAATAGAATATACATTTGAAAAACAAAATATTTGATACTAACATTAAAATTTATAATTCAGCGGTCGTGAATTTTGGTTTTAATCTTTTTAATGTTGTTTTTTTACTTAGACTTTTAGACGTTAATAACCCCACACTAAAATTTTCTCCTGTATCGTAGAGGCAGTTCAAATACAATAAATTGTTCAAGGGCAAACATACGGCTGTCGATGTTACGGCGTTAAAAAATTATAGAGTTTTCTACACAACGATTTAAGGCAACGATATAAGGATTCTGTTTTGTTATTATAGTTTCACATCAATTAAATATTCACAATCATATATTATACATCTATACATATTAATAAAATTGAAGTGTTTGTATGTAATATCGTTATTTCAGGGGTTACAAATAACCCTCTGAACTCCTGTCACTAAAATATGAAAAGCCATTTCAAAAATTTTGTCTATCCGTCCGGTCGCGGGCGCGGGCAGAGTAATCTTGATAATTACTGAACCGATTGTAATGAATCTTCACGAAGATTGAGAGCAATGCCAAGAGTGATCTAGGCTATATTAAATCTAAAAAATTTGGAGATTTTTTTTTTCGATAAAACAAAATATTTAAATTTACGTGGTAGAGCCATGCTGCAGTTATATTAGTAGTATAGTTGTAGCACGAATGGGTCGGCTCGACCGGAGCAGAACCACGCTCTCACAGAATACCAGCGTAAAATAGCAGCTTGATGCTGCTGTGTTTCGTATGGTGAGTGTTGGGAACCGGATACCCTTTTTACTAGAAACGAGGCATTCCATCTTAGTCCTAACGGGTGACAACGCATCTGCATTTTGATTCGTAATCGAGGATAGATGTAGATGTCTATGGGCCACAGCAACCACTTAACCATCAGGTGGACTGTGTGCTCATTTGTCACCTTATCCTATGATAAAAATATATAATCATAATATTTAAATGGTCATTGATTGTCCGAAATCTAAAAAACTTATTTATGGATTTTTTCCATTAAAAATATTTTTATGGTATGAGGGTGGCAAATGCGCACACAGTCCACCTGATGGTTAGAGGGCGCTGTGACCCCATAGAAATCTACATTTATCCTCGATTAAGGATCAAAATGCAGACGCGTTGTCACTCCTGAGGACTAAGATGGAATATCTTGTTTCCAGTAAAAATGGTCTCCGGTTCTTTACACTCATCATACGAAAAACAGCAGCCTTAAGCTGCTATTTTACGCTGATATTCTGTGAAAGCGTGGCCCCGCCCCGGTCGAGCTGCAGCCGCAGTGTGTGGCTCTATCACGTAATAAAATATCAAAAAGGAAACGTTAATTCATAATTTGACTTTTTGGATTATTTCAATGGTTTTTCCTTATAATATACAGTTAAAGTTCGTAAAGATATTCTTTTTAAATCATATTTTTTATTTTAGTTACTATTATATATTATACATAAGACACTTACCATGCAGGTGGACTGAGTGCTTGCTACTTTTTCAATATTACCCCTATAAAAAGGAAATACCATTAAAATTTTGATATTAGAATTTTATAAAAAGACAGAAATTACTATAATGAGACATTATTGTAAGTTGTAATCTAGTACAATGCTATTAATTAATTTAATAAACGCACATGCGTTTACTGCTTAACAAAAATGTATTCGAATAGTAATTCGTTATCGTATTAAGCTAGTACGATGTATTCGTCATTAGTCTAAACCTTTCCCTTTACAACGATCTGTATGCATATAAAGATTATTTCACAAGATTTTTTTTTATTCACGGATTGTTACTAAAACACCATTATTTTTTCTGTATCATGGAAGAGTTTTACATGCAAAATATTTTTTAAAAAAACACCGAGATATATTCCCTAACTCGACACCAAAATGATAACCACATTGTAGTCATTTTGTAGTATGTAGTACATTACGCCGTATACTATATAACTTTTCTATACGACTAGAGCTACAGTGCCCATAAAACACGAGGCAATGTATTACAAACTATCATTATATAATATGTCAATTAATGCTTGTTGTATCCAAGCACCCACTTGGTCAACTTGTACAACAAATACTTTGCTTGCAGAGTCCCTACGAGCAACTTTACGGTGAATGACGTACGCATGTGCGTGGGTTCGCGGCGGCTGCTTGACGTGATGGACGTGAACACGCAGAAAAACATAGAGATGACCATGAAGGTGAGTTCTGTAATTAATTGCGTCTACAAGTGAATGACAGGAAGGATTTAGTTGTTTAGGGTAGGTCACGGCATAATTTTGACAGTAACAAAAGTTTTGCCTTCAAATCTGTACAGCTCTAACATTTTTGAGGCAGCATACTACTCATTGTTTTTTGTAAATCACAACTAATACGAATATAATTCACATTTCCTTTAAGAAAATAAAAAAATTATTTTAATTTAGAATAAAATGTGAATTTATATTTTTAAACCTTATTACTTACATTTTTATTCACGTATTTGCGATTTAATAAACAACTTGAATTCAATTAAAAACTGTTTATTGATGGTTACTACACTTAAATTGGTGACTGATGAATATTAGATAAAACGTGTATTCATTATTTCGTTTATTATATTATACACTAGACAGAATTTTCTTATATACCTAATCTATATTATATATTTTTGCTGTGGTAGTCACTCTGCAGCTACATTATGTTTGTAGCACGAATGAGTCTGCTCGACCGGGGAAGGACAAGGCTCTAACAGAAGCTTTTTCGCTGGCAACAAGGCATTCCATCTCAGTCCTCAGTGATGGCAATGCATCTGCCTTTTGATTCTTAATCGAGGATAGATGCATATGTCTATGGGCCACAGCATCCACTTATTAGGTAAAATGCGTGCTCGTTTTACCACAGAATAAAAAGTGCTACGTACAGAAGTTACACTTATAATATTGACTGCTTGCCGACTTTTAATAGCCTCCTTAATTATTATTAATTGGATAAATCGCGCACGCAAGCTAAATAAAACTATCGCTGCGCGCGAGTGTTCATGTTACTTTGTATCTTTTCCGCTTCCTAAGTCACGACGAACTTTTCATGGTTATTATGGGATGTCAATAAAAAGTAAAATATACGTTGCGAATTGTTAATTAAGTTACTTAGGTGAAGATCCTATTCTGACTGACTCTTCTGATCGACTGACCATATTTACGCACCTTAGTATGTGAGTTCTGCGATTTCCAACGCATGCAACTTGCAAGACCATTCGTCGGGTAACGCGATGCTTGGCTCGGAAACAACAACAAATAAACTTCAAATATAATTTCTAACATTCGTATTCTACTTTGTTAAAAACTTGTTAGTATGTAGTTTTATTTTCAGTATAGAAGGAATTTTAATTAGGTAAAATCCGTAAATATAGTTTTATTCAATAAATCTTTTTTGCTATAAGTAAATACCTAAAATGTAATAAATTCACGTTTCATAATTTCCTACTAAAATCCTTTGGTAACCTAAAGAATGTTATATCTGAAACCTTTTGTTGGTCATTTAGCATCTATCCGCGCAACAACTATTAGGAACGACGTTTTGCCATTAAAATTTGTCAAATAGATGGGTAATATACATAATATATACCTATATTAATTTTTAAATTACTAGAATTAGCTATACCCGTCAGAGATTATTGAAAATTATATCATCAAGTGTTCAATATTGACAAAGATCTGAATAATAAAAAATGTCCCGGAATAATGTTATTGGATCGATATATAAAAAGAAAAATATAATACTGTAAATTCTACGTCACAATATGTATCAGTATTATGAAACAAATTTTATACACGTAATGTCCAATTTTTTGTTGCAATCAAATATTACTTCTCCTCCTACCTCCGTCTCCGTCCTACTAACTCCGTAACCACTAGTCTCAGCACCACTACTCCCAACACCACTACTCCCGGCACCACTACTTCCAACACCACTATTCCAGGTAAGAAGCTTGGTCAGCCGCCGTAGAGTCTACATCACCTGAGGATGCCTCGTGTAGAGGCGAAACACGTGTCATATTGTCATCGATGGTGTGTCTTACCTGGAATAGTGGTGTTGGAAGTAGTGGTGCCGGGAGTAGTGGTGTTGGGATTAGTGGTGCTGGGACTAGTGGTGACGGAATTAGTGCACGCAGTTGAGGGAGGGTGGGAGGTGCTCTTCAATCCAGTTAAGACACATCATTGTATTTAGTTAGCGGAAGGTTGCGAAGTTATTAATATTTTTATTGTACTACGGTTGCCATTACGATACATAATGGAAATTTTATGCGAGTCACGTTCTCGTTATAGGATAGGGTGACAAACGAGCACACAGTGCACCTGATGGTAAGTGGTTGCTGTGGCCCACAGACATCTACATCTATCCTCGATTACGAATCAAAATGCAGATGCGTTGTCACCCGTGAGGACTAAGATGGAATGCCTCCTTTCCAGTAAAATGGGTCTCCGGTTCTCTACACTCACCATACGAAATACAGCAGCATTAAGCTACTATTTCACGCTGGTATTCTGTGAGAGCGTGGTCCTTCCCCGGTCGAGCCGACCCATTCATGCTACAACTATACTTACATCTAATATAACTGCAGCATGGCTCTACCACTTTTTGATTGCGATGCTCATAATAATCATCACAGCCCTTCACATGTCCACTGTTGAGCATAAGCCTCCCCCCAAGGAATGCCAGAAAGCAAAGTCCTGAGCCACCTGCATCCATCGACTTCCTGCATGTCTTACCAGGTCGTGACTCCATCTAGTGGAGGGTGCGGTCGCGAAGAACATGTCAACGTAATTTTTTCTTGGATTCATATTCTGTTAAATTTTAAATTGTTGATTGATTAAAGTAAACCTCGAACATACATCGCTTTTACAATTTCCCATTAAGGCAATTAGTTGCATCCAAGGCCGACATAAGACTGAACGTTGTCACGTTATTTAACTTCAACTTCCACTGACCAGTTCTTATTTTATTAAAACGCAAACATTTAAATGACAATCGAGTAATCATTTACCAAACATAAATTATCTTAGTCTCTAGGGGATGTACTCTCCTAGAGTACATTAGTAGGTTTAGATTTAGAGTATTAATTAATGGTAACTGTTAATTGTTAGTATAAAGCGACTACACCTCTTCGTTACGATTCTAGGAATGATTCTCATCTTCTCGCCTTATACTCTTGGAGCACTACTATACTAAATCTAAAGCTGGCATAGGTGGTAGGTAATTTACAGAACTAGCATACTATGTGTGGCAGCAGTGGTTACGCACGATCGGAATTTAAAAGTTATCCCTGTTTCTTTTTCAATGTTTAGACGAAATTTATAAACAATGAAAAGATCGGGTCTTCGATTCTCTCTCTCTCTCTCTCTTAGCACCGACTTCGAAAATTATTTTATCCTTATTAGTTCTTGAAGTCGGTTTTTATATTTTTATACTTTTGAGTGAACTGATGTAAAGTATATCACTAGGTAACAACTAGTATGTAGTCTTAACTTATTAATTAAAAATTCATTAGATAAGAGCCACGTATGTAATGAAATAAAATGAATAAAATAAATAAAATGAATAAAAAATGCTTTCTAAAGTTTATTTTATTACGCGGATGTTAGCTAGTTAACTTTTAACATCTTTAATAAAATGGATTTCCGGAAAGTGATACCAGATTCCATTTTTGGTTAATTTCTTTGTCTTTTTTAACCATTAAAATCGGTACATAAGCAAAGAAGTTTTGGCCGAAAATATATACAGACCAATTCTGAACCCTCCACCTTTTTAAAATTCGGTTGAAAATAATGTTTGAGAAAGGATTATATTTTGTTGAATTATTCTCCTTAACCTAAGCCCTTTTCTATAAAAAAAACTTCTCTCGGGGTAACAGTTGGTGCAATAAGTACATATTGTCAGTGATCGACAACTCATTATTTTTCACCACAAACGTGCTGCAACCAGCCGCACAATTATAAGGTGGCCACCGAAAACCGGGAGAGAAGGGAGGGGGATTCGCACCACCCCTCATAAACTCGATAGCATGTTTTTATCATCTTAGATAACAGCGAGTACCGTAAAAATTACCTTATTGTCTTGTCTATTGATAGTAACAGTGAACAAAATGTTAAAATGAAACTTAAACGATAGTTAAAAATATTATTACGTTGTTATAATATATTTTTTTAACTTTTCGACGAGTACCAACAGATATTTTTTTTTATTATAACAGGAAATAATTTTTAATTTCCCATTAAACCCCGCGTTTTTTAAAAATAGCTTATTGTTATGCGTATTTACAAGACCATATGATGCACTTCGAACCTTAATTTGTTACATTTTAATTTAACAGAATTTCAGTACTCAATGATGTGATCACCACCCGATTTGACTGATGCTTCACAAAATTGAAGTATTTTAATATTTTTATGAATGTTACAATGTGTTTAAATGTATGTTTATTTTGTAGAGGTAAGGTTGACAAATGAGCATATAATCTACCTTTAATCACGTGAGGTTCGAAGAGGAAAGACGCGGGATAATGTGACAATCACGTTACGTTTATTTTTTCGTGCGACGAATAAAGTAACTTAATGTATGATGAGTAAAGTATTTTACCATTCAAACTAAATTCTTAATTTCACTAATATTTATTGTTTTTCAGAATCTAATTTTAAGATATTATTTATTAAAACAGATTCTAGAAATATGAATTTTTTTCGATAAATGTAATGCTGGGAGGGGCAAAGGGAGTGTGGTAGCCTAAAACCTCACGACGTATCAGTAAGGGAACAAGGGGGGGGGGGGGTATAAATTGATATGAAAATCTCACGACATTAAAGGATCCGCGATTTCGAATCAAAATGCAGACGTTGTTCACCCTGAGGACTAAGATAGAATGCCTCGTTATCAGTAAAAAAAGCGGCCAAGTGCGAGTCGGACTCGCCCATGAAGGGTTCCGCAGCAGCAAGTAACATAGTATAAAAGTTCTTGTAGTTCGTTGTAACTTTGATCGATGTTTTTAATAATAGTGTATTTTTTTTACGATTTATGACGTATTAAATAAACTACTTACTAGATCTCGTTCAAACCAATTTTCGGTGGAAGTTTACATGGGAATGTATATATATATATATATATATATATATATATATATATATATATATATATATATATATATATATATATATATATATATATATTTTAGTTTTATCATTCTCTTATTTTAGAAGTTACAGGGTGGGGGGACGCACATTTTACCACTTTGGAAGTGTTTTTCGCGCAAACCATTCAGTTTAGAAAAAAATGATATTAGAAACCTCAATGTTATTTTTGGAGACCTATCAATAGATACTCCACACGTATGGGTATGATGAAAAAAAATTTTGAGTTTCAGTTCTATGTATGAGGAACCCCCAAAATTTATTGCTTTTTTTTCTATTTTTGTGTAAAAATCTTAATGCGGTTCACAGAATATTTCAATTTCAATTTTGAAATCGTTTATTGCTTCTATAATGTACAGTACATTAGCAGTTCCAGTGACCATTATAGACCCTGTCGGGCGTTGCAATATACAAGAAATATACAATAAAATAATTAAATGGACTTATAACTATGTAACATCATTATATTATATTTGGCTATTTTGAAAATAAAATTTTATTTAATACTTAGTAATTAACTATCAAAAAATTCAGTGAGCGTGTAAAAGCATTTGGAAATAAGATAATCATGAAGTTTTTTATTGAATTAACTTAATTTAACATCAGATTTTATATTTATGGGTAGTTTATTGAATATTTTAATTGCCATGTAATATGGACTACAATTGAGCATTTTGGTTCTCGATGGGGGTAAATATAACCTATGTTTATGCCTAGTATTTACATTGTGTGTTTCTTTTATCTGGGTGAAGAAGTGTTTAGAATACATCTACTCACCAAGTTTCAACAGCACAGTTCTTATAGTTTCGGAAAAAAGTGGCTGTGACGTACGGACGGACAGACACGACGAATTCCGTTTTTTGCCATTGGCTACGGGACCCTAAAAAGTGACATGTTAGAAAATAAAGGTTTTAATGTAAATATTTTTATACGTTATAGTTGTTACCTTGAAGTTGTGATATTCCTTAGGCCATTCAAACGGATAAAATAAAATAAAATTTTAATAAAAAGGAAAAACAGACTTCAAAGATTAACAAGAAAAAAATTTCACATTATAGCTTCTTAAGTCAAGGCTTTAACTCTTTGATATGCTGTTTAGGCATCGACTTCACAATACATTAGGGGTAAGTAGAGCATGACGTTCAATCAGATCAATGAATTTCATTCTTTAACTGTTCTTTGGTTTCAGTTTAACTAAGAATTAAACATTTATTTTAAGTTTTAAAAATAATAAATCAACAAATACCAAAAAACTCCTTTTTCCCCATCGTACCCCCGAGGGCATGATGAGGTACCTAATAACAAACAGGTAAATAAGATATATCTTATTATTTATTGGCTTGACATTGAAGACATGTATGTATGACTTCATCGTCGTTATCTTTTACATTGGAACACGAGCAATGAGCCTATTTACCATATACCTGACAACTTATCCATCCTTTCACTGATTTCAAATATAGTTCATCACAATACAATCGTGCAATATGCTCATTTTCTTTTTCGGTGTTATCTGATCTGATCAAGACTGTCTTTTCAGCTTTTTTGTTTATTTTCTTTATGTCTGTCTAATTTCTCGTACTCCATCCGTTTCTTCTTTTTAATGCTATCTTCTAGATGATATTTGTACGGTGAAGACGTAATTAAAAAAATACCCTTCTAGCGTGTTCTGTGAGACTGTAAAGTAAAAGACGATAAATGATTTGATTTTGCTGTGACTGGTAGACAAGGAGCAGTGCAACCCTTAGTTACGTGATCATAAAAACAAATAATTCGTTTTTAATTAATAAAAACTCATAAAAACAACCCCCTTTACAAAGTCGGAAAATAAAAATAAGGAAATTAAACGCGATAAATCATAGTTTTATTCAATGTCTAGTATTCGCGTAAATAGAAGAAATCATTATGTTAACCACCTTTATTCAAGTTAAATATTTACAACATTATATATATTGTAAATATTTAACTTGAATAAATTATTATAATATAATGCCCATGAGTGGGCAAAAAATTATCCTATCTCTCAAGTTGGACACAACTGCACACGGTGTGCAAATTTAATTAAAATCTGTTAAGTAGTTTAGGAGTCCATCGCGGACTAACAACGTGACACGTAATTTATATAATATATTAAGATTTATAAAATTACATTTGGCTCAATTTACCCTGGAAATTGTTTATGGCAATTTTAAATTACGATCAAAATGCGGGGTTTGTATTGTATCTGAATCAAATGAGAATGTTATGTCACATGTATGTAAAAATATTTTACCAGGTAGAGACAGGAGGGTGGGAACATTTTTATGCTCTCCTTACAAATTATATCCTTACACAACTTAAATTGAAAATTTTAAAATCGCGGAAACAAAAAAGCTGATGATCTTCAAACGGCTGAACCGATTTCGTTAAAACATCTCTAAAGGTCTAAGAACCACCGCTAGAAAACCTGCTTTTAAATTAAAAAAAACCGCACCCAAATCGGCTCAGCCGCTTAAGAGCAAGCTACGAGTCAAACTTATAACACCCCTTTTTTCGTCGGGGGTAAAAACCGAGTTAAATAACACAACTCTTTCTACTTATAGATTCATTTGTATTCTGTTACTATCAACAAACATAAGGCCTTCTGCCTTGTGTTTGTTTTATATTTGTTTATGTTATTTTACCAGGCTATTCTATATAAGGATTATAATACAACATATATATGACGGTTAATTTTTTATGGTGTATAAAACTTTGTAAATGGTATTGTTTCTAATATATGACGACGTACACGTACTCGTATATAGACTGACGTGTATTACATTTACTAACTGCAGACAATAGATAAAATGCGGTGTAAATGCACAAGGTTTTTTACATACCCGTGTAACATATGATCATGTCACCTTTTATTGGCATTACGGGTACATAGCGCTCCAAAGACTACAATAATATGACTTATGGCAAACAACATCGCGTGTGGTCTCTAAAATATTGCAAAGCCCGTGAAAAGCTTCATCGTTACTAACACATTAAGCGCGAGCAAAATAAATTAGAGCTTATTATATTATCTTTCACCTTGATGCAGACTCGTTGTTACTTTACAAGGAAAAAAATATCTTGCAAATTTATCTACGCCTCGGTCTGATTTTTACTATACGTATGATTCGTTTATTTGCGTTATGTAAGCATCTTGTGTACACCATACATTATACGCAAACAAATGGGAAAAAACCTTACATTAAATTTTACATCAAATGCATGGTTGTGTACATAAACAAATACTTGTAATATTAATAATTATACGGAATTTAGCTGGCGTTGCATATTTTAGCATGACCGGATATAGAGGCGCTGTAAAAGTCCACGTAGTAAAAATGTGCTCTTTATCGGATCGATGCGAAATTCCGTGTAATTATAAAGAAATCTTAATAATATTTAAATTTAAAAAGTAATTGGATGAGTTTGAGAATGAGCTTAATAGGTATCAAGTTTTAGTTATTGCTCTGTATCGAGCTTTGTAAAACTGCGTTCTCATTATTTGTGACAATTCGGCTACGTGCCACCCGACTCTGACTTCTACCAACGAGAAACTGCCGTATGCTCTTTTGCGATGGAACTTTGTTTTACGCGTACGGCGCTAACTTCGCTCGTTTGCGCAAACCCGTGCGCTAACATATGCGCAAGCAACTGGCGAAAGGTTGGTGCTACTGTCGTGTCGTATTCAGTTGACGGTCGCCCATACACCCACGTAGACTGCTTGTGAACTGTTTACGCGGGAAATTTATATAAGCTGTCGTAGATTAAGACGTAAAAGTTGCTGATTTTACCAATTGTACCCTACTTAATTGTTTTTGAGATTCAAAGTTTGTAATTTGCTTTGGAAGCGACGACGATACGACGCAATGTTTATCTGTTTGTGTCTTCTGACATTTGAAGATTTAATAAGATATGCGAGAACATTTGCTATAATATTTTTTATGTTTATAATAAAACCACCAAGTGCTTTGGATGACATAATAATTACGCCCTAGTATTTAGAGGTCCAGCGATGTATCCTCACTTCAGTTTTTTCCTTATTACATTCACTGTGTAGTAAGAATATCCACTACCATATAGTACCATAGGATGGATTTCGTAAGACGCGACAGAGCGAAGCAAATCAGGAGATAGGCAGCAGCGTCTTCCTGATAAAGATTAAAAATAAAAAAATAAAAACTGCGGTTGCCAACCCGTTTTTACGTGGTAGAGCCGTGCTGCAGTTATATTAGTAGTATAGCACGAATGGGTCGGCTCGACCGGCGAAGGACCACGCTCTCACAGAGTACCAGCGTCAAAAAGTAGCTTAATGCTGCTGTATTTCGTATGGTGAGTGTAGAGAACCGGAGACCCTTTTTACTGGAAACGAGGCATTCCACCTAAGTCCTCACGGATAACAACGCATCTGCATTTTGATTTGTGATCGAGGATTGATGTAGATGTCTATGGGCCACAGCAACCACTTACCATCAGGCGGACTGTGTGCTCGTTTGTCAGCCTATGCTATAAAAAAAGTGTAGCAACGATGACAAAATTCCATCTATGAGTATCAGTAGTGGATTTTAATAAGCAGTAACGATAATACATTCAAATAAACATTCGTTAGACGAAATAGTGTCCGATTTACCTTACTAGCTTACCAAACTTCTATTTAATTATCATCATCACTATCAGCCTGTAAATATCTGTTACTGAACTTGAGCGGATATGTCTTAATCGCCTCACTTAGCACGCGGCTTCACATTTACTATTCTTCGTAGTTGGTCATTTTATCGTTCATTTTCATTTATTATCATTATCATATCATTTTACGTCGAGCGTACCACCTACCCCACTGGTTTCTATGGCGATAAAGCGATGTATTTCCGTCATCCTTAGAACCCAGCATAAAGTGTCAAATATGGATTGCGTTATACACAATGACAAAAAGGTACTGTTATCATACATTGATATATTGTAGATAAGACAATCTACAGTATATTCGCTCAACAATACTCATATATATTCGTGAACTAGTTTACGAATTGGCGTTCTTTAGCTGTTACATTGTTTTAGGATTTACATAGCTGTTCTGGCTGTAGACCGATGAGCCATCTTGTTCACAGTCAATGAAAAAAAAACTAAATAAGTTATTCCAGAATTTACTACATATTTACTATTATTTTATTAATGTGCTAAAACAAATTTTAAACCGCAGGATATTTATTATGAAAGACAAAAGTTCACTAGTAGTGGTGAAACAATAATTTATATCCTGAATTACTTTCCTCCTATAACTGCATCTCTGTTGAATATGAAAGTACATAGTAATTAAAATCTCAATTCTAGTAATAGTAAGGAAAGTTGATTTTTTTTTACGATAACTATACTTGATACATGATTTCTTTCCAACCCTCTAAGGTTCCAGGAGAGGATTGAAAATAAGCAATAAGACGAGGTGTTATAGAAATAGTACCAATAGTATTAGCTCATGTCTAATATTGTACTAAAGCATCAAAACAAAACGATTTAGCTCCAGAGTGACAATTTATAAAATCTCCACAACAGCGGCTGATGAATCATTAAAATTGTTATTAAAATAACGGGTTTTAGCATTTCGTTCCACTTTTATACACACGTTTCTTAAATACTTCAAGAAAATTCCATTTCTATGCTTTGTAAAAATAAAAGTTTTCATTTTCTAAAAATCTCTTCCCGCTTCCGAAGAGGATATTTAGCACAAAATCAACCAAAAAAGATACATTTCGACGTCAAAACTTCGCCAATAACAATAAATTACAGTGTTAATGTCAAAATATACAAAAATATAAGTAAAATTATATAGTTAAGTAAAATTATCAGATTATAGCCTAATTCTTACTTAATTGAAGTAATTGTTGTAATGTAAATGAGATAAAATTTATGTTTGATAGAGATATGTACATCAACACCATCATCGTCGTCACCACCACACAGCCATCATAAATCTTGCTAAAATAGCTCCCGAAGATAGCCAGTATAATACTACCAGTTACTACTCTCCAGTAACCACTCCACAATTTTTTTTTATAGAAGAGGGGGCAAACGAGCATGCGGCTCACCTGATGTTAAGTGAATACCGCCGCCCATGATCAACCGCAACACCAGGGGAATTGCAGGTGCGTTGCCGGTCCTTTAGAAAGGAGTAAGCTCTTTTCTTGAAGGTCCCCAGGTCGTATCGGTCCGGAAAAATCGCCGGTGGTAAACTATTCCACAGAGAGGTTGTACGCGGAAGAAAACTCCTCTTGAAACGTACAGTGGTGGACCGCCAAGCATCCAGATGGTGTGGATGGTATCGGGACGTTTGCCGCGTAGTGCGTTCACGAAATTTGGCGGCTGGGATTAATCCGAACAATTCCTCAGAGCACTCTCCATGGTATATGCGAAAGAAAATGCAAAGAGATGCAACATCTCTTCGCAGTGCCAGTGAATTGAGCCGATCGGAAAGCACTCGGTCGTCGACGATTCGAGCCGCTCTGCGCTGGATGCGGTCAAGTGGAAGGAGCTGGTACTGGGGAGCCCCAGCCCAGAGATGGGAACCATGTGCGGCCGAACCTGCGCCTTGTAAAGTTGTAGGCGGTGTGCCGGCATGAAATACTGTCCCGCTCTGCTGAGCACGCCAAGCTTTTTAGAGGCCAATTTGGCCTTCTCTTCCAAGTGACCACGAAACTGCACGTCACTCGATATGTTGACGCCGAGGATTTCGATACTGGCTGAGGCAACTAGGGGAGTGCCTTGAAACTGAGGAGATACGACAAAGGGGTTCTTTTTAGCGGTTAACGCGCAAACTTGTGTCTTCTGGGGGTTAAACTGGACTAGATTTAGTCGCCCCCAATCCGAGACTCTGTTCAGCAAAGACTCGACTTCAGACACAAGTTTGCCCCGGCACTCGGAGACGTTTTCCCGAGAAATATTGGCTCGGCCGGTGTAAAGAGCATCACCAGTGCTGTCATCTGCATAGCAATGAGTGTTACGGGTTTGAAACATATCATTGATATGCAGAAGAAACAGCATTTGCGATAGCACGCAGCCTTGTGGAACACCAGCGTTAAAAGGCTTGCAATCGGAGCTTGCACCGTCTACAACGACCTTGATGCCCCGATCTGCAAGAAAGCTGGTGATCCAATCGCACAATTTCTCGGGAAGTCCATAGGAAGGGAGCTTCGAAGGAAGCGCTTTGTGCCAAACCCGATCGAAGGCCTTCGCAATGTCCAAACTAACGGCCAATGCCTCCCCCTTGGACTCTACTGCCTCCGCCCATCTGTGAGTTAGGTAGACAAGAAGATCACCAGCTGACCGACCACGGCGAAAACCGTATTGGCGGTCACTATTCAGCTGGTGTTCCTCAAGGTACCTCATGAGCTGGCAGTTTACAATGGACTCCATTGTTTTGGAGAACAAGGAGGTGATGGCGATAGGCCGGTAGTTGGACGGGTCTGAGCGGTCGCCTTTTTTAGGGATCGGGTGGACGAAAGCCGTCTTCCATGATTTTGAGACTACGCCTAGGGACTAGGAGTACCGGAAAAGACGCGTTAAAACCGGTGCTAACTCTGGAGCACACGTCCTCAGCACAATTGGGGGGATTCCGTCAGGCCCACTCGACTTGTGGATGTCCAGGGAGAGGTGTGCTTTGCGAACCGAGCGCTGTGTGAACTGCACTTCCGGCATGGAGCACTCACACCGCGGGATGGTCGGCGGCGTACTCCCCCCGTCATCGAGGTTCGAGTTGGACGCAAAGAAAGAGCCGAGAAGATCGGCTTTCTCCTTTGCGGTATGGGCCAGTGAGTCGTCCTCCCTGTGCAGAGATGGAAGAGATGGCTGACAGAAATTCCCATGGCTGTCCAGCCTTGGCGAGAGACCAGAATGCACGGGTTCCAGAAGGAAGGCGAACTAGTTTCTCGCCAATTCTGCCTATGTGTTCTGACTTTGCCTTGGCAATGACTTTTGAAGGACCTAGAGGCGGAATTATACTTCTTTTTTAAAGCGCTGTTAGTTTTTGAGCTATCTGGCCGATCCATTGTCACTTCAGCTTACTGGTCCATTGGGATATGTTGACTATTCTGTTTCTCGGAATGTTTTCGTTACAGCTGATACCCCAAGCATAGCTTTTTTCATAGCTGACGCGAATATATGGCAGTTTCCTAATACGGCCGGCAAAAAAGGACCATGTCGCAGTTCCATAGGTTTCATTATTATAGGTTCCCAAGGTTTTGTTCAATCAATTTAAACCAAGTTTTGAAAGCGATTTGCACAAGTTTATCGCTTAAGCAGATCTTGAAAAAAGGCTAAGCTTTGACTCCACTTCAAATAATTAATTGCCTAGAAAGCTCGTTAAGTGTGGCTCGAGGAAAACTCTGTTGGTTTCCATTGCCAATTCAGCTTACTTATCCGTTGAGCTATGTCGATTATCCTTGTTCTTGACTACCTCGTTGGTCTAGTGGGCGTAAACTCGGTTGTTGATCATGAGATCCTCGGTTCAAATGCCGGGTCGACTCAAAATATTTTTTTTGTCAATGAATTCTCAGTAGCAGGCCGGACTCATTTAGTTGGCGGTGTTTGACCCCCGTGCCTCGGAAAGCACGGTAAACTGTTAGTCCTGCGCTTAATCTCTCCCCGGTCGTGTCGAATAACCGTCCCATCGGACTACGAGAGTGAGGGAATAGAGAGTGCACTTCTGTTTGCTCATGCAATCTGGCAGCAGTGCGCACATGGTGCGCTTCGTTGTGACGAGCCGCCATGATCTCGTGACTGAAATTCAGTCTAGAGGACGTTATTTTATTCTATTCTATATTAACACTGATTATTAGTTCGCTAAGCGACTTTGAGCTTCCACATGCACGCACACAATGTCTGTGTTCCACGGAACACGTACTATTTGAAGGTTTTTAAAATTTTTAAGATTATTGGACGTGTCATAATTTTTCGGATACTAACAAGCGGTGCTGGATTAGTCGATACGTTAGATACTATATTTTAATGCATTCTTCACCGACGATTTTTTTAGATGCCGGAGTTTTAATCTCCTGAAAATGACATCATCGGAATAATGTCTGATGTAGGCACTGCAATCTCGTTTTCGCGAGATCTCGGACTTTTTTTTAGCGAGATTGATCTCGGACGAAAAAGGGCGAGATCTCACGAGTTTAACGAAATTGCACTCGAGCATAAAAACGTCTTATTCTAAACGCGAACTAACACGGACTCTGTCGGTGATCTGGCCAACAAAATAAGAAGCCGTTAAGAAGATAATTCGTTGAACATTTTGTGCTTCTTAAGGAGCTACTTTCAAAATAATTCGTAATAATGGCTTGTGATTTGAACTGAACAAATCTTTCATTTGATTGGTATAATATTTTGTTAATTAATCTGTAATATTATTACATATTAGGATCTACTGAGAAGATATAGTTTTATTAAATTGATAATAAATATCTCAGTTTAATAGTCAACTCAACTTAGATAATAAGGTTCTTTTTTTTTTTCGTTTCTCGTTGTTTTGTTTGTTATAAAAGAACTTTTTTATTACTAAACGATTTTTGTTTGTTATTAGAAGAGAAGACTGGTTGTTTCTTTCATATATTATTCGATAGATACGCACGTCAAAGTTTACTACTTAGAAGTATATTAAAAAATTGTAAACAGATACGTTAAACGATGTTTGATGCATAAAAGTCTATTGAAAAAAATCCTGAAAATAAATGTTTATCCTATAATACTTATAATTCTTATTATATTTTTCCTAATTTATTCAAATATTGTGATTATTTGCAAAGAAAACACATAAAATTCTCGAATTGGCGAGATCTCGCAGTATTGTTATTCATAAACAAGCGGGATCTCGCAGAATGGGGCTCAACCATTCTCGTGATATTTGTATTCCCTGGTCTAATGAGATTTGCTCTGGTTCGTTACTCATACTTGAATATATCCCAGCGTAATGTACGGCTCTCTAGCGGTTCTTCATCTCTATCTTACTGAAATCTTCGGACAACACTTAACCAAAACTGGTGTCACAATTGATTTCCACTTTCGACACCTAGAACCTGCTTATTAAATCGAGGTGTTGCAGATTCATCTGTGATATCTGTCATATCGTTTTTTGTTGTCCTTATTTTGTAGGTCATTGATTCAATAATAACAGCATTTAAGCCCAATGATGTAATGTGCCTCCTTCATAGACTGCCTCAAAAATATCCCTCATATTTGCCATAGCTGCGTAGCGTGCTTGGTAAGCGGGTTGGCGAGCGCACTTTTTTTAATTTTTTTATTATTGAGTTGTTATTAGAAAAATGCTACTCATCTGTTTAAGTTTTATTCTGTTGCTTCTTACGATTTTTATGTAGTTTATTGATATTTGATGGAAGGAGGGAAATAAGAACGATGAAAGTTTGTTGGATAGGATACTGTTATAGGCTGTCAACGTCGTGCAGTCCGCGCCCGCGGGGTGACAGGGGTTGGCAAGGACGAGGTAAAACGGTCTCAAAGGGGAAACGAGCGGTATACGGGAAGGCGAGCGAGCACGCCGCGTGCTCAGGAGCGCCAGTCGCCGGTGGTCGCTTGCAACGGTTACTTATGTACTTGACACACATGAGATTACAATCCGAAGATGAGCAAACCGATTGGACGACAATCAAAAGAAATTGGGTATAACGTATACATGTATTTCAAAATATACTTAGGTATCATCCCCTACGGGGATGTAATTGTATTAAAAGCTTCCTCATGAATCACTCCGTCTATTGGAGAAAACCGTTCAGTAGTTTTTGAGTTTATCATACAGACAGACTCAGCAGGGGACTTTTTTATAATATAAAGTGATTTCATATTATATCGAATTCATCACTACATCACGCAATACTTCGTAAGAAACCTAAATATATCCATATTAATCTTAAGATAACTCGATCCCAAATCACTACGTGTGTAGCCGTGGGCGTGGCCTCGTGCCCGAGCTGCGTGCTTCCTCGTCCCTCTTCACCCTGTATCCCGTGGGCGCGGACTGCACGACGTTGACGGCCTATAGTGTACGTAGTTTACTACTTATGTAGACAAAGCAAGAAAAAAATCGCATAATGGTGGCCATAACATCCCGTTTTCTATTTTAAGGTTTTTATAACAATGACAAAACACAAAATAGGTGTTGTTTTCGTGAGTATTTGAAAAATGGTGACGGAGATCTCAATGGCCAACAGAAATTCACAAAATTATCGGGAATGAATCACAAGTGTCTTCCGCAAAGAATATGCTTGTAAAAATACCAAATCTGTCCTTTAAATGAAGACCATAAAACTGCACGCACATGTTATGGTCGCTATAAATGTTTATCGTTTGTCTTACTGTTTTCCTGCAGTGTTTGTATCAGCAACGACGTTCGACGGCGAAACGACATTCGCAGTTGTAAACTTCGCCGATTCGAGTTAAGATCTGAACGGGTACAAAGCTCCAAATCACTTCCAAGAACAGTGTACATGCCTATGGTATTTTTTATATAATATGGGTGACAAACGAGCACACAGTCCATCCGATGGTAAGTGGAAGCTGTGGGCCCATAGACATCTACATTTATCTTCGATTAAGAATCAAAATGCAAATGCCTTTTCACTTTTGAGGACTAAGATAGAATGTCTCATTTCCACTAAAAAAGGATCTCCGGTTCCTTACACTTATCATATGAAACACAGCAAGTACCATTAAGCTTCTATTTTTAGCTGGTATTTTGTGAGAGCGTGGTCCTACATCGGTCGAACCGACCTGTTCGTGCTACAACCACAATGTGGCTGCAGTATAGGTCTGCCACTTATAAAAATATACGGATACTATTATTTAAGGCACTGCTGGTTGCCCGTACAAATCTCATCTATTTTATCGGCGAAACCGATAACCACGGACATCGGTTATACCGATCGGCCCCCGTTTCACACTAAATACATACACACCCCATTTCTCGATCATCCCACCAAAACATAAATTTTATCGGTGGGATTATAGTTTAATGAAATTATTGCATAACTTGAATAACTGGCTTATATAATATTATCTATATGGAAGGGATCAACAAATACATATAATAAAAATATTTATTATTCTAATATGTTATATTACGTTATTAGTTCTTAATTCTGAACAGAAGATGGTGTTAGCTAATACATTATAAATAATAATAATATTCCACAACTATCACACAACGCCATCTAGTCCCAAGCTAAGCAGAGCTTGTGTTATGGGTACTAGACAACTGATAAACCTACTTATATATTTCTAAATACATAAATATTATAGATAAAATTACACCCAGACACAGAACAAATGATCGTGCTCATCACACAAACGTTTGTCCTGGGTGGGAATCGAACCCTATATACATTATTATTATTTTTTAAGTTATTATAGTAAATTTATATGTTACTATTATTATATATTACATTAGTATAGAATTATACTCTCATTAAACCTAAAGTATTGTTTACACTCGTGGAACAGACTATTGGAGTATCTGCTCAACGTTGACTGGGAAAGAATGCCTAAAGGCGTCAAGTCTACCTGTTGTAACCCTTTTGTTAGGGTGTAAAAAACTATAAAGTCTAAATTAACAAAATCTTCAATCTTTTGGCATTCTTTTCTAAAATTGTATTACTTTTTACAAGATAGGGTGTAAGTTATAATAACTTAGTATTTTTAATATACTTATCAATTATTATTTGCAGGACTGGAATCGATATTACGATGATGCGAACAAAGAACGCTTGCTCAACGTGATTTCTTTAGAGTTCTCTCATACCCGGTTGGAGAATTATGTGCAAGCGCCGCGAATAGTGCGCCAGATCGACTGGGTGGACACCGTGTGGCCACGACACCTGAAAGATCAGCAGGTAGTTGACCTTAATATTAATAGTTTGGATTTCGTTTGTTAATTTAATAATTACTTATAAAACTTATTGTTTCCCTTTCTGTAAAAAGAAAATTAGTTTGATACGTAAAATTGGGGAGAGAGTTAAAATACTGAGTTTTCTATTTGAAATTAATGTGTAAAAAGCGTAGTTAATTATTTGTTAGAGCAGTTAGGTTTTAATCCTTATTATAAACTGTAATATCAGATCTAACAATCCGTTGTAATGAATACATGAAAAAACTATTTTAGACTGAATCAACCAATGCTCTGGACGACATGATGTATCCTAAAGTGCAAAAGTATTGCCTCATGTCAGTGAAGGGATGCTACACTGACTTTCACATCGATTTTGGTGGAACTTCGGTTTGGTATCACATTTTAAGAGGTAAGACAATTTCAAATTTTAGAAATATTCCTTCCTCATCATGGTCTCTCCCCTAGTAGGATTTACCGTCATTGCCACACTTTGCTGGTAAATTGACATTTACAGTAGTACCAAACGCCTCGTATCTTTGAATCTGTGTCACGCCGTCAGTCTATAGGTTTTATATCGTTTTAAAAACGGAATGGTTATATAGGCTTCAATTATAGATCACAACACTGAGCTATTCTTATGCCGTCTGTTACGATTCCCATGAGGTGAGATGGCGTTGCGTTGTGGTTTCTGTAATGCGCCACCATTACTCTATGTTAACTTGACACTTAACTTTTGAAGATTTTTTATCGTGATATGTGTACGGTGCAAATAATTAAACAAACTCAAATATCTTTTATTCATGTAGACTCTTAACAAAGCACTTATGAATGTCAAAATAATTATAACTTTGGGTTTAGACGCACTCTTATTATATGTTAAATGAAATAAGTATACACATTATGCATAAATTCTTATCAAATACTTAAAAAACGGCTCGACGGCTCCGTGGCGCAGTGACTTAGATATGAGTTACAGAACTAGGGGCCGCGGGTTCGAATCCCGCACAGAACAAGTATTACTATAGCTTACAAATAATTCTTACGGGTCTGGATGTTTGTCCTTGTGTTAAATATATGTTTGTAAACTGCCTCCACGATACAGGAGAAAATCCTAGTGTGGAGGTAACGTTTTTTAAAACAATAAAAATAAACAATAAAAAAACTTACTTGTTTTTACAGGCGCAAAAGTGTTTTGGCTTATTCCGCCCACCGAGAAAAACTTACAGTTGTACGAAAAGTGGGTCTTATCTGGCAAACAATCTGATGTCTTCTTTGGCGATACCGTCGAGAAATGCATTCGAGTCCACGTAAGTGTAATTTAAAATACTAACTTTTTCCGATAGAAATGCGAAAATTCAATTTTTTATTTTATTTTAACAACACCAATATTTGGAGTATTTTTTCTCCAGTTATCTTTTAAACTGAATTTATTATAATGTTGTGGGAATTCCCGTTATCGCCTTTCTATGTGCGAGAACAGTCATTGAGCCAATATTGTGGAATAGAATAAGGTTGCAGTGAAATGCAGTATCAGATATATTGGGAATATTACAAATATTTTATGACACACAACAAACTTTTTAATTTAAGCATATTATTATATATTTACAGTTACAAGCCGGTCACACATTCTTTATTCCGACGGGTTGGATCCACGCCGTGTACACACCGAGCGACTCTCTCGTTTTTGGAGGCAATTTCTTGCATCAGTTCGGAATTGAGAAACAACTTAAAATCGCGCAAGTCGAAGACGTTACTAAGGTTCATTTTACTAATTTTTTAGTTTTTGTTTCCTATAGTAAACAAAAGTCTAAAATGTTCGCTTGTGCATATTATTTTGTGCTTAGAGTATAATTTGAGTCAAAATGTGTGTGCTCTCCATGCAACGAAAATGTTACAGTATTAAGTTATCTATTAACAATTTTTTTATATACGTCGACTCAAAATACAATAGTAATTTAAATTTTTTATACCTTTTGTGGTACGTAAGAACTGTAAACAAGCCTAAATTTAATTAAAACTTTTTACCGAATACCAGTGTAAAATAGGAGCCTAATGCTGCTGGTTTTCATATGGTGAGTGTAGAGAACCAGAGACCCTATTTACAGGGAAAGATGCATTCCATCTTAGTTCTCAGGGGTGCCAACGCATCTGCATTTTGATTTTTAATCGAGGATTACTAAATGTCTATGGGCCACAGCTTCCACTTACTTTCCATCAGGTGAACTGTGTTCTCGTTTTTCGCATTATTCAATAAATGAACGACATACGGTATTAAGAATACCGAAAATTTCCAAGTAGCTTAAAAGGGATTTGTTGACAAGAATGCCAGCTACGTTTCCTCGTTCGCTTTATGGCTAAATGGACGATAAAATAATCGGCTTTTTTGTTCAACAGCGGCGCAGTGCCGGCCAGTTGTCGCACAACTTTAATGTGTTTTTTTTTAAATTTCAGGTACCACAGAAGTTCCGTTACCCGTTCTTCACTGAGATGCTGTGGTACGTGCTCGACCGTTACGTGAGCGCCCTGTTAGGACGAAGTCATCTCGCTCCCGAGGGACAGTCCACCCCACCGTCGCCTCCCAAAGAACACGTGCATCTCACACAAAACGAGTTGCATGGTCTTAAGGTAAAAATGGAATGTACTATATTATAGTCTGCGTTGTAGATGGTGCGAATGACACCTCACGCCTTTGAAGTTTCATATTTTTTTCGATAAAATGTCGTACAGATATTGTTGTACTTCATGAACGGGTACCGCCCACTTACGATAGTGACGTGCCACGTTTAAACTATGCCATCTCATAACCATCAACCACAGACTATCATAAATCGGTTTGGAAATAAGTCGAATACATATATAAATCACGTAAATGTGAATTGGAGTAAAAGTACTTTTCGATATGATGTAATTTACTTCCGTCATTTAGTTTTGCATTTCTTTGACCGGGTTTATATGGTTAAGCCATTTTGCAGCTGTTTTATGGTTTCAGTACATAAGTTGGCTGAACTGGGATGGACAACGCCGGCAACGAAAATGTTTGTATTCACAGGTGATAATGCATCTGCTTTGATAATAATGCCTCTGCTGTGATAATGCATAGAAACGCCGTGGTAGCTCAGATGGTTAGCCCTTGCTGTAAACTGCACAGTATGCAAGCAAAACCAGGTTCGATCCGCGGCGGCACCAATTAAATTGTTAATTGCAATTTTAAGTGCTGATTTACCACGTGCTTCGGAGGTGAAGGAAAACATCTTGAGGAAACCTGCATGTCAGAGAAATAAGGAAAAAATATTTCTAAGACATATGAAGTTCGCCAACACGCATTGGGGCAGCGCGGCGGACAATTCCTTGCCCTAAAACCCTCTCAGAAATAAGTGGAGGCCTGTGCCCAGGAATGGGACGTATATAGGCTGTAGCTTCAATGGATCTGCTTGATTGTTTGCCAAGATTATATCTATAGACCACAATAGCATCCATCCACTTACTATGAAGTGGACTGTGTGGTTGTTCCAGTGTATTGTGGCTGATAATAAATTTTTAAAAATTGGCTTTAAAAAAAACTAAAGGTTTTAACTGTCATACTGCCTGTGATATAGGGCCAAGAACGCTGCATTTCTTCGGATTTATATAAAATTGTGAAACAAAGCATTAATATAAAAATAATAATTTACAGGCGATTGTCATGTACCTACACCAATTGCCGGCGGCGCGAAAATCGGTACCGGAGCTTCTGTCCGATCCAATCGCTCTCGTTCGGGACGTGCGTACGCTCGTGGAACAACACAGGCACGATAAACAACATTCAGCCGTTACTGGAGTGCCGGTTCTGAAAGGTTAGTGATTGTTTTTGTCTCGTTACTGCGTTGCCAACTCTGGGGACTGTTTCCAGTACAAAGGGTCTCCGGGTCTCACACACATCATACGAAACAGTAGCAATTAGGAGTAGCTGATACTTCACTCTGTGAGAGCGCGGCCTCACCCCGATCGAGCCGACCCATTTGAGCCTCAACCATAATAATATAGCTGCAGCATGGCTCTATCTATTCTATAATGATTTCTTAAATTTACGCGAACACTACACATTGAATAAAACTATTATTTACGGATTTTATGGCATTTAATTACTTTACAGCACCCATGGTCACGGGGGGGACTGAGACCTTTGACGTCCCAATGTCAGTTAGTCCGGCTACCTTCAGTTTTTGAATATTAATTTTTCATAAAGTCTTGCAGTGGTATGCTTGAGTTTGGGTTTAATTTTGTTAATTATAGGATCCCAAGCAGCTGGCAGCACCCATCCATCTTCTCTATTGAAATTTGGATGTTTTTTAATTTCAATGACCTCGCGTATCATACTTTGTAGGAATTGGTGTTCTTTTCTACCTATTCTATTCACCTAAAGAACATTAACACTCACAGAAGAAGAACATACGGCGTCACAGTCTGCGAAATTTGACATTTGCTCTCAAATTCCATTTAAGTTCGCACATTTTCCGCTGCACTTCTTTATTTGTTAACTAGTATTTTTGCAATAAGGGAGTTTGTAATAAAAAAATTATTACTTCGCAACCTTCCGCTAACTAAATACAATGATGTGTCTTACCTGGATTGAAGAGCAACTCCCACCCTCCCTCAATTGCATGCACTAACTCCGTCACCACTAGTCCCAGCACCACTACTCCCAACACCACTATTCCAGGTAAGACACACCATCGACGACAATACGACACACACATGTAGCTCTACGTACGTAGAGTCTACATCACCTGAGAATGCCTCGTGCATGCAATTGAGAGAGGGTGGGTGGAGAGAGGTGCTCTTCAACCCAGGTAAGACACATCATTGTATTTAGTTAGCGGAAGGTTGTGAAGTAATAAATTTTTTATTATAATGGGTTTCCGCAACGTAATGCCTGATTCTATCAAGGGAGTTTGTGTTTGAGTTAATAGTAAAGGATTGCAGTATAGATATGGGCGATGTGGTTGTGCAGGGCCGGAGGAGACGGCGCCGGCGGAGCGGCGGCAGTCGAGCGGGCGCGGCGCGCGCGGCGGCGCACGCGGCGGCGCGGCACGCCCGCGCCCCGACCACGCGAATGGTGCACCGCGCCGACGCCGCACGAGGTGATTTATTTGTCTGTTTTAAAAAAAATTGTGCACACGATTTGAGTTGAAGTTGAAGTTGAGCGGAAATGACTGGAATATTTGCGTGATCTTGGTGGCGGTGGATTTTCATTTCTGTTTTATCGCTTAAATACTGGCTTGAAGTGATTTTTTTATTCGTAGAGTGATGCAATTTTGTGTATTCAACAATATCTGTTGTATATTTGAACTTAAAGACAAACGAAATAAGTGCTACGTAAATCACAAGTTTTAGGCCCGATTAGGTGCCTTGAGATTCTTTCGTAACTGTCGTCAAAATCTTCTAAAAACTTCGCTATGTGACACGTCAGCATATCGTGAAGAATTATGTGAACACGTCAAAACAGAGTAGGCTGTATGATATAAAAGCTTTGCCTGCTCTAATTATCAATAAACAACTAGTAACTTCGCTTCGCATTGTTTTTTTAACTTTCGGCAACTTGTATACAGTGTGCTATAAAACCAATTAGTAAATATTTATTTATTTAGTTAATAATTTCAAATACTTTATAAACAATTTATTTTTATCGTCTAAAAATAACTGCGATTTTATTATCTTTAATATAAAGAGTTTTTCAACAAGAACTTTGTTTTCTAAAACAAAATAAAACAAAGTGTTTAGATGAAGATGATTCAAATTTTTATTGTATTATGAAGAGAAAAGTTTGGCAATTGTGAATGAAAAATGATATCTGGCAAATGTCCACCACGACCACGCTGACAGATGTCGATTCTTTCATCAAAGTTTTTAATCACTTTTGGCAAAATGGCGGGTCTATTTCGTTAATAACGTCACGGATTTTGAGTTTTAAGGCCGCGATCGATTCGATTGGCTCCGTATAGACTCTGTCCTTAACATAGCCCCACAAAAAATAATCCAGTGGTGTTAAATCACACGATCTGGCTGGCTATTTAACAGCTGAATTTCGTGAAATTATGCGATCGGGTTTGCAATTAATTAATCGTTTCGTTGGCTGTGTGACATGTGGCACCGTCTTGTTGAAACCACATGTTTGTGATATCTATGTCATCAATAATAGGCCAAAATTGAGATGTTAACATCTCGCGATAGCGTGATCCATTGACCGTTACCGCATTTCCAGCCTTCTCTTCGAAAAAAAAAACGACCCAATCACGCCTCCAGACCACATAGCGCACCATACAGTGACACGTTGAGCATGCAAAGACTTCTCAATAATCGCTTTAGGATTTTCAGAAGCGCAAATGCGACAATTTTGCTTGTTGACGTACCCTGACAAGTGAAAATGGGATTCGTCTGAAAAAAATTATTTTTTCAGAATAACCAGCGGGCTGTTCCTGAATGAATTGAGCGAATCTACGGCGATGTGAATGGTCGGTCAGCTTTAATTCCTGCACCAGTTGAACCTTGTAAGGCTTCAAAGCCAAATCCTTACGCGAAATTCGCAATGTGGTGGTTTTGGATAACCCCAATCATTGAGAACGTCGAGGAAATGACAAATTTGGATCTTCTTCAACCCTGTGGCTCACGGCTGCGATGTTTTCGGTTGAACGACCCGGTCGAACACGCGTTGGTGTTGGCACATTTTGTACCGAGCCTGTCGATTCAAACTTAGCGACCAAATTCTTAATAGCGGTCTCAGAAGTACGATTATGTTGTCCGAAAATATCACGAATTTTACGAAACGTAACTTTAACAGAACCACCATTTTCATAGTGGATGTTAATTATTTTAATGCGATTTTCGAGGGAAACTGAATTCATTGTCGCAATTCCCAAAGCATCTACTACGAATAGGTCAAAAAACTAAATGTCAAAACTGTCATGTTGTTGGTGTTGCCCCAATTGAAAAATAAAGTTCTTGTTGAAAAACCCATTAGTAGACAAATAATAATAATAATAACAATTATAATGTTTTTATAAACTTATGCCTTCTCCGCGCGTATACTTGTGGCATTGCAACATTTTCCTACTTCGTTTATATATACTAAAATTAATTATCAAATATGTAATGAAGAAAAACTAACAGGGTTAAGAAAGTAACCGGTAAGCTAATATAATTTATATTATAACTTTCCTCTTTAAGGTGTAAAAAATGCGAAGCGTGTCAACGTACCGACTGCGGGGAGTGTGTGTTCTGCCACGACATGGTCAAGTTTGGTGGACTGGGACGCGCTAAACAGACTTGCATTATGCGTCAGTGCTTGCAGGTAATTAATACGTAATTTAAGATGTCATATATGACTATTATTACAGATTTAAGTCAAAAATGTCTCGCGGATTGGCGATCGCAGTATAAGATATCTCTTAACTTAAACATTGTTCCCCATTTCCGGTTTGGGTATTTCATGTCTGGTATATACGAGACAGTCAAAATATCGGAGGCCATATAAGATCTATGTAGCTTTTCTCATAGTTGCCTCTTACGACATCCATCAAACGATATGGCGTGATTGATTCTCTTACGCTGCCACTATACAGTAATTAGGCTATAATATGATATATTGAAATTTCGCATACCTACAGTTAATTAATAGAGATGAGTCTCTCAAGTAGGTATAAATTTATTTTAGCGCTCGTAAAGAAACGAGTTAATTATTGTTCACACCATAGCGTTTTAAGTAATATATAATAAAATTTAAAAGTCCACTGAGGATTTGTCCACCTAAGTCAGCGAAACGTGGGTATAACACAATATGTATACGCCGTTTGCGTCATACAACTTGAATGCACGTGTTCTATTTTTATGGACAGAAAGTTTTTGGCTTTGGTGGACCGACCACATTGGTATTCTTTCTGTCGGTTATTATAAAGCTAATTTTTACTGCCAATATGTTTTGTTCGACCTTCATAAATTTTATATATTATAATTTTGTCTCTTCATTCCAGCCTATGTTGCCCGTGACTGCTTCGTGTGCAGTGTGCCACTTGGATGGCTGGATGCAAACACCCGTCGCGCCACAAGCCAAGGGTAACTCGGGTAATTGCTATTTGTACTAAACAACAAAGGGACATTTCATTTAATAATTTATCAACAACTAGCTTGCCAGGCAGACGTTGTTCTGCCTTTTCGACGACAATTTATCATGCCCTATTAAAAATCCTTAAATTTGCAAAAAAAAACTATCCTATCCCTCAAGTTGGACCAAACTGAACACGGTGTGCAAAATTAATTATTGTAAATCACAACCGAAGCCAACGTTTTTACAGCACACAGATTGTAAGTTTTTTGGTCTAGATGGGATGTCCCTGTGTTAACGACAAGGGTCTGCGATCCTCTCTCGCATATTTTATCATATTAGCGTTACATGGAATAAAGGATATTAAGAGTAGAGCTTTTAAAATTCATAAG
Organism: Parnassius smintheus behrii; assembly: GCA_036936625.1. Lineage (NCBI taxonomy): Eukaryota > Metazoa > Arthropoda > Insecta > Lepidoptera > Papilionidae > Parnassius > Parnassius smintheus. The sequence continues at coordinate 154,816 of JAUPFT010000060.1, read as the reverse complement.
CAACAATTTTACCCAGTGCAGCTATATGTTCAATGTATTATATTTTTACTATGTTACTATATCTTAAAATGAAGTAAGTATTTCATTTTATGTTCAATATGAAGGTTAAAGGGTGAGGAATACTTGCTTCATTTGCTATACTGACTTTGGAGATAGTTCCTTCTACCGGATGTGAAGTAAATGCTGTATTTTTTCCATTTGATAGTAAGAAGCTATTATAGTCAATACAGCTACACATTATATTTTTAATTAATAATCAAAAGTCAGGAAGATGCTTCTGTCCATCACCTGTTTCAACTTCCCTCTGTCGCGTGTTACGACAGCCGCGGCACGATACGGGCTGGTGGATATTCCTGCACCTCCACTACGCCACTAAAATAAAAAAACTGCAGTTGAAGATGATAATGATGAGGAATCAAAAGTCGGATGTGTTGTCGCCTATGAGGATTAAGATGGAACGTCTCGTTACCAGTAAAATTGGTTTTCGGCAATTCATATGAAACAAATCAGCAATATTCTAGTATTCTACCAGAGCGTGGTGCTTCCCCTTTTCGAGTCGATTCATTTTTGCGACGCCATAATAGAGCTGCAATGTAGACTCTACCATGTAGAAAATAATATTATATAATTATACTGGCTGACTATGGCATAGATATATTTTTTTAAACGAAACTTCAATTTCGAAGAATACTGTTTTGAAATTCAATCGTGCACCCTACTTCTCGCAATGGCAATTACCAAGTAATTCGCCAATATCAGGCCTGTCTCACTCCACGCTTTAAGCATGAAAATATATCTACGCTGCGCGGCCATCTATAATGGGCTAATTCAGTGAGGTTGTCCCTTGCGCGCTCGAGTTGACGCGCGTCTTACGTTAACAAAAAAGTATTTTTCTGTTGTAAGTGTTTAAGCACTCCGATATTTATTTTTGAGTTTCAATTTAGGTATGGCCACTCAAAAACCCACAGGTACTGCATAGCACACGGGTACTTAAATAACAATAGGAATGTCGACTTTTCATTCTTTATTGTTCCTATGGATATCGAAAAAGATATTATTATTTATAGGTATATCTAGATAATTATTTGACTAGCGACCCCACCACAGCTTCGCAGTTTTCGGTTTTTTCGCGTATAATTCAATGACTAAATAATAGTTTAGTGTAAGTAAACCTCCACTCCAGTATATACAGTAATACTGAGTTACTACCTACTAACTAACGCGAGACCAGCATATGTGGTTATTCGTTAAACAGTTAGTCAGTACAATAAAGAGATTGAAAATAGTAGCACTTCCCATTGCCACTCTTTCATTAATAATGCCGTCGCATGTTTATAAATACAAAAAAAATGTTAAACAGAAAATGGTAAGTAAATTATCTGAGTTACAAAGACGTTCACATTGTTATAATCTTAATTTTTCCAGATTTTACGTATTAACCTTTTTTGCATTGAACACTAATGTTCTTATTATACGCAAATTGCTAGTACATTGCATAACACCTCGGTGTATTCTACTACCAACTAATATCAAAGAATTAAATTTGCTTTCTCACAACACCTAACCCTTCATTTGGCGCGGTCTTAACAAAGACGTGTAACGGGCTGAGTGATACAGATACTCGCACGCGGATGTAAGGTGCATTTTGATTTACTACGCGCGCTGCATAAATTTTTTTGACGATTGAATCGGTAGGCTAATTTCACGAAGGTCGCTTCTGAGGCGTGCAAAGTATTATGAACATTAGCGACTGTGGTTACTATGTCTCGCAAGTTTGCTATCAGAGAATGATCCTTCTGTTTTTAAATTATTATTTATTTTGTGCCAATATCATAATGGTGATCTTAAAGCCGGCCACTAGGTAAAAAAATTACTTCTAATTCGTATTATTTGTTAAAAAATATGTATACCATAGCGAATGCTTCTATTTGGTTCACCCATTTAGACCCAATTTTTCGTTACGTACGTATTATCCAATGGTAATATAATATAAATGTTTGACGAGGTGCAGGGCGCAACGGGGCGTCGTCGCTGCGCGAGTGCTCGGTGTGCTACAGCATCGTACACCCGGGCTGCGTGCCGCCCGGTGGCCAACTCAACGAGGACCTGCCCAACTCCTGGGAGTGCCCCACCTGCACCACCATGGGCCTCAACCACGACTACAAGGTCAGCTCACCTACCATGTGGCCACACATTATCTAATCTATAATGGTATAAAGTCTGTTCCAATTCAACTTTCCATACTCGTACATAATGTTTGGGTAATTTACAATTTGTAATAAAAAAAAATCAAAATTTACCTCACAATATATATATTAAAATATTGTAAATAAAAGTAGCTTATTATATTTTATTTATTATTATATTATTATTATTATAGTATAATTGGATTGTAGCTGACCTAGAATACTATAATACATACAAAATAGAACGGAGGAGTAGGCGGAGCCCGTGTAGCCACTAAATTGTCACTAACATGTCAATTGACACGTATAATTGTCAACACAAGCTGTGTTTTAACGTTACAATCGTTTCCAAATTTCGCACGCAAATTATTTAAAAAATACCAAATTGCACACTATTTACCAATAAATATGTATTAAAAAATAAACTACTTTTTAATGGTGATCTTGAATATTAATCAAAAGTCTAAATGTTTAAATTTTCTGAGTTTGTCAACACAGCGAATCGGGTTTGTAGTAGTGATAATAAGACGTAATTGCTTATATGTGTGCTCCCGGCGACGCCGACCCTCGTACAAAATAAGGTTGACAGCCATTCTATTGTGTATTATAGTATTCTATGGTAGCAGACAATAACTACAATAACAAAGTCCGTTTTTGGCCTAAGCCAAAATCATTTATGCAACGAATGTGTAGACGGTACACAGGTATTATATTTTGCCGCTTGTCATTGGATCATTTTAGTTGATTCCTCGGTTATATGTGAGTGCCGAGTATTACAAAGAAGACAGCTATGTCAAAGTGTCGAGCAGGATCTAAAAATAATGCCACTCTATGCCACAATAACAATTAGGTGTCTTGTTAAATTTTTATTATTACATATATTTTATATTATTAAATATATTGATTTGTTTCATTTTATAGTATTGACGATATTTTCTCAATATTGATAAGATCATATTTTAAACATACACTGTCAATCAGTATACCCGCTGTTACGCTTTAAAAATATTTTGTTATATTTTCTGTCTGATATATATATATATATATATATATATATATATATATATATATATATATATAACGATAATATTTCTGTCTCTGTCTTATATGTTTACTTAAACATTTGGTTTATTATTTTTTATTTTTTCACGTTATATTTATTTCCTTCCATAGCCACGTCATTTCCGAGCGCGTCAGAAGTCCTCAGATCTACGGCGTATGAGCATTGGATCGGATGTAAGTCAACTTGGCCAACATCATAATAATTTACAGGTTTGTATCAACGTATTATTATAAATATAAACTTTTGTTTTTATACATAACTTACACTTTAAAGATTTTATGGTATTTTATTATCTTAATTTATTATAACAACATATTATATTCTATATATATTGTATTCTTCCACAGAACAAATTACCACCACCTCCACCTCCTGGGCCGGTCAAATCTGAGCCTGGATCAGATAGCGAGAGCAAGAATGATGTTTTACATCTTAAATCTGAAGATGGTGAGATTTTATTCATGCAATGCTTATATTTCAAAGGGGATTTAAATATTCTTATATTAAAGCTAAAAAGACGTTGAAGAAAGGAGTTACAGCTCTGTAGCATTTTAGTAGTGAAGTGAAAATGGTTGATTTGAAATTAAAATTAAATATTTCAAAGATCCGTGAAGGAGACCGTCTACAATGCACTCGGACAGAGGCCTGTGCCCAGCTGTGACGTATGTAGGCTGTATATTTAAATTCAAATTTTCGAGAACATTCACGGTTCAAAATGAGAGACTTTATGCCTATCGACATAAGGTTAATTTTTAATTGTTTACATTTTAGTTTTTCGATAATACATTGATCCTTCTTATTCTGGCTGATACGTCCAAATATATCAAAATATAGATTTTTGGATGCAACTGTCTTAACAATATTATGCTAGGTAAACATATTGATTGCTTACAGAGATAAAGCGCGAAGAGTGCGATGGTGAAGGTGGGACTGAGGAGGAGTGGGAGCCGGCAGCCAAGAAACGCCGCTCCAGCCACGAGGATGAAGCGCCTAAGAAACAGGCGCTACGGGCACATTTAGCTCTTCAGCTTACCCATCACAGCGCAAAGGTATGATTTTGTCTCTCTCCTCCATTAGTTCCAGGTAATATTTATGGTTGCCGACACGAGTCGTGAGCACAGATAAACTGTGATGGGAGGTAGGTACACTGTCGGACAAAATTATTGGGTACCTTTATTATTTCAATTCGTAATTGAATATTTTCGCCGGCTTTTATGAAAATGTTTACTCGAACACATCAACTCTTACTTTAATACAATGTTGCAGATATTCGTGTCCGTTATTTTATTATCTACTATAAAGTATTTAATGTATACCTGGTGGTTAGAATTGATTATTTTATTAAGAAGAAAGAGGTGATATGCCTCCCATAAAATCTGGTGTTGCGGTGCGCCGTACAGTAGCTACTGAGACATTAGTCGCCTCAGCAGTCTGTTTATATACGTCTATGATGTTTTTCGCAGTACTTAATTTTTTCATGTAACTAAACAGTGAATAGACCATTTGTCGGATTGTCTATTTAACACCGAATTCTTCCTTCTCTGCATATTTAGACCAAAATCTGAACACTCAAATTATAACAACAAAAATAATTAAAAACAAGAAATAACAAAAACAATTAATAACAAGGAATGCACGAACTATAATTAACAACGAGGTAACAAAAACAATTAATGAAAATAATCTAATTAAAAAAGTTATCTCTAAAATTATTGCTCTGAAGTGTACGGAAGCCGAATGATACGTTCGAACCCAATAGGCTCTGGCAGGCTGGGTAATAACCGATTTTCGAACCAATTCGTAAAAGTGTCTGTATCCATCTCCTTGTGGTAATCGGAAGTACTTTTTGAGGCGAAAACCGGCGTGACAAATTATCAGTCGCGATCCTTTTCCAATTGGAACCTTTGAGGTTGATACTTTTGTTTCGTCAGTCCAAGAGCGTGACACAGTGTGGTTCGCATTTAACCATGTTTCGTCAACAAAAACGACGTTGTCCCAAGACTCGATTTTTCTGGCTTCTCTTAAAAACTCGCTCCTTTTAATTATTAAATCAAATCTTTCCATTAATATTTTCCTTTTATTCGTTTTTTTATATTCAAACCCAATTTCGTACAATAGTTTTGACAACGCCGTTTTACCGCCTTTAAACAAGCCAGCTTCTTTTAGAGACCAAAAGCAAACGTCTAGTTGAAAAATCGTTCCTAGTATAATAACCATATATGTGGTTTCTTATTGCATCTGCATCAAAAACATCAACACCTGTCACGGGCTTTTGTCTTCGTTTTTTCTTAGGAGTGCGTAAAACATTATCTTCACTTCCAGAAGCACCAAATTTTTCTTTATTTATATTATATAGTGTTTTTGCACCAATTCCAAGAGCTTGTGAAACCCGATCTTTCACTGGAGTGACAGGAATCAAAGGGCCGCCATTTTGTGACTCACGCTCAAAGTAATCCTGTAGCTTCAGTACAAGCTCAAGACATTGACTATTCAATGTTTTTCCTCGTTTCGGCATTTTCAACAAAATTACCAAACACAAACAAAATTAGTCCAATAAAGCGCAACGATAAACAGGAGAAAGCCCAGTCCAAAAAACAACGGTTACACAAGAGAACGTAGTCTGTGCGCACGAGAGTACGGAAGACGACTAAACAGATTAAAATAGCGGTGGTAAGGGTGTTGCCAGAATAGTATCGCCAATTACTTAAAAAAATACACCTATAACATTGCTTAATTGAGGGAGAAAATTATATTTATTAAATGTTGTTTTATATATTATGCATGTTAAAAATTATACATAATCATTTTAATTGTATTTATTTTTAAATCATAGAAAACAGTATTTCTGTCTTTGGATCACACATAAATCTTAAAAATCATAGAGATACTGTGCAATTAGGAGACGCAAAAAAATGGTAGCATTATAGTCTAGTTGCTCGAAGGAATAAGTAAAATAAAAATATCCAAATAAAATAAATATCATATCTATTCCAATGAATTCGGACCGAATACTATCAAGCACACCACTATGAAAACTAGACGCACGATGTAACTTTGTACAAGCGCCAAAGAACAAAAAATCAATGTTTTCATATTATTTACAAACTATTTTAAGTTTTGAAACAGAGTTTATTGGAAAATTACTTGATTCTGACATTTTGACATAAAGTTTTATATTAAAGAGGTATTCTAAATCATTCGGCAAATGTGTCGCTCGTGCAAGGTTATATCGATTAATTTAAGAATAATCTGTCAAATCGGTAATAACTCAGCGGCCGTACATTAATATGCTACTGTTTTGTATGGTGTGTGTAGAGAACTGGAGACCCTCTTTACTGGATACGAGGCATTCTGTTTGAGTTTTCAGAGGTGACAATGCATCTGCATTATGATTCTTAATAAACAAGGATAGATTTAGTGTAAGCGCCAGAGCACCCACTTGCTATCAGGTGGGCTGTGTACTTGCTTGTCACCCTTATTTAGTAACAAAAGGAAAAAATTTCATGATACTGGTTTTCCATTTCATTTGTATATTTGTGTCTTGTGCTCTTGCCACGGGGGTATAATTGCAAATATTGCCATAGTTTCTACCCTTGTCGAGAGGGTTGGCAACTGCAGTTTGTTTTATTGTTATGTTGCTGTTATCTGGAAGATCCTGTTGCCCATATCCTGCTTAAGTCTACCTTTGTCGTCTCTTATGACGCCGAATGGAAGATATGGTGTAGTGGATATTCTTATACTGCCACTACATGGCACTGTATGAGGAAGCTCAAGATCACTCAGCGGTCTATAGATAGGGCTATGCTTTGGGTTTATTTTCGAGATATACTTAAAAATAAGGACATCTGTAGTAGAACCAGAGTAAACGGATAAGCAAACTGAAGTGGTAATGGTCTGGCCATGTAGCTCGAAGAACCGACCACCGATGGGGAAGAAGGGTTTTCGAGTGGCAGCTTCGTACCGGTAGGCGAAGTGTAGAGGGTGGCCCCCCATTAGAAGGGGTGACGACCTGGTAACACATGCAGGAAATTCATGGATGCAAGTGGCTCAGACAATGCATCTGGCATTCCTTCAGGAAAGCTTACGTTCTGCCATGGAATTGTGAAGGGCTGTAATGATGAAGATGGTGATGTGTGTTGAGCAGGCGCTGAAGAAGCCGCTGTACCCGGTGCGTCCGGCGTACGCGGCGTACGGGTCGCCGGGGGGAGCAGGCGCGGGTGGAGGCTCGCCGTGGCTGGACCGCGAAGCCGTGCTGTCCGTGTTCGCCAAGCTCACGCCGCACGAGCTCGCCACCTGCGCGCTCGTCTGCAAGGCCTGGGCCGAGTACTCCGTCAGTCTCATTTATTTATTTACTACCCGATCCCCGCGACTTAGTCCTCGTGCAATTTATTACTATTGTATTTCATGGGCTTAATTTTTTTGTTTTGTAGAAGTAGCCTAAGTTACTTCTTATAACATCAGCTAACTGCCAGTGATTTTCCATCCCATTTGGGAGATTAGCCGGACAAACAGAAAGACTGACAAAAATTTACAACGGTAAATACTTTTCATACACATATAGTAAAAAGCTGTTATTTTGACATGAACAGATGCTTATCATTATCGCTATAGGATTGCCTTAATACGATAGGTAAATAACTAAACATAAGTTATAGTAAATAAGTAGTTATAGTAATTAATTCGGAAATGTGATAGAGCTACACTGCAGCTACCATCATCATCATCATCATCATTACAACCCTTCACAAGTCCTCTGCTGAACATAGGCCTCCCCCAAGGTATGCCACAAACCACGGTCCTGAGCCACCTGCATCCATCGACTTCCTGCATGCCTTAACAGGTCGTCACTCCATCTAGTGGGGGGTCGCCCTACACTACGCCTACCGGTACGAGGCTGCCACTCAAGAACCTTTTTTCCCCAACGGTTATCGGTTCTTCGAGCTATATGGCCGGCCCATTGCCATTTCTGCTTACTAATCCGTTGGGCTCTGTCGATAACTCTGGTTCTGCTGCGGATATCCTAATTTCTAAGTTTACCACACAGAGAAACCCCAAGCATAGCCCTCTCCATAGCTGGCTGAGCGACTTTGAGCGTCCTCATACGGCCATCAGTGAAGGACCACGTCTCGAAACCGTAGGTCATCACTGGCAACACGTACTGGTTGTACAACTTAGTTTTCGGGTTTTGAGGTATACCTGACGAGAAGATATATCGTAATTTCCCGAACACTGCCCAGCCGAGTTGAATCCGTCGATTGACCTCTCGGTCGAAGTTGGACTTACCTAATAGGACTATTTGTCCCAGGTAAACGTAATCGTCAACAACCTCGAGCTTAGTGCTCCCAACAACTACGGGCATAGGTGTGACATGGACATTAAACATGATCTTTGTTTTGTCCATGTTCATCTTAAGACCTATCCGTTGGGAGGCACTATTGAGGTCATTGAGCATAGTGCTTAAGTCCTCCAGCGATTCTGCCATTAGGACTATATCGTCGGCAAATCGAAGGTGAGTGATATCCTTTCCAGTCCAGTAGCTAGAAAACGTCTTCTAATGCAGCGGTGAAGAGCTTCGGGGAAATTACGTCACCCTGTCTTACACCTCTACGGTTGGATAGGTTTCGTACTCTGGTTCTGTACTCGGATAGCCATCGTAGCCCTACTGTACAAACACTTTAGCACTTCCGACAGTCAACTTGGCGCCGCTGAAGAGACTGTAGCACCGCCCAAATTTCGACGGAATCAAAGGCCTTCTCATAGTCCACATACGCCAGGCAAAGTAGCAGATTGTACCCTTCGGAGTTCCGTACAATTTGCCGAAGGGTATGCGTGCGAGACGGTTCGTAATGACTCTCGAAAACAGCACGTAGACGCGGCTTAGAAGGGATGTCGGTCTGTAGTTCTTCAAGAGGGCGTTGTCACCTTTCTTGAAGAACAAGACCACCGCACTTCTGCTCCACGCCTCGGGAGTAGTGCCTCCATAGAGGACGGAATTAAAGAGCTTCTGAAGGACTTCAAGTACCAGTTTTCCACCCGCTTTCAGAAGCTCCGCTGTAATTCCATCCTCGCCCGGGGACTTGCCGTTTTTAAAGTGCTGGAGAGCCATTCTAATCTTCGGATATCATCGGAATAGTGTCGGATAAGACTTGCTCTTGGATGGTTACTCCCATTTGCGTGTAGCTCCAACGATGATGTGTACAGCTGCCCATAGAACCTCTCAATCTCACTCAGAATCTCAGGTGTCTCGGAAGCGATGTGTCTGATGACTGTCACACGCAGTCTTCAGCTTTGACAGTTGGTTGTTACTGGCTTCATATCTTCTAGGCACTGAAAACGGTTTTGTAATTCGAGCTGAAAGTTTTCTGGACCCTGGATTAGCGCATGAGGGTGACAGAGCGTTGACTTCACTAGACGAGACCTCTCCCTTAACGTTTAAGTTCAGCGATCACTGAGACATCACTGAACAGTTGGTGTCTGGTCGTCATAATGAAGTCAAATTTCATTTTTTGTCGAACCGTCGGGGCTCGACCAGGTCCACTTCCTGTGGAGCCGTTTCTGGAAGACAGAGTTCATCATAAAGAGTCCCTCTTTCTCCATAAAGTCGGCCAGCTGCTGGCCCCTACGGTTCCGTTGCCCGACTCCAAATTTCCCTAACTTCAGCTCACTGATTTCTCTTGTGCCTAGTTTTGCGTTAAAGTCTCGCATCAACACCGTGTAGTGGGGTTTGGAGGAATGCATGGCTCTGGAAATGTCCTCATACATTTCCTCCACCTCCTCATCGGGATGTGCCGAGGTTGGTGCGTAAACCTGTACGACCTTCAGTGAATACCGTTTGGCGATTCTGAGTATCAGGTACGCGACCCTCGTCGACACACTCCCAATCTATACAACGTTGTTGACGAGAGACTTGTGGACGATAAATCCGACACCTCCTAGGGACCGATGGTCGCCCTCCCGGTGATAGAACCGGACTCGAGGATTGCCGTGCCCTCCTCCTCTCTTCGGACCTCGGATAATCCAGTAATATGCCAGCGCAAATTTTCTACCTCTTCTTCCAGCTCCAGGATCTTCTCGTCAGTCCTCAGGGTGCGTGCGTTATATGTTGCCACGTCGAGTCGTCGTAGGTGGCAACCGAACCTCCACCGGAGATTCTTAGCACCACCTGCCCCGCCGTTACCATGGTCGCCACCGTAGCCAGGAATATCGGGGCCGCCGGGACTGGGGGTCGTTTGTTTGCGTTGTTACTCTGGGGGGATATTTGCCATAGTTATCACGCTTGGCGAGCGGGTTGGCAAACGCAGTTTTTTAATTCACTATGCAAAATGAATGGGTCGGCTCAATTGGGGTAGAACCACAATCTCACGGTAAACCAGCATAAAATAGCAGCTCAATGCTGATGTGTTTTGTATGGTGAGCGTAGAGAACCGGAGACCCAACTCACTGGAAACGAGGCATTCCGTCTTAGTTCTCATGGGTGACAATGCATCTGCATTTATTTCTTAATCGAGTATAAATGTAGATGTCTATGGGCCACAGTATTGCGTGGACTGTGTGCTCATTTGTTACCCTTATTCTTTTAAAAAAATAAATTAAACCTATAAACTAAAACAAAAAAGAAAAGTAGCCTTTTTAAACTCGTTCACAGACCATCCTAATTAATAAGCCCCCGCATTGAGCGTACACAGCGCGTGGGTGAGTGACATCTCGCGTTATAATGTGTTGAATTAGCTAACAAGGCTTTTAGTCACAAAGAATATACTAAAAATACTGTAATAAAATTATCCATTATTTATGTTAAAAAATGTGTTCACAATATGTTAATAAATTACGTTTCGAAGTGTCTTGGATATTTTGATGAAAGCTCAAGCTAGCTAAAATACGTTGATGATTACAGTATAGAATAGAATACTTTTTATTCAGTATTGATTTTTATATAAATCTTATAGAAATTTATTTTTTATTTAGCACATGAAGGCTTAATATAGTCGGAGGAACAAGTTCATGGCCTTTTGAAAACAATTCCAGAAAGTGTCTACTGCATTATATATATATATATATATATATATATATATATATATATATATATATATTTATAAAGTAATAATTTTTATTATTCCAGATGGATCCATCGTTGTGGCGCAACATGTCGTTTGTTCAAGTACGAGTATCAGCAGCACAGCTAGCTGGCATCGTCCGACGACAGCCCTTGTCACTCGGCCTCGAGTGGTGCCATTTAGCCAGGAGACAGCTTGCTTGGTGAGTTTTCTATTAAATGATGAGTAAACCGTAATCCATCCAAGATTCAATCCAGAAACCATAAATCGTGGTGTGATTTTCTCTAGGTTGTCATTTTCTTCTAGTAAATTCGAGCCAATTTCGAGAAAGCATTACATGTATAGTTAAAGTATAGGATTTACTTGATATTCCGGTTTGGAAGAACAGGCATAATGACAAGTAAAAGTGTATAATGAGCGTTCGTTTCAGGCTGCTGGCGCGGCTGCCCACGCTGCGGTCGCTATCGCTGGCCGGGTCGCCGGCGGAGGCGGCACTGGCGCTGCGGTCGCCCGCGTGTCCGCCGCTCACGTCGCTGGACCTGTCGTTCGCGCGCTGCCTGGACGACGCCAAGCTGCGCGGCGTGCTGGCGCCGCCCGAGGCGTCGCGGCCCGGCGGCGGCGCGCGCACCGGCGCCGAGCCCTCGCGCCTCGCCGCGCTCTCCGTGCTGCGCCTGCCCGGCACCGACATCACTGACGTGGCCATGCGCTACGTCGTGCAGGTGACGTCACCGTTTCACTGGCGCCACGCGCAGGTTAGGTAGGGCGCAGGCTGTTCCCACCGGCGCCGTGTCAACGTCAACAAATTTGATGCTCTCCGGCGCTGAAGTTACGATAAAACGATCAGATACGTCGTGTAGGTGACTTCACCGTTCCAGTGACACGTGCACGTTTAGGATTGGCCGAGGCTGTTCCAACCGGCGCCGTGTCAACGTCAACAAATTTGATGCTCTCCGGCGCTGAAGTTACGATAAAACGATCAGATACGTCGTGTAGGTGACTTCACCGTTCCACTAGTGACACGTGCACGTTTAGGATTGGCCGAGGCTGTTCCAACCGGCGCCGTGTCAACGTCAACAAATTTGATGCTCTCCGGCGCTGAAGTTACGATAAAACGATCTGATACGTCGTGTAGGTGACTTCACCGTTCCACTAGTGACACGTGCACATTTAGGATTGGCCGAGGCTGTTCCAACCGGCGCCGTGTCGACGTCAACAAATTTGATGCTCTCCGGCGCTGAAGTTACGATAAAACGATCTGGTACGTCGTGTAGGTGACTTCACCGTTCCACTAGTGACACGTGCACGTTTAGGATTGGCCGAGGCTGTTCCAACCGGCGCCGTGTCAACGTCAACAAATTTGACGCTCTCCGGCGCTGAAGTTACGATAAAACGATCAGATACGTCGTGTAGGTGACTTCACCGTTCCACTAGTGACACGTGCACGTTTAGGATTGACCGAGGCTGTTCCAACCGGCGCCGTGTCAACGTCAACAAATTTGATGCTCTCCGGCGCTGAAGTCACGATAAAACGATCAGATACGTCGTTCAGGTGACGTTACTAGCGATACGTAGATGTGTAGGACGGAGGCAGGGACAAGGGAGCGAAATTTTAAACAAGTTAAAACTAATTTTTAATTAAGTTCAATAGTTGCTCAAAGTTTTTAACGTCTTTCCATTTTTTTGTCCCGTAATCTCAACATTTTTATTCCAAGCGACATATATTCCGACAATTTGAGTACGTGACCCTCTGTCCCTAGAGCTGCCACTTATGACTTGTAAAAATTTTCATAGTCAGTTTAGCCATAGTCCACAAAAGTCAAGTAAACCAGCCAAACAAAGCTAATAAGTTAGTTAATATGACATTATCATTCTTGTATCATTAGTTCATTAGTCATTACAAAATTACAGCAAGGCACTAAGAATTTCCATAAAACAGTTCTGAGCTAATGAGACTTACTACATGTCTTACCTGGCCTTTTGGATCTACAAAAATAAGACGTAAATAAACTAAATATTAATTTTTTCCAGGCGTTGCCAAAACTTGTCGAACTAGACGCATCTTCTTGCGCCCGACTGACTGACGCAGGAGCGGCACAATTGGCGCACCACTCGCTACAACGGCTTTCACTGGCCGGCTGCAGACTGCTCACTGAAGCCGCACTCGACCATCTAGCAAGATGTCCTAATCTCGTCCGGTGAGTTTGTAACTCTGTTCTAAAACATTTTTAAATAGATTTTCATTGTTATATTTTGTATGAAATGATCTAAGAAAAGAAGTGCCGTATAGATGCGGCCCAAGATATTCTGTCCCATATACCGTGGGTGTCGTAACAGGCGACTCTTAGAAACGGAAACAGGAAATGAACAGGAACGCAACAATAATTTAATATTTTTATTTTATAATGACCTAACGTTGTTAAAGACTGTTGCATATTATAGGTTTTATATTCAAAAGCTGACTTACAGTCACCAGCTCTTACACTAAAAAAAGACGAAAGACTAAAACTTTTTAGGATTTTTAGTTGTAAAATGTTTATAAATAACATATCATTCTTATAAACAAAAAAGAATTGTTCTGAGGGGTCTACAAAGGTGACATTTGGTTATTGGTTATATCATGTGTTGGTCAGAAACTTCACAGATCACAGAGTACTGAAGTCTGAAATAAGTACTGGAATGGTTCGGTCACATGACACATGTTTACTGAACTCACTTAATTTTTTTTAGCTTAAAATTTTTAAACTCACTTAAAATAATGCATTATCACGCATTTTGAATTTAAAAAATAAAAAGGACAGAATGTTTGAGATTTTTATTAATTAATTTTTCTTCACCATTTGCCTATCTTACTTATTCTGAACCTTCTCTGTAAATTTGGCCGGTTATTGCAAAATAACCCGTATAATATATAATATGTGGAGATAAATTTTGCTCTAAAATGGGTATTTTGTCCACAGGCTGGATCTCCGACATGTACCTCTTGTTTCTACACAAGCGGTGATTAAGTTTGCTGCCAAATCCAAACATAACTTACATGTTAAGGATGTTAAACTTGTAGAGCTGAGGAAAACCTGATCCGATGGCAGCCCTGAGGAAGAACCAATGGCATCTGAGTAAAACAGACTTGGTGATATAGAGTAGAGTGTGACGACAGTATGTTGGTGGCATAGGATAGTGGGACTTACACTACGATTGTCATTGTATGATATTTCAGTACTACAATAGTTCTAGTCTAGTGAGTTTGCAGTGTTGTAGGTAACTGACAGTGGATTGTTTACTCAAATATCTTCTAATGGTAACTGTGACGAGTTTTTAATGTGTGTTATATTGCTATACATACAAGCAAGGTCTCCTTTGCACATTCAAATTAAATCTTGAAGAAAAATCAGGGTAAAATTAATACATCAACATTAGCTCTAACAATTGTATGTATATGTTTTTGAACAGCAACATGTTTACACTACATATCAGAAATACTTTCTATGCTATCAACATACATATATATGCGAATTGTAGATAATGAAAAAAGACTTGAGATCCTATCCTGTAATATTGTTGAAGTGATACAGTTTAAACAAAAATTATATTATTAGATAAAATTGTTCTCATTGGAGAGCCAAAACCATTTTTAGTGAATAAGAAGTGATTGTACATGGATACAATTCTGCAATGACTATATTAAACCAAATATATTTGACCATTGCATAATGGTTTTACTTATGTGACATGTGAAAATAGTTTAGTTTCTTTAAGAAATTTACGATTAAATTGCATCGGCCGCAATTTATATTGAATGCTAATGTGAGTTCTATTATACTTAGCTAACATTTACTTTATAATATACATTATGAAATAACTTATGCGAAATACCACATGCTTCGTTTTAAATAGAATAAATGTTCACAGATGTCTAATGCTATGGTTTTATTTCCATAGAAATACTACTAGCTGAAAGATTTAATCGTTTAGTTTATTATTTTACACTGTATAAAAACAGATATAACGCGTAAATCAGTGTTGAAGACATTTGCATCTGGAGCAATTTCGAATAATATTGCTCTAGTGATTATTACGAGTATGTACAAAAACATTTCAAACCAATATTACTGTTATCTTTACGAAATGATTATAATATGGTAGGGATTCATATAGATTACACCATAAAAATATCTGATTCTAAGTGGTGCATTGATTAGTTAACATGAGCATTAATATTTTACTTTTCGATTTTGCTGAATCAAATTTGCTGCTATTAGTAGTGTCTCGAAATTTTTATTTTTATTTTTCAAATTAAGTTAGATCTATATTAGTTATCAAAAATTTATACAAACGATATTTATTTTACTACAAGAAACTATGACGTAATGTACCGGTATTCCTAATACTCTCTCCGATACATTGACATGAGTGTCGAATGCACGTGGATTTTGTATTGAGTAAAATAAAAAATTAAGAATATGTAAGTAACAAATCGAGAAATGAAATATGTCTAAGTTAATACATATGTCATTGTATCACATTAATAGGTTCACAAAAATAAAGTTAAAAGTAAAAAAGTGTTCTTTTTAAACACAGCTACACGACTACAGAATAAAAAATAAGTAAATTCAGCAAGTGTAGGCGTGGGCCGTGTCTCCTAACTGCGTTTTGCAGTATGCATGTAGAAAATAAATTGATATATCTACTGTATTAATTGTGCCAAGATTGAATAGTGGAATTATTGCTAAATACTTGTGAGTTTAAACAATAAAAGAAACTGATTTCAAATTTCACCATTGCTAACTTGTCCACATATTGTTCTTAACTAGAATGTGATTTCCTTTTGTGTACATTTTACGTACATTATATTTATATTATATCCTAGTTTTATGATTTAACATGACTGTTTGTGATGTGTTAAGTCTGAGTGTGTAGAATAAAAAATTCAGCATAACATATAACAAGTGTGAACAGTATCTTATAAGTATTTTGTGAATTTTTGTGCAGTCATTTACAATACAAAAATGGACAAATATCACAATACTCTAATGTGTATGAGGCTTTATATTATTGCTTAGATCAACAGAGATAGATGGAGCGCTGAGTACATTTCAGTTGACATGGTTTCTTACGTGGTAGAGCCGTGCTGCAGCTAAATTGTGGTTCTAGCACGAATTAGACCGCTTGGCCGGAGTCGGACCATGCTCTCACAGAATACCAGCGTAAAATAGCGGCTTAATGCTGTGAGTGTAGAGAATCGGAGAGCCTTTCTACTGGAAACAAGGCATTCCGTCTCAGTCGTTAGGGGTGACAACGCATCTGCATTTTGATTCTTAATTGAAGATAAATGTAGATGTTCATGGGCCGCATTCACTTACCATCAGGTGAACTGTGCGCTTTTTATACCCTTACTCTATAAAAAAAAACTGAATTCGTATCAAGAAGTCACTATACGTAGCGCTGCATCTATGTTTATTCTCTGTTGCTCTGAGCATTATTGTATATACTTCAGTGACATTTTTTATTTGTCAGTTGGCTAAAAATGCAGTCGAGTAACTTTAGTCAAGCCAAAAATATTTAGTTGTAATTTCTTTTATGTTTTCGGTTTAAGTTTAATCAATTTTCAGCAATGTGTTTAATCATACAATTTCATTTGTTTAATGAAGCACATTATTTTTTTCTGCACAATCAACGCTATTAGAAGTTATTAATTTTATTGCATGCTGTTGCATAGATATATATTTTATTTGTTATTAATACAATATTTTTTTCTTCAAGCAGTCTTTGGAAAGTTCAAGGCTTTTCTTTATATTGACTAAAGGTTCATAGAAATAAAGTATGTGACCTTAACAATCCCAAGTATTTTCTTTTATAATTTACATATATTAAAAGGTTTGGTGCAGATAACGTTTTGGTCCTAAGCTTTTTAATAACTCATGCATATTGCATGCCTTAAGCGCAATGCGCGTAGGTATGTTCTACTAGTGCCTAAAATTCAAGAATCCAACGTTTTGTCGCTTTAAATCGGGCCCAACAATTAAATTGAACATATAAATAATATAAAAATCACATTGTCATAAAGATATGATTGTAGAACTTCATATTTTTTATCGATTTAATTTCTGTTTTTACGTTAACAAAAGAGGTTTTAGTGGCTTACGGTGTAGATTTATCACGTCCGCATGGAGTGGTAAATACGACAACTTTTGTAAATATCAATTGTTCAACTCAATCTATTTTTGAACCTATTCATTGATCATGTGGGAATTTATTTTTATTTATTCGACCTCGGACGCCGTCGCGAGTGGGTTAGGGTTACTGTATCGTTTATTTACAGCGGCTCGTGATAAAAATATCGATCGCTGTAGAAATACAAAATATTTCAAAAACTAAATTTGATTAAAAATGTTTTCAATGAACAATAGTAAAAAAAATTTGAAGATCAATAATAACATAGTAAAATTTAAAAAAAAAATCTATTTTATGAGAATTTTTTTCTACATTATTTGACAATCATATGAGTCGTGCACTTTTAGATTTTCGAAACGTTTTTTATTGACATTTGACATAAAACTATCGGAAATTTAAAAGTGATAGTAAGATGGTATTTGTGAAAACTTGTGTGAATTTAAAAATACTTTAAAAAAATTGACGTATAACATGAGCGCTTAAGGCATGCACATTTGGGTTTACTAAAAGTTTTTTTTACGTTATTCAAATAACATTTAACACAAATATCGAATCATTATTTTAATACATTGAAAAAAAGGAGTTTCCTTTTTTTATACAATCATATTGTTAATTATATTATTATTGTCGTAGCAAAAGGGTAAGCAAAGAAAAATATCAAATCAACATGTTTGCTAGTTATTTCAAAAAAAATCCCATTTTCTTAAATCATTATTTTAATACATTAAAAAAAGACTCCTTTTTTCACACAGTCATATTTTTAATTATATTATTATTGTCGTAGCAAAAGGAATCAAATTAACATGTTTGCTAGTTATTTCAAAAAATTCTCATTTTCTTATACTTTTCGTTAGTATAGGAAATTTAATCTTTACAATAATTTGTTCAATAACTTTTTGGTAACCAAAATTTAAAAGCTGCTTTCAAATAAGTATAAAGCATATAATATTTTAACACATTCCGAAATTGAAGGTTTAATTCTAAATAAATAAAGTAATCTTTAATGTTAAAATAATTTATTCTTTTAAGTGTTTTGAAGTCTTTGATTTTTTATTAAAAGTAAACTTTATCAGTTATTAGATCGTATATTGATAGCTATGACAATACTTAAACAATCACTAACACTACTCTTTTTTACAATGCAAATTAACTGGTATTGTTAAAAGGAGTTACAGCCTATATATTATGTTCCACGGCTGGGCACACGCCTTTCATATTTGAGCCAATTAATTCTCTATTTTCCTCTACTCTAATAACCCATAGAAAAATGAGACTCGCGCAGCAGTGAGACGTATATGGATTGCTATTTTTGTTTATTTGTTGTCAGTTAGCTTTATACTAAGCTTTATATTAAGTTTAAAACATAGTGTATAATCGGGATCTCGGAAACGGCTCCAACGATTTTCATAAAATTTAGTGTCCAGGGAGTTTTGGGGATAATAAATCTATCTAGCTAGGATTTATTTTTAGAAAATGTCTTTTTGTCCGTGTTTTTACGCAATGAAAAACTGCTACAATATCGTTAGATTATGAAGGTAAATTTTGACAGATTGTTAATGATTATAAATAGCTTAATTTGTATAATGGTCGGTCACAGAATCGTAAAACCCCGGTTCGAGCTCAGACCGAGCGACCACTTTTTTAATTTTTTTTCAAGTTCCTTTCTTTTTTGAGAAAATCTATTTTTTCGAGCTCTTTTTTTAGTATTTTTTTAAAAACACGAAAATTTAAATTAAAATAATTGCACTCATGATTTTTTTATTCAAGTAACCAGTTCCGTTTTTTCTGTTATGTCGCTAAGATCAAAAAATATTATTTATATTTCATCAGTATGTAATTTGTATCTAAATATAATTTCCAAAACACACGAATTAAAAAAAATCGAGCGAAAAATACCGAGCAAAGCTCGGTCAACCAGGTACTATATATGTATATATATATATATATATATATATATATATATATATATATATATATATATATATATATATACATATATATATAGCATTCTTTATTAATTATCATATATATTTATAAACGACTTAGTTTCTTTATAAATTTAAAAATAATTTCGTTTTAGCACCTATAACTTAAAATTTTTCAACTTTTTAAATTTTTTTAATTTCAATTTTTTTAAAATTTTTCACTTCAACCCATATTTTTTGGCCAAAAGTGGTCTTAGTAGCTCGCTGCTCTTTGACAGACTGACTCAACAACACAAATCTTTTAAAGAAGAATAATTTTCTGTTCCAGTTTAATTTTGTTTACTTGAGAGCACAGTTTCGTGTTTTTTATCGTCTCTTAAAAAGGGAAGTGTAGCAAAAGAAGAAGCAGAGACGACAGTTAAGACTGAACTGCTGACCTTTACTACATTTTACTTTGCGCATTTTTGTGTCTGTTTTGTTGCATGAGGTGAAGAGAGCGAGATTCAGATCGTGCTAATCTGCTCGTTGCTTAAGATTCTATGATTGGTACAAACACCATACAAGTATGCCGTATAGGTAGGACCACACTGCACCTGTATTTTAGTTATAGCACAAATTGGTCGACTGAAACTAAGGTATTATTAAAAAAAGTGCAACAGTGTAATTATAATATAACAATCAGTGCAACATAGTGTTGCCCGCTTACTACAATTGGGGATTTGTCTGCTACAGTTTATGAATAAACATTATACAGGTTTCATAACTTGTTTACCATCCAGGACATTATCGCACCTAATGTTTGGTGGGATTTTTGTCCTAAGTAGTCCTAATACTGATTAGAAAAAATCACAA
The DNA here is from genome assembly GCA_036936625.1 of Parnassius smintheus behrii. Classification (NCBI taxonomy): domain Eukaryota; kingdom Metazoa; phylum Arthropoda; class Insecta; order Lepidoptera; family Papilionidae; genus Parnassius; species Parnassius smintheus. Next base: position 134,568 of record JAUPFT010000060.1, on the reverse strand, counting down.
GCAAAAATAAGATATTATTAAAAAAAGTGCAACAGTGTAATTATAATATAACAATCAGTGGTGTAATTATAATATAACAATCAGTGCAACATAGTGTTGCCCCCTTACTACAATTTGGGATTTGTCTACTACAGTTTATGAATAAACATTATACAGGTTTCATAACTTGTTTACCATCCAGGACATTATCGCACCTAATGTTTGGTGGGATTTTTGTCCTAAGTAGTCCTAATACTGATTAGAAAAAATTACAAGCAAAAATAAGATATTATTAAAAAAAGTGCAACAGTGTAATTATAATATAACAATCAGTGCAACATAGTGTTGCCCTCTTACTACAATTTGGGATTTGTCTACTACAGTTTATGAATAAACATTATACAGGTTTCATAACTTGTTTACCATCCAGGACATTATCGCCACCTAATGTTTGGTGGGATTTTTGTCCTAAGTAGTCCTAATACTGATTAGAAAAAATCACAAGTAAAAATAAGGTATTATTAAAAAAAGTGCTACAGTGTAATTATAATATAACAATCAGTGCAACATTTGTCCTGGGTGGGAATCGAACCCACGACCTCCGGCCTGTTGGTCTAGTGGTTAGTGACCCTGACTGCTATAGTCAGGGTCACTAACCACTAGACCAACAGGCCTGTCAGTATTAACTAACACATAATTTCTTTCTTTTGATAGGTATTGAAGTTGTGAAAAATTTTGGAACAACTTCGTACTTAACTGCTTACCTTTATTTTCATAATTAATAAATTTACATTGACTGAATAAAAAACTGCATTTTGCCTTATTTGTATGTCAACAGACTTTTAATAATAAAAATGTATACAAAAAAAAAAACTAAATTGTCAATGGTATTTTGAATGAGGATCATACCGATAAGTGGTGTCAAAAAAAGGTTGGAAAGCCGCCTATACCTAGTGTATCATATTAAAGAAGTTACAATTTACGTAGGTATTTAATAAGTGAATAACTATGCACACACAAAATATGTTGTTTTTAATGGATACTCGATTAAACTGAAAATTTGCAGGACTACGGTTGTTTTTGTTTTCGTTGTCAAGCGTTTATTGAGCTTCTTCGACATATTGTAATCACATTATTTTATGCCCATGTGCAATGTAAGTTCTAATGAAATATTTTTTTTGCTTAGAATGGATTGTCTCAATTTTCAATCAATTGCTGATCTCAGTTACTAGGCATTACATTTTTATCTTGAGCATTTTTTTCTTGTTCACATAGTGTGATAATTTTTTTCTAGAAAATTTTTGTACAATAAGTTAAAGAGCTGCATTTGCGAAAAGAGTACACAAATCTTTAACCGCTATTTGTCTACTAAACCGTTTTTTTCATTCTCTGTCAAAAGCATAAGTCAGTAATAAGATTGTGTGCACTACGCGGTTCTAATGTGTAAATCAAATTTTTTTTTTTTTTATAGAATAGGCTGACAAACGAGCACACACTCCACCTGATGGTAAGTGGTTGCTGCGGCCCATAGACATTTACATCTATCTTCCATTACAAATCAAAATGCAGATGCGTTGTCACCCGTGAGGACTGAGATGGAATGCCTCATTTCCAGTAAAAAGGGTCTCCGGTTCTCTACACTCACCATACGAAATACAGCAGCATTAAGCTACTATTTCACGCTGGTATTCTGTGAGAGCGTGGTCCTTCCCCGGTCGAGCCGACCCATTCGTGCTACAACTATACTCCTAATATAACTGCAGCATGGCTCTACCACGTAAAGAATTTAACCATTTCACTGTCCCATGAGTCATATATGAACATTTCGATTGTTTGACTATTGTGTCTATTTCGCGGACAGGGAAGTTGTTAATAATATTGATTATCTTCATGAACTTGTTTTTGCTATCGCTGTCAAAGTAAAACTTATTTAGGCTTAAAATGGATGCTAGGATAAAACATTGTGTGCCTCTGTGTATAGTCGGTTAATTTAAAACAAACTTAAAATCATTAGTCACACCAGTGTTAATCTGAACGGTGATTGAGTAATGATTTTATTGATAGAATTTACTCTTAGTGTATTATAGATATTATCGAGATGCCTCATGCAAGTAATTTTAGAACCAGACTTGTACTGCGTGACAAGTAATTATCAGACCTGTAAGACCAGACTTGTAATGCATTGGACGGCGGTTCTTATCAACCTTAGATTAGCAACAGATGGTGATATTAACATGATTTAAAAGCGAAGTTTATGTATAGTTCATAATTGGACGAGATGAGAATCGTGAGATTGTATCATTGGTTACCATAAGCACTTAGAGTATTTGAAATAAATATTTACATTGAAAACTCCAATGCTGTCTTTATTTTAAAACTTTTTTAGACAAATAGTGGCTTGTTACGTAAGTTCCTATATTTTTGAATTTGCGCCGTTACCTTGTTGAAGCCATAATCTTTTAGTACGTACAATTTTGATTTTGAGATGATTGACAGTCAAACAATGTGGGCTGATAATCTTTCGCTCACCAGATGTCGCCTGTTAACAACGAGGTGAAGTTTTTTGTTACAAAATGTCGTTTAATTGAGAAGTTCGTTTTATATAAAATTTATCAGTTTCTAGAGAAGTTAATACACAAAACAATACCTGAATGGTTCGCTCTTTAATTTTCTGGACATTTTTTAATTTTTCTACTCTTTTTTTAATATTCTGTGGTTTGGTTTATTTTTAATGTACTTACCTCATATTAAATATAACTTATAGTAAAGAAAGAAACATTAACCTTTACATTTTTCGAACAAATTATCTTCCCGCTATGAAATCTCTCAAATATTATATTACACCTAATCGTAAGTGACGGTGCCCTGGTGGCAGAAAAATTTGTTGATGCCTTCATTTTTATTCAATAAAATGATTTTCCTATATAATTGAGTAGATAACGCTATTAAAAATAAATTTTTCCTTTAAGGAAAATATTATTTTAATTTATTATATTAAAATTTTGGCTTTACATGTCCAAAATATAAGAATTGTAATATTTATACATTATAAAATTAAAATTTTATCATATATTTTATGGCGCACCTGTGGTTGAAAATTGTCATATGAAATAAATCACTTGCCGTGAAATATTTTTATTTATTTCATTTCGTTTGAAGTTTGAAGGTTTCACTTTTACCGCGGATGAACTGCACACACATCAGTAAAATCTAATAACAAGTAACCTTATTTACGAAGTAAAAAGGCGAAAACGGTAGAGTAATGAGTGTGAGTGGTATTATAGGCGCATCCACCCTACTTACAACTACAATTTTCGATGGCATTTAATAACGCTTCTTGCAGGAACAGATCTAAAGTTTGGAGGGGTCAGAGACTGCAGACTTTGTCGCATTAGTTTATGACAACATTTTCAAAAGAATAGGCTATTCTTCTTCCTCTTCATTATCGACTTGTAAAAGTATACTGCATGCATGTTATGATCTCCCCCATTGTAGGGCGTGTTTCTCATAATTGTCAAGGTAGGCAGACAGGTGGTAAATAGTTGCAGGCAGGTGTTAAAGATGGTTAATATAAAATTTAACTGTTAAAATAAACAGTTAAGAAAATTAACAAATTTATTAAATAAATAAAATAAACGACAATATTAAATAAAATAATTATTACATTTTATCCAATCCATCCAATGAAAATCCGCCAGTTTACAACTGGAGGCCATCTAGCGTCCATATTACGTACCATCTTGAGAGCCAAACAAGGTTTGTTCGATAAAATGACTTTCCTATATAATGGAGTAGATGGCGCTTTTACAAATAAATTTTTCCTCTTAAGAAATTATTATTTTGATTTATTATATTAAAATTTTTGGCTTTAGATGTTTAAAAATAAGGACTGTAACATTTATACACTATTAAATTAAAATGTTATCAAATGTTCATGGCGCAATTATGGTTGAAAATTATCATATTAACTTTCATTCTTCATTTCTTCTTCACTTTTATATTAAATAAATCATTTGTTGTGAAATATTTTTATATAGGTAATATTACGTAGGTATTACATTTCGTTTGAAATTTGAAGGTTTCACTTCTACCACGAGTGAACTGCACACACCACACGTGTTGTCTTTTTCTTTTCGTATTCAAACTCAAAATACCTAATGAGACTTTTAATGTAAAATGCTGTTACGTTCCAGCTACTACTATAACAACAGTTATTCCACGATAATATGTTAGTACTCAGTATAAACTACGATATAATTTCTTTGTGGTATTATAGTTTGTCTTTTCGTATTATAATACGTACCTATTGTTCATTAATACATTACACATACACAAGCAATTATTGGCAACCCTCCGGAAAGCGGGGGAGGGAGGTTGAGAATGCTCATAGCATACCACGCAGCCGGCTGCGTAGTTATGTGGTGACTTTTACCCACTAAACTCAACCTTTTAGGAATTGGCTTAACGATCTGACTAGAGATCTCTAAGCCGTATACGAATGCGACCCCCCTTGGCAGAAAGGAGGGCGCAAGGCTTCCCCTAGCCCATAGATAATATATATACCAGAGATAGATGTGCCGCTCACATTTCAGTTTTTGAAATAGTGTACCCAGCACGCTAGATGACGCTGTAGACTTTAGTAAAACGCGTCTTGCGGTAGGTATCGCTAGATGGCGTATTTTATGCAAGAACTATGCTGATTATTTACGAAATGTACAATTTTATTATCAATGTTTATGTTATTTACTAGATAATTATTGGATATAAAAGTAAGGTTACAAAAAAAGCACCGCACCACCGAGCACGTGGTAAATCACCAGATTTCCAATCGATCAATTTCATCGATGGCGGCGGGGATCGAACCACGGATACATATGCGTGCTGTGAAATTTACAGTGAGAACTATACAATTGAGCTACCTAAAACAGACAAAAATGTCTAATTATTGGATATGTCCAATAATAATCCCAAATCTTTAAAAGGAAATTTTGTAGATAACACTAATAAAACTTTGCCTATTTCACATAAGATTTTTTTTATATCTTATTATGATTTTCTCAGCAGAGGAATGTAAAGTCGCAAAATATTTTCGTTTTCTGAGCCATTGTTTTTTTTAATATACTTTATTTGTGGTTCTTCAATCAATTGAGATTGAATTATTAAACAATCTTCATCTATGAATGAACACAACACCGATGGATATTCACTGGACCTTTTTAATAGTCTATTCTCTTTCTAAAATATAATTGAGTAGTAATATAGTATATAATGTAGTATCTTACACATGTCATTTCTTATATATTTTATACACTTATGAACTAAATACTCAGCAACATAACTTTTAATTAAATTTGAAAGAACTGTGAACGAATTTTATTAAAAATTGCTGTGATGAATTGTCAATTCAAACTTTTTGTTAATGTGGATTCTGGATCATTAGGTAAGAACCCCAGTTTTGTGTAACGAACGCCATCTTTACTACGCTTAAGAAAACTATCCTACAAGTTTATGTACCCCGCTCACTGGAGGGCAGAACTTTCTATGCTTATTTTATTCTTGTGAATTTGTATGGAAGTTTCATCCCACTGCCGTAGCCCGTAGATTGTATTTTAACTGCACTGTCATTGCGCTTTAAAGGAACTCTAAATCGCACTATTAAAGTTTTAAACTCTTTAACTTATATAAAATAAGTTTGTAGCATAAATCACCGGAAGGACGGAGGCCGCTGCACGGGCAGAGAACCTGCTCGGCGGGGGGGACTCCTTTATTGTTTACACAGGTACACTTTTTACCTCCACTTCCCATAGGGTTGATTTTCTTTAACCGGTTATTCCATCGTGTGGGGTGTCATTGGCTAGGTATTTCAAAAATATTGAAACACTTTTTTGGTTCAGGTTCAGGGGTCCGTATATTTAGCTTAAAAGTGGAATTTATATAGTGTCGTTTGCCACCTGAACTCAACTGAAAACTTATTCGTCTTAGCAGACAGAGAATCCTATAGGCAAAGTGATATCTTTTGTCGCAGTCCCACTATAGAAAGAGCAACTTACGCCGATGACGTGTAAAGAAATGAGAAAGAACGATGAGATTTTTTGTTTCGCTGAGCGTGTCGCTTTTTTCAATATTTATCAAAGTACTTTGATTACGTTTCTCTGTCTACGACTTTGATCACAGAGTACCTTTGTATAAACCACAGAGTACCTTTGTATAAACTGAAAGTATAAACTGAAACTTTGATCAACAAAGTTTGACAGCTAACGTGTAGCGCGGTAAATTCTTTGGCTAAGCTTTCCATTGACGTCCGTCGAGTTGGGGGTTGATATTTTTTTTACAGAAAGGTTATATTAATATAAGCACACACGTAAAGTTTCAACATGCGGAAAAGCGTACTTTTTGAGAAAAAAATTATTGAAAATCAATTATTTTTGCAATATTTATGTCAATCCCTATCTCAGATTATATGATATTTTTTTTACAGAAAGGTTACACTATTGTAAATACACACGCAAAATTTCAACATGCGGAAACGCGTACTTTTTGAGAAAAAAATTATTGAAAATCAATTATTTTTATAATATTTACGTCAATCCTTACCACAGATTATATCGAATTCTCGCCGTTGAATTTTCGTTTTCCGTACAGTTAAGTTGTCATACGTTCGGTAGCATTTTATTGTACATTTTATGTAAATACTCGTAATTATATTTTGTACTCATTTAAATAGTTTTCATGTATACACATATATTTAACAGTTTATATTTAAATTACAAAATTATTATCATTATGAGCTATTAAAATTAAAATAAGTAGTGTTTACCGTTTTTTACCGGCTTGTGGGACGTAACGTAAAACTGACGATTTCTAAGAATTTATTAAAGCAATATGTGTATAAAATTGTATAAAACATGTGTATAAAACAGTGCCCACCTATTAGGGCAGATAACAAATAAAATAGGTTAGGTTCAACTTATGTCAAGGAACCGAATTAATAGACCCCGACTCCACGTGGTACGAGTCTGTCCTACCCCTAGAGTGGTTTTATAAAGCCGGAGACGTTGCGGTCTCAAAATAGATACAGAAATCCGTCTGAATGAGTCCATCTATTTATTTTTGGTGAAGGGGTTCCCCATTCCTTAGGGGGTACCCCCTTCCCCCCAAGAGGTCCCCATGGTTTTTTACACTTAATATTTATCCATAAAAAATAAAATTTCCTCAAAGTTAAAACTCAAAAAAGGGGGGGCTCCGCAACTTTTCCTTTTAAGGGAAAGTAGTACACCTCCCCCCCCCCTCCCCCCCCCCTCCCACCTCCAATTCGACGGACGTCAATGGAAAGTCGTACCAATTCTTTGTATAAAACACTGTTTTATGCTAAGTATTTAATATTATATTTTGTTGTGAACAATTTAGACGTAGTATTCCAACTATTTTTATTTAAAACATGGTTCGGTGTAGTGTTTTAGGGTGTAAAAGTGATAGTGGAAGGAAAATGTCGGGATTGTCTTTTCATTCGTAAGTATACCACTCTATCGGTTACTAGGCATTCTGTAACATTTCATGAAATGCATATATTGTGTATAATGTATTCTAGACGTAAATTTATCTTTAAAAAAGTACAAAAATAACAATTGCAAATTTTAACCTAAAATCTTCGGTGTGGCCAACTTTTCTATAAACTATTACCCACTATCATAGGAAATGATAATATCTGCATACCGGAGGTATATTATCCTAAGTTTTTTCGACATTCACTTTGTAATGAAACCTGCATTTAGCACGAATTGCCACATGAAATGCAGTACTAAAATATCCGAGCAGAACAAGGAAGAGATATTTACTTTTTATTGGGATCCAGAAAAAGACTACAATGTTAAAAGGCAATTCATAGTATCATGTATCCAGTCAAAACCTACAACAAGACAAAGACAGATCAGGAGATGAATCTAAGTTAGGATCAAATACTTTAGTGTATTCTTTTGTTGTTAATGGTATAACAACAGCAATCTGTAAGACAATGTTTCTAAATTTCCCAACAAGTGGTTAAAACTGCTTAAGACTGAGATAAGAGGCGTGTAATGTTGAAAGGGACAAAAGGGGAAAACGTGAACCATCGAACTAAACAGATCATGATATTATTAAATTTGTTATGTCCCACATTTCATCTCTCCCAAAGTATGAATTTCACTACAATCGTGAGAGATCAAAGAGATGTTATTTAGGACCGAATTTAAATATCGAACAAATATATGATCTTTACAAACTACTTTATACTTGTGATGATTACGATATGTTTTCAGCAAAACTTAAAGGGATATAGAATGGCCCTGAGAAACAACTTCTGTAAATAGGAAAAGATTTACTTTTAATTGAATCTGATAATAGGTACAAAAATAAATCCCAGGATATGTCTGAATCAAAATACAGACCTAAAATGCAGACCTACAAAAATGTTTACCAACTCCTTTTTGGACAAGTGGAGTTAATTTCTATAGGAGAAATCTTTGAACATTAAATTACACTATTTTGGATGGTTTTGACAGTTCTGCATCTTTATTTATGTGGGATGAAACTAAAGCTCAAAGGGGTGGCAACGAAATAGCTTCAAGCATCTTAAACTGGGCATCTAAAAACATACCGGATATTGAATCATCAGATATTGAACAAATGACCATACGGTGAGATAACTGTTAAGGGCAAAATAAGAATATTTATGTTGTCATGTGCATGTTTTTCCTTCTTAAAAAGTTTCCTCAGTTCAAAGTTATAGAACTAAAAGTTTTAATAAAAGGACACACACATATTTAGAGATAATATTGAGAGAAAACATAAAAACTTACCTACACTTATAATTAGGGCCCGGAATAATATGAATAGAAAATATAAAAATATGTACATATAACATGGACTTAAAATCGTAAAATATGGGAAAAATATGTGTAATAAAAAATAACGACATTTTACAATAAAACAATTCTCTATTAAGAAAAACCAAAAAAAATACAATTTTACTTAGCTTCTGTTTCATTATTATTTGAATTACAGTATATAACTATGTGTTTCCTTAAATTTTCAAAATTAAAACCCTTTCCGTATGGACGAAATAATGCTTTGTACTGGCTGAATGATTTTTAAACATCACAGGATGTGATTGGAGCATATTTAAATTTGCATAATTCTGCAAGTGAGTATGGCACATTTATGGTGCCTTCTAATGTTCGACACAGCATGCTGTTAATTTTATTTAGGGTATGGAATCCTTTGTTTTATTCCAGCCCGTAGATTAATTTTTGCCTCGCTACTTCAGCAATGGGACCTTCCGATTCCAAAACTTACTTTCAATATTTGCGATAATCTTCAAATTATCATTTAAAGAAGTGGAAGAATTTTCGAGTGCCTTTCTCTATCTGGTGTGATAAAAAGTATTAATTGCTTTTTATGTAAAGCAAATCGTTACATAGTGTCATCTTGGAGAAGTTCTTTTGAGATTGAAATATCAGCAGCTTCATTTTTCAATTAAAAAATAAGAGTTTTGATTTCAAGTGTAATACCGGGCTTAGTATTCAATTGCTGTCAGCCTAGTTCCCCAGCGGTGCAGCAATGGCTCTGGCGGTAAAGAAATGTCGGGATACATCTCTTTAAATTTTGAGATCCCGTTTGGTGCTTTCAAAAAAAATTTCTTACTTTTAATGTTTAATAATAAACTGTCAACCTTTTTAAACTGACTTCACCTAATCTTTTTATACGATGAGCCAAGCACTTCACATGAATAATTTTTGGATACAAAACTTGTAGGGCACCTGCAGCTTTTACTATATAAGGAGCAGCATCGCTAAGTAGCAAGAAAACTTGGTCATGTTTAACTAAAACTAATTTTTAGGCACTTCACAGAGCTGCTGATCCATCTGACATATAATAATGAAGATATGGATAAATTTATTAAATGTCTTGTAGAATATGGATTTATATTTGAAATATGGAAAAATATGGAAAATAGAAATTGCATTTTCTTGATCAAAATATCACATGATTAAAAGATTATAAGAAATCATTACAAAATATCACAATTTATGTAGAAAATATATTTAAGAACAAAATGTGACCCTACTTATAATATTAACACCTTGGGACTGACAACAATTTATTCGGCTATGTTCTTATAAATATACAGTCAACAACATGGAACTTGAAGATTTTAAAATTTTCAAGATTCCCTTTATTAATAGAAAAGTAAATATTGATAAGGAACCATTTCAAATCTTAAAGTCAGTTACATGATTAAATGAAACATGATTTTTATTGTACCTTGAGAATCAGGACTTAGGATATTCTTTTATTACATGTAACTTATAAACAAAACCGGCCAAGAGCGTGTCGGGCCACACTCAGTGTAGGGTTCCGTAGTTTCCCGTCTGTCACAATAAGTGTTCCCACTTATGAGTTTAAAGGTGAGTATCCATTATGTTCGCGCTCCAGCAGCGCTCCGCGTTCCTGCAACTGCTCCCGGTAGTGGCTACGTGCGCGAACATGGAGCGTGCAACATTGCACGCTCCGCGGCAGGCGCTTCGACTTTCCATCCAAGTTCAAAATGATTTTCCTAGAAAGTCCTTATAAAGTTCTACTTTTCAGATTTTTTTCATATTTTCTAAACTTGTGGTTCAAAAGTTAGGGGGGGGGGGGACACATTGTTCTTTAATTTTGGAGCGATTATTTCCGAAATTATTGACATTATCAAAAAATAATCTTAATAAACCCCTATTCATTTTTAAATACCTTTCCAACAATATATCACACGTTAGAGTTGAAACGAAAAAAAAAATCACTTCCCACTTTACATATAGGGGGGGCTACCCTAATAAAACATTTTTTTCCAATTTTTATTTTACCACTTTGTCGGCGTGATTGATACACATATTGGTACCAAATTTCAGCTTTCTAGTGCTAATGGTCACAGAGATTAAGCGAGGACGGACAGACGGACAGACAGACATGGCGAAACTATAAGGGTTCCTAGTTGACTACGGAACCCTAAAAATGATCTTTAGTGTTTAGAGGTAGCATGCCCCAAGTCCATTATTTAATTAATTAATTACATTTTTATTAATATCTTGTAATTAAAAACTACCAATTAACCTACTTTTAAGCAACAATTAAATTTTTATTTAGAACTTTACACAATTGTGTAGTAAAGTGACATATGTGAGTAATGTTCAAATTGAGATCTGATTGTAAAATGTGTGCAGTGTACAATTAGCTTAATGTGACTTATGATCATTTGCCTCCGGTGTACAGATATGTATTCTGCAGTGTCTATTAATTAAATATCTGAAAGATTTAATGGTTTGTTGCAGTTCTCGTGAACATGATAATTTACATCGGAATTGGATTGTAGCTACAGGACAAACAGATTGGACACCAAAACCGTCATCAAAAATTTGCAACAGACATTTTAAGGGTAAAATGTTAATATAAACAAAAGAAGAAACTTACCTACTCTGTTACCTTGTGCTGTACCAATTCTGGTAAATATTCAGTTAATGACATATTAGTACTATCTAGTACAATTATCTTGGTAGTTGCAAGCATTATTTTGTTCATTTTAATAGCAATAAATGACTGAGACAGGCTTCTTTTAGACTCTGAACGCGATTCAAGTTTTAAAAATCAATATTAAAACTTGAATCTCGTTCAGAGTTTAAAATACCAAGAACTTTAAATTCAATTTTCTGTAAAAAGCATCTTTCTACACCTATTTTGTATTAATTAATGTTTTAAAGATAATTAACTTTTAGGAAACAAAAGCCTGTATTCCAACATCTTCCTCCATCAATTTACATGAAGAATCACTTATGGAAATTGATAATAATTAATGCATTCGTCTAAGTAGGTGAACAATATTAAATAAAAATAATATTATTTTTCCTCGACCCAATACAAAATTGAAGGATTATGTGGACAAAGGTTTAAACTAGCAAATAGTTATAAACAATTAATGAGCATTTTAAAATAATAAAAAATCAAATGAACTTAGGAACTGATGCATATAGTTTTAAAATACAATATTAGTTGCAGTACTTAGATAAGATTGATTATTTTATATATTATATTGAAAACTAGGTTATTCTATGCAAATTTATTAAAAAAAAAAACAATGAAAATATGGATATAATACCTACACTTTTGTTTCCTACAAACCATATTAAGATTAGTTAAGAAGAACTTACAATGGCTCTATGTGGTAAAAAAATAAAAATAACATTATTTATATGAAATAGTATTATTATTTAAAAATAGGTTTGCCACATGCATGTTCTTACATACTATTTATTAATTACTATTTTTATTTTCTTCTTAAAAGTTTTTCTATGCGGCCAAAATCTGTCACAATCTAAAAATGTGTGAATAAGAACTTCTACACTACCTTTTTTACCACAGTCTTCTGTGTAAGTGCAAAAATAAGACCTGTGGCCATCTCTACTAATGATATGGTTACCTTTATTATAAAACCATATTTGCCTTAAATAAAATGCTTTTGATATGGGAATTTTAGGTAGAGGCTGAGTTTGTTGTATGTCAAAACTGATTTATATTTATTTTTTCCACTAATACACATGTCTCTTTCTTGTTTTTGCAACGAAAACGCTCTTTTGTAGTTATCAGTATGCTCTTCAGTGTGTGTATTAGAATAGCATTTGTTGCACACATCAGTTTTAGGTTGTTTATATTAAAGACAAAATTTTGTATTGAATATATTTCTAAAAAGCACCTTCCTACACCTATTTTGTATTAATTAATGTTTTAAAGATAATTAACTTTTTTTTAGGAAACAAAAGCCTGTATTCCAACATCTTCCTCCATCAGTTTACATGAAGAATCACTTATGGAGATAAAAAAAAATTATTTAAACATTCATGTAAGTAAACAATATTACATAAAAATAATATTAGTTTTCCTCGACCCAAAACATAATTGAATGGTTAAGTGGACAAAGGTGTAAACTAGCAAATAGTTCTAAACAGCTAATGATTGTTTGAAAATAATAAATAATCAAATGAACTCAGTACCAAAGCATATAGTTTTCAAATACAATATTAGTACCAATACTTAGATAAGATTGATTATATATATGTTGAAAAATAGGTTATTCTTTGTAAATTTATTAAAAAAAAAACAATGAAAATATGGACATAACACACCTTTGTTGTTTCCTGTAAACCATATTAAGTTTAGTTAAGAAGAACTTACAATGGCTCTATGTGGTAAAAAATAAAATAACATTATTTATATGAAATAGTTTTATTATTTATAAAAAAGGATGCCACATGAATGTATTTACATACTATTTATTAATTACTGAGAATTTAGAATATTTAGTTAAAACCACCGAAACTCCTGCTCAATATACTCAAGTTGTGTTTTTATACCACCAATTTTAATATACATTGAATACATCTTTTTAACAGAAAGTAATGGATTTTAATACTGTTTGTAGATATTTTGAGTAAGAGAATAATAAGAACTTTCAGATGGAAAACTTCTAATATGATAACATGTACTGTTTAGGACTAAATTTACAATAAAATACGGATTACGTAGCAGGCAGTTTAATAGATCAAATCAGACTGACAATTCTTTCCCTACCAGTTTATCTTATTATGTTATCACATTTTTAAAACACCACAGTTCCCTCGACCAATAGTAAAGAATTATGTAATAAAATGTAAATTATACTTTATAAATAGGATTCTTATTTATAGTAGAATGGACACCCCTTGTATGCTTTGAAATTTCTACCACTATTGGTATGGTCGAACGGTACCGTTTAGGTATCCTAAGGACGGATCATAAGCCCTTACTAACCATTTTCGGAAACAAAAAGAGTATAAGTACCTGACATGGCGGCTAATCAGCTTCAACGTTACGCGATCTTTTTATATGTTTATAATTTCACATTAAAGTATGGTAGAAGTGACAGGAATGCGGCTGATTTCTTATCACGGTCTGTAAATCAATTACAGAAATATCAATTATTTCTGTACTGTATTTTTACAGACCGTGATTTCAATTCATAATGAATGCTCAGATCTTTATAAAACATTGTATATTGTATGTATTTATAGATAACTCAGTTTTAAGACCAATAACTGTGGAAGATATAAAAAAAGAAACATCCCGAGATAATCTTTTAATAAAAGTGTTAAGAGTTTATGCTTAAAGCGTGACCTAGAAAAGTGTCAGATTCGTTATTAAAGCCATATTTTCTTTGTCGGTCTAGAGTTAGCTCTAGAAAGTGGTTGTATCCTGAGGGGCCACAAAGTAATCATACCAACAATATTCCGCGAGCAGTTATTAAACGAACTACATTCTTCACCCTTTGGCGTGGTAAAAACAAAAGAGCAGGCCAGAACCTGGATGTGGTGGTCACATATAGATAGGCATATTGCGGAAAAAATAGAGCCGTGTTCAGTTTGTAATAAGTTTCGATGCGCACCTCCGCGCGCACCTTTACCTTCTAGGCCCTACGCGGCACAGGTATGGGATCATTTTCATATAGATATTTTTTCGTTATATGGTAGGAACTTTCTAATTGCAGTCGACGCATATTCTAAGTGGGTAGAATGCTACCAACTTACTAGTCCAATAGTGAGACTATTACTTCGTGACAGAGCCTTCCAATTGAGCCCAGTTTCGTCAGGTTTATAAACGTTTTCTAGAGCAAAATCTTCTTGTTTCAATACATCGCATAATTTGATTTTGAAAGAATCAGCTGCTTAACAATCAGCAGATAGTTTTTCTCCTTTTATTTGAAGTTCACGAATGCCAGTCTTGACTTAAACCGTTTTAACCAGCCCGTACTTGCTTGAAGGTTCGACGGCCCTCCAAGTTTTTCATTAAATTTATTGCTTTTTTACATAGAATGGGATCAGAGATATGTTCTTCTTGTGATTTTTTTTTGTGTAAATCACTTGTAAACAGCGTCATCGAGATCGGTGTTCGTGGCGAGCTTCATAATTTTACGACTTGTGGATCCATCAGTAAAATCAAGCTTGGATAATATAAAATTTTATATGGCCGTCTTTTGTTTTTTTTTAGAGAGTGTGTTCTACCACGACATGGTCAAGTTTGGTGGACTGGGACGCGCTAAACAGACTTGCATTATGCGTCAGTGCTTGCAGGTAATTAATACGTAATTTAAGATGTCATATATGACTATTATTACAGATTTATGTCAAAAATCTTGCGGATTGGCGATCGCAGTATAAGATATCTCTTAACTTAAACATTGTTCCCCATTTCCGGTTTGGGTATTTCATGTCTGGTATATACGAGACAGTCAAAGTATCGGAGGCCATATAAGATCTATGTAGCTTTTCTCATAGTTGCCTCTTACGACATCCATCACGATATAGCGTGATTGATTCTCTTACGCTGTCACTATACAGTAATTAGGCTATAATATGATATATTGAAATTTCGCATACAGTTAATTAATAGAGATAAGTCTCTCAAGTAGGTATAAATTTATTTAAGCGCTCATAAAGAAACGAGTTAATTATTGTTCACACCATAGCGTTTTAAGTAATATATAATAAAATTTTAAAGTCCACTGAGGATTTGTCCACTTAAGTCAGCGAAACGTGGGTATAATAATACAATATGTATACGCCGTTTGCGTCATATAACTTGAATCCACGT
Organism: Parnassius smintheus behrii; assembly: GCA_036936625.1. NCBI lineage: Eukaryota > Metazoa > Arthropoda > Insecta > Lepidoptera > Papilionidae > Parnassius > Parnassius smintheus. The sequence goes on along the minus strand of JAUPFT010000060.1, from coordinate 118,899 downwards.
GTTCTATTTTTATGGACAGAAAGTTTTTGGCCTTGGTGGACCGACCACATTGGTATTCTTTCTGTCGGTTATTATAAAGCTAATTTTTACTGCCAATATGTTTTGTTCGACCTACATAAATTTTATTTTGTGTCAATAATTTTGTCTCTTCATTCCAGCCTATGTTGCCCGTGACTGCTTCGTGTGCAGTGTGCCACTTGGATGGCTGGATGCAAACACCCGTCGCGCCACAAGCCAAGGGTAACTCGGGTAATTGCTATTTGTACTAAACAACAAAGGGACATTTCATTTAATAATTTATCAACAACTAGCTTGCCAGGCAGACGTTGTTCTGCCTTTTCGACGACAATTTATCATGCCCTATTAAAAATCCTTAAATTTGCAAAAAAAAAAACTATCCTATCTCTCAAGTTGGACCAAATTGAACACGGTGTGCAAAATTAATTAAAAGCGGTTAAGTATATATATATATATATATATATATATATATATATATATATATATATATATATATATATATATATATATATATTGAGATTTGAAAAAATTGTAAATCACAACCGAAGCCAACGTTTTTACAGCACACAGATTGTAAGTTTTTTGGTCTAGATGGGATGTCCCTGTGTTAACGACAAGGGTCTGCGATCCTCTCTCGCATATTTTATCATATTAGCGTTACATGGAATAAAGTTTATTAAGAGTAGAGCTTTTAAAATTCATAATCAACAATTTTACTCAGTGCAGCTATATGTTCACTGTATTATATTTTTACTACGTTACTATATCTTAAAATGAAGTATTTCATTTTATGTTCAATATAAAGCTTAAAGGGTGAGGAATACTTGCTTCATTTGCTATACTGACTTTGGAGATAGTTCCTTCTAGCAGATGTGAAGTAAATGCTGTATTTTTTCCATTTGATAGTAAGAAGCTATTATAGTCAATAAATCTACACATTGTATTTTTAATTAATAATCAAAAGTCAGGAAGATGCTTCTGTCCATCAAATGTTTCAACTTCCCTCTGTCGCGTGTTACGACAGCCGCGGCACGATACGGGCTGGTGGATATTCCTGCACCTCCACTACGCCACTAAAATAAAAAAAACTGCAGTTGACAACCCGCTCGCAAAGTGTGTCGACTATGGCAAACTCCACAGCAGTGGACTTTTATAGGCTGTGATGACGAAGATGATAATAATGAGGAATCAAAAGTCGGATGTGTTGTCGCCTATGAGGATTAAGATGGAATGTCTCGTTACCAGTAAAATTGGTTTTCGGCACTTCATATGAAACAAATCAGCAATATTCTAGTATTCTAGTATTCTACCAGAGCGTGGTGCTTCTCCTTTTCGAGTCGATTCATTTTTGCGACGCCATAATAGAGCTGCAATGTAGACTCTACCATGTAGAAAATAATATTTTATAATTATACTGGCTGACTATGGCATAGATATATTTTTTTAAACGAAACTTCAATTTCGAAGAATACTGTTTTGAAATTCAATCGTGCACCCTACTTCTCGCAATGGCAATTACAAAGTAATTCGCCAATATCAGGCCTGTCTCACTGCACGCTTTAAGCATGAAAATATATCTACGCTGCGCGGCCATCTATAATGCGCTAATTCAGTGAGGTGTTCCCTTGCGCGCTCGAGTTGACGCGCGTCTTACGTTAACAAAAAAGTATTTTTCTGTTATAAGTGTTTAGGCACTCCGATATTTATTTTTGAGTTTCAATTTAGGTATGGCCACTCAAAACCCAGAGGTACTGCATAGCACACGGGTACTTAAATAACAATAGGAATGTCGACTTTTCATTCTTTATTGTTCCTATGGATATCGAAAAAGATATTATTATTTATAGGTATATCTAGATAATTATTTGACTAGCGACCCCACCACAGCTTCGCAGTTTTCGGTTTTTTCGCGTATAATTCAATGACTAAATAATAGTTTAGTGTAAGTAAACCTCCACTCCAGTATATACAGTAATACTGAGTTACTACCTACTAACTAACGCGAGACCAGCATATGTGGTTATTCGTTAAACAGTTAGTCAGTACAATAAAGAGATTGAAAATAGTAGCACTTCCCATTGCCACTCTTTCATTAATAATGCCGTCGCATGTTTATAAATACAAAAAAAATGTTAAACAGAAAATGGTAAGTAAATTATCTGAGTTACAAAGACGTTCACATTGTTATAATCTTAATTTTTCCAGATTTTGCGTATTAACCTTTTTTGCATTGAACACTAATGTTCTTATTATACGCAAATTGCTAGTACATTGCATAACACCTCGGTGTATTCTACTGCCAACTAATATCAAAGAATTAAATTTGCTTTCTCACAACACCTAACCCTTCATTTGGCGCGGTCTTAACAAAGACGTGTAACGGGCTGAGTGATACAGATACTTGCACGCGGATGTAAGGTGCATTTTGATTTACTACGCGCGCTGCATAAATTTTTTTGACGATTGAATCGGTAGGCTAATTTCACGAAGGTCGCTTATGAGGCGTGCAAAGTATTATGAACATTAGCGACTGTGGTTACTATGTCTCGCAAGTTTGCTATCAGAGAATGATCCTTCTGTTTTTAAATTATTATTTATTTTGTGCCAATATCATAATGGTGATCTTAAAGCCGGCCACTAGGTAAAAAAATTACTTCTAATTCGTATTATTTGTTAAAAAATATGTATACCATAGCGAATGCTTCTATTTGGTTCACCCATTTAGACCCAATTTTTCGTTACGTACGTATTATCCAATGGTAATATAATATAAATGTTTGACGAGGTGCAGGGCGCAACGGGGCGTCGTCGCTGCGCGAGTGTTCGGTGTGCTACAGCATCGTACACCCGGGCTGCGTGCCGCCCGGTGGCCAACTCAACGAGGACCTGCCCAACTCCTGGGAGTGCCCCACCTGCACCACCATGGGCCTCAACCACGACTACAAGGTCAGCTCACCTACCATGTGGCCACACATTATCTAATCTATAATGGTATAAAGTCTGTTCCAATTCAACTTTCCATACTCGTACATAATGTTTGGGTAATTTACAATTTGTAATAAAAAAAATCAAAATTTACCTCACAATATATATATTAAAATATTGTAAATAAAAGTAGCTTATTATATTTTATTTATTATATTATTATTATTATAGTATAATTGGATTGTAGCTGACCTAGAATACTATAATACATACAAAATAGAACGGAGGAGTAGGCGGAGCCCGTGTAGCCACTAAATTGTCACTAAAATGTCAATTGACACGTATAATTGTCAACACAAGCTGTGTTTTAACGGTACAATCGTTTACAAATTTCGCATGCAAATTATTTAAAAAATGCCAAATTGCACACTATTTACCAATAAATATGTATTATATATAAAAATATTATTAAATATATTGATTTGTTTCATTTTATAGTATTGACGATATGTTCTCAATATTGATAAGATCATATTTTAAACATACACTGTCAATCAGTATACCCGCTGTTACGCTTTAAAAATATTTTGTTATATTTTCTGTCTGAAATATATATATATAACGATAATATTTCTGTCTCTGTCTTATATGTTTACTTGAACTTTTGGTTTATTATTTTTTATTTTTTCACGTTATATTTATTTCCTTCCATAGCCACGTCATTTCCGAGCGCGTCAGAAGTCCTCAGATCTACGGCGTATGAGCATTGGATCGGATGTAAGTCAACTTGGCCAACATCATAATAATTTACAGGTTTGTATCAACCTCTTATTATAAATATAAACTTTTGTTTTTATACATAACTTACACTTTAAAGATTTTATGGTATTTTATTATCTTAATTTATTATAACAACATATTATATTCTATATATATTGTATTCTTCCACAGAACAAATTACCACCACCTCCACCTCCTGGGCCGGTCAAATCTGAGCCTGGATCAGATAGTGAGAGCAAGAATGATGTTTTACATCTTAAATCTGAAGATGGTGAGATTTTATTCATGCAATGCTTATATTTCAAAGAGGATTTAAATATTCTTATATTAAAGCTAAAAAGACGGGGAAGAAAGGAGTTACAGCTCTGTAGCATTTTAGTAGTGAAGTGAAAATGGTTGATTTAAAATTAAAATTAAATATTTCAAAGATCCGTGAAGGAGACCGTCTACAATGCACTGGGACAGAGGCCTGTGCCCAGCTGTGACGTATGTAGGCTGTATATTTAAATTCAAATTTTCGAGAACATTCACGGTTCAAAATGAGAGACTTTATGCCTATCGACATAAGGTTAATTTTTAATTGTTTACATTTTAGTTTTTCGATAATACATTGATCCTTCTTATTCTGGCTGATACGTCCAAATATATCAAAATATAGATTTTTGGATGCAACTGTCTTAACAATATTATGCTAGGTAAACATATTGATTGCTTACAGAGATAAAGCGCGAAGAGTGCGATGGTGAAGGTGGGACTGAGGAGGAGTGGGAGCCGGCAGCCAAGAAACGCCGCTCCAGCCACGAGGATGAAGCGCCTAAGAAACAGGCGCTACGGGCACATTTAGCTCTTCAGCTTACCCATCACAGCGCAAAGGTATGATTTTGTCTCTCTCCTCCATTAGTTCCAGGTAATATTTATGGTTGCCGACACGAGTCGTGAGCACAGATAAACTGTGATGGGAGGTAGGTACACTGTCGGACAAAATTATTGGGTACCTTTATTATTTCAATTCGTAATTGAATATTTTCGCCGGCTTTTATGAAAATGTTTACTCGAACACATCAACTTTTACTTTAATACAGCAGATATTCGTGTCCGTTATTTTATTATCTACTATAAAGTATTTAATGTATACCTGGTGGTTAGAATTGATTATTTTATTAAGAAGAAGAAAGAGGTGATATGCCTCCCATAAAATCTGGTGTTGCGGTGCGCCGTACAGTAGCTACTGAGACATTAGTCGCCTCAGCAGTCTGTTTATATACGTCTATGATGTTTTTCGCAGTACTTAATTTTTTCATGTAACTAAACAGTGAATAGACCATTTGTCGGATTGTCTATTTAACACCGAATTCTTCCTTCTCTGCATATTTAGACCAAAATCTGAACACTCAAATTATAACAACAAAAATAATTAAAAACAAGAAATAACAAAAACAATTAATAACAAGGAATACACAAACTATAATTAACAACGAGGTAACAAAAACAATTAATGAAAATAAACTAATTAAAAAAGTTATCTCTAAAATTATTGCTCTGAAGTGTACGGAAGCCGAATGATACGTTCGAAACCAATAGATGACGAAAATTGACTGATGAACCAATCACGTTGAACGTCAGCGTGGTCAACGTCGTGTCGACCAATAAAATGTGTGCTCACGACTTATGTCGGAATTATACCAGCCGTAGCTCAGCCGTTAATTATTTTTTACAAAACACGCGGGTAAAGTTGTCAACAAATGCTATATAGCTGGTATTGAGGATACTAGTATTTTTTTTTCAGATACAAAATGTGTGAAAATTTATGCACTTGTATTTATATAAAAGTATAAAATTTCATTTTTCTGTTTACAGAGTGCTCCACTTTAGATTATAAATTAAATTACTTTTGCTAACACATATACACTTGAAATTGTCAATTAATAACATAAACTAACGGAATCACACGTTACTTAGGAAAATCCATTATAAAAAAGACGTAAAAATAATTAGCTAAGATACGCATGAAAAAGCAGAATTTCTATTGATGTGTCGCTTCTTCAATTTTTTAATTTATTATTAATCATAATCTGTAATTACATATCATAGTCTGTAATTAACTAATCTAAAACATGTTCAAACAGAAACATGTGTAGAAAGTTGCCTTGCTTGGGAGGTATTCAATTTATTATAGTCAAACAAATCTAAGAAATCCCTTTTGACGTTTAACATTAATCATTCCGCTACAACTTTGCACAAGCATACTCACACAATTTAAAATAACCTTTTACGTGAATCCGACGAATTATGGAGTTATCTATGTTTCATTACAAAGTGTATAGTTTTTTATCACTAATTTAAATTCGAATCTTTCAAACAAAACAAAATATTAAAAAAATAAAAAGTATCAACTTTTTTACTTGACGTCGTTTCAATGATAATATGTCGCTCAGATCTTACCCTAGTGTTTGGATGATTAAAATTTATTGTTATGCGAATAATCGGCAAAAATATTCAAATAATCGGTAAAAATATTCAAATTATCGAATCATTAATTTTTTTATGTAGTATTTGTTGAACTAAATATTATTAAAATTCCTTAAATTACATGAATCATGAATAAAACAAGTTTACTTTTTTAATTTTTTCAACGTAAATTTGTGTAGGATAAAAAACTCGTATACAAGGCCGCGCTATAAAAACGACTACGTAATTTCAATCTTCCGCCATTTCGGGAGCTTACTGTGCGTTATTTTATGATTTTGTGTTTGTCTTTTTATTTTACGACTCGGCTTTAACTTTTTGGACTGTTTCTTCTATATTCGTTGAAGCATGTGCCCAGGTCTCAAAGGCTGATTGAGTAAAAGAGATAGAAAAATAAAAAAAATGATTATGGATGGCTTTGAAAGAGACATTAATTTAAACTGCATTATTGAAAATCAAATAATAATTAACCTAAATAACAACTAGTTGTACTGAAAGTGATTGAATAAATTCATTTTTAATCCAGTATCAATAAATACGAAGAAACTGATAAATTTTGTGTTTTAAATTATCCGTTTCTAATTTATTTTGGTATTATTCAAACCAAACTGTAAATGATTACCAACTCTAAATAATCGATATCAATTTTTTTAAGAATTGAATATTGTACGTTCTCATTTTTAGGTTGGCATGCTTGGTGCAATAAGTCTGACAGCTGCCAAAATGTATTAGATTTGGTGTACTATAAATTCTTAGATCTCGGATAGAGATTAAGCTTTACAAATAGTTGGGACTTAAAATTCTTCTGTGAAGTGGTAGAGCCATGTTGCAGCTGTGTTATAGTTGTAGCACAAATGGGTCGGCTTGATTGAGGTAGGATCACATTCTCACAGAATACCAGTGTATAATAGCATCTTATACTCCGGCCGCTGAGTTATTACGGATTTGACACATGACGAATTGACATTACTAGTGAAGTGACTGAACCAGTAACCCTAATATCATTTGGGAACAGTTTGTTTTTAAATATTCTAGTGTAGTGTGTAATTAAATAAAATCAAAACAATAATAGTTAAAGACACAGGTTCTTTATTAGGTGGAGTATCCTTGATGGGCGTAGATAATTGGTCGAGGACATATCAAAATAAAACAAATTTGTAAACACTGTTACACATTTTAATGAATAGAGTAGGTACAAGATGTTTTAATAAATGACTACCTATCATTTATTAAAACAATTATTCAGACTCTGAACCAGATTCGCCAGAGCTGTCATCGCTATCAGTCACTTGTATGACAATTTCATTCTCTATAATGGTGTCCACTCTTATATCGCGTTCATAATCTTCTGTTATTAGTTTTCGAGTCTTTTCGACGCCCTTGACCCAATCTTCTTTCGTTATTTTGCTGCAAGCATCTTTTAATAGACCCATCATTTTATTAGTACTGAATGGCGGAGTCGTATTATTACGAGCTGCGTAACCTGTAATGTAAACATTAAATAACGTTAATTTGTTACATGAAATAAACGAAATGTTACACAATTACCTACATGTAAGGGACATGAGATATTTATTTCTTAGTTATGTATCTTTTTACTTATATGCTGAATATTGGATGTCATAATAGTACAAATTATTCATATTCATAACTTATGCGATAAAAAACAATACCTTTGATTTGTGCCCATATTAGCTCAATGGCATTGTACTGGCAGTGATAAGGCGGAATTCGAAGTACCCGATGTCCATGTGCTAGAGCTATCTCATCTACTTCATAACGGACTCTTGATGTTTTATTTTCGCGTACCAACATTACTAAGTCAGACTTTAGCATTTCGGCAGTAGTTTCAATTCCATTTTGGTGTAGCCATGCTACGAGATCAGCTTTCTTGTCGGTCTGAGTAGGCGCTTTATTCACTTGTTTCGAGTGGTATGAAGCGTTGTCCATTATTATGATAGAAGGCTCTGGCAGGCTGGGTAATAACCGATTTTCGAACCAATTCGTAAAAGTGTCTGTATCCATCTCCTTGTGGTAATCGGAAGTACTTTTTGAGGCGAAAACCGACGTGACAAATTATCAGTCGCGATCCTTTTCCAATTGGAACCTTTGAGGTTGATGCTTTTGTTTCGTCAGTCCAAGAGCGTGACACAGTGTGGTTCGCATTTAACCATGTTTCGTCAACAAAAACGACGTTGTCCCAAGACTCGATTTTTCTGGCTTCTCTTAAAAACTCGCTCCTTTTAATTATTAAATCAAATCTTTCCATTAATATTTTCCTTTTATTCGTTTTTTTATATTCAAACCCAATTTCGTACAATAGTTTTGACAACGCCGTTTTACCGCCTTTAAACAAGCCAGCTTCTTTTAGAGACCAAAAGCAAACGTCTAGTTGAAAAATCGTTCCTAGTATAATAACCATATATGTGGTTTCTTATTGCATCTGCATCAAAAACATCAACACCTGTCACGGGCTTTTGTCTTCGTTTTTTCTTAGGAGTGCGTAAAACATTATCTTCACTTCCAGAAGCACCAAATTTTTCTTTATTTATATTATATAGTGTTTTTGCACCAATTCCAAGAGCTTGTGAAACCCGATCTTTCACTGGAGTGACAGGAATCAAAGGGCCGCCATTTTGTGACTCACGCTCAAAGTAATCCTGTAGCTTCAGTACAAGCTCAAGACATTGACTATTCAATGTTTTTCCTCGTTTCGGCATTTTCAACAAAATTACCAAACACAAACAAAATTAGTCCAATAAAGCGCAACGATAAACAGGAGAAAGCCCAGTCCAAAAAACAACGGTTACACAAGAGAACGTAGTCTGTGCGCACGAGAGTACGGAAGACGACTGAACAGATTAAAATAGCGGTGGTAAGGGTGTTGCCAGAATAGTATCGCCAATTACTTAAAAAAATACACCTATAACATTGCTTAATTGAGGGAGAAAATTATATTTATTAAATGTTGTTTTATATATTATGAATGTTAAAAATTATACATAATCATTTTAATTGTATTTATTTTTAAATCATAGAAAACAGTATTTCTGTCTTTGGATCACACATAAATCTTAAAAATCATAGAGATACTGGCAACACAGTCTAGTTGCTCGAAGGAATAAGTAAAATAAAAATATCCAAATAAAATAAATATCATATCTATTCCAATGAATTCGGACCGAATACTATCAAGCACATCACTATGAAAACTAGACGCACGATGTAACTTTGTACAAGCGCCAAAGAACAAAAAATCAATGTTTTCATATTATTTACAAACTATTTTAAGTTTTGAAACAGAGTTTATTGGAAAATTACTTGATTCTGACATTTTGACATAAAGTTTTATATTAAAGAGAAAATTCTCTTCTTCTAAATCATTCGGCAAATATGTCGCTTGTGCAAGGTTATATCGATTAATTTAAGAATAATCTGTCAAATCGGTAATAACTCAGCGGTCGTACATTAATGCTACTGTTTTGTATGGTGTGTGTAGAGAACTGGAGACCCTCTTTACTGGATACGAGGCATTCTGTTTGAGTTTTCAGAGGTGACAATGCATCTGCATTATGATTATTAATAAACAAGGATAGATTTAGTGTAAGCGCCAGAGCACCCACTTGCTATCAGGTGGGCTGTGTACTTGCTTGTCACCCTTATTTAGTAACAAAAGGAAAAAATTTCATGATACTGGTTTTCCATTTCATTTGTATATTTGTGTCTTGTGCTCTTGCCACGGGGGTATAATTGCAAATATTGCCATAGTTTCTACCTTTGTCGAGAGGGTTGGCAACTGCAGTTTGTTTCATTGTTATGTTGCTGTTATCTGGAAGATGCTGTTGCCCATATCCTGCTTAAGTCTACCTTTGTCGTCTCTTATGACGCCGAATGGAAGATATGGTGTAGTGGATATTCTTATACTGCCACTACATGGTACTGTATGAGGAAGCTCAAGATCACTCAGCGGTCTATAGATAGGGCTATGCTTTGGGTTTATTTTCGAGATATACTTAAAAATAAGGACATCTGTAGTAGAAGCAGAGTAAACGGATAAGCAAACTGAAGTGGTAATGGTCTGGCCATGTAGCTCGAAGAACCGACCACCGATGGGGAAGAAGGGTTTTCGAGTGGCAGCTTCGTACCGGTAGGCGAAGTGTAGAGGGTGGCCCCCCATTAGAAGGGGTGACGACCTGGTAAGACATGCAGGAAATTCATGGATGCAAGTGGCTCAGACAATGCATCTGGCATTCCTTTAGGAAAGCTTACGTTCAGCCATGGAATTGTGAAGGGCTGTAATGATGAAGATGGTATGTGTGTTGAGCAGGCGCTGAAGAAGCCGCTGTACCCGGTGCGTCCGGCGTACGCGGCGTACGGGTCGCCGGGGGGAGCAGGCGCGGGTGGAGGCTCGCCGTGGCTGGACCGCGAAGCCGTGCTGTCCGTGTTCGCCAAGCTCACGCCGCACGAGCTCGCCACCTGCGCGCTCGTCTGCAAGGCTTGGGCCGAGTACTCCGTCAGTCTCATTTATTTATTTACTACCCGATCCCCGCGACTTAGTCCTCGTGCAATTTATTACTATTGTATTTCATGGGCTTAATTTTTTTGTTTTGTAGAAGTAGCCTAAGTTACTTCTTATAACATCAGCTAACTGCCAGTGATTTTCCATCCCATTTGGGAGATTAGCCGGACAAACAGAAAGACTGACAAAAATTTACAACGGTAAATACTTTTCATACACATATAGTAAAAAGCTGTTATTTTGACATGAACGGATAGATGCTTATCATTATCGCTATAGGATTGCCTTAATACGATAGGTAAATAACTAAACATAAGTTATAGTAATTAATTCGGAAATGTGATAGAGCTACACTGCAGCTATCATCATCATAATCATCATCATTACACCCTTCACAAGTCCTCTGCTGAACATAGGCCTCCCCCAAGGTATGCCACAAACCACGGTCCTGAGCCACCTGCATCCATCGACTTCCTGCATGCCTTAACAGGTCGTCACTCCATCTAGTGGGGGTCGCCCTACACTACGCCTACCGGTACGAGGCTGCCACTCAAGAACCTTTTTTTCCCAACGGTTATCGGTTCTTCGAGCTATATGGCCGGCCCATTGCCATTTCTGCTTACTAATCCGTTGGGCTCTGTCGATCACTCTGGTTCTGCTGCGGATATCCTAATTTCTAAGTTTACCACACAGAGAAACCCCAAGCATAGCCCTCTCCATAGCTGGCTGAGCGACTTTGAGCGTCCTCATACGGCCATCAGTGAAGGACCACGTCTCGATTCCGTAGGTCATCACTGGCAACACGTACTGGTTGTACAACTTAGTTTTCAGGTTTTGAGGTATACCTGACGAGAAGATATATCGTAATTTCCCGAACACTGCCCAGCCGAGTTGAATCCGTCGATTGACCTCTTGGTCGAAGTTGGACTTACCTAATAGGACTATTTGTCCCAGGTAAACGTACTCGTCAACAACTTCGAGCTTAGTGCTCCCAACAACTACGAGCATAAGTGTGACATGGACATTAAACATGATCTTTGTTTTGTCCATGTTCATCTTAAGACCTATCCTCCAGCGATTCTGCCATAAGGACTATATCGTCGGCAAATCGAAGGTGAGTGATGTACTCGCCATAGATGTTAATACCGTATTCTTTCCAGTCCAGTAGCTAGAAAACGTCTTCTAATGCAGCGGTGAAGAGCTTCGGGGAAATTACGTCACCCTGTCTTACACCTCTACGGTTGGATAGGTTTCGTACTCTGGTTCTGTACTCGAATAGCCATCGTAGCCCTACTGTACAAACACTTTAGCACTTCCGACAGTCAACTTGGCGCCGCTGAAGAGACTGTAGCACCGCCCAAATTTCGACGGAATCAAAGGCCTTCTCATAGTCCACATACGCCAGGCAAAGTAGCAGATTGTACCCTTCGGAGTTCCGTACAATTTGCCGAAGGGTATGCGTGCGAGACGGTTCGTAATGACTCTCGAAAACAGCACGTAGACGCGGCTTAGAAGGGATGTCGGTCTGTAGTTCTTCAAGAGGGCGTTGTCACCTTTCTTGAAGAACAAGACCACCGCACTTCTGCTCCACGCCTCGGGAGTAGTGCCTCCATAGAGGACGGAATTAAAGAGCTTCTGAAGGACTTCAAGTACCAGTTTTCCACCCGCTTTCAGAAGCTCCGCTGTAATTCCATCCTCGCCCGGGGACTTGCCGTTTTTAAAGTGCTGGAGAGCCATTCTAATCTTCGGATATCATCGGAATAGTGTCGGATAAGACTTGCTCTTGGATGGTTACTCCCATTTGCGTGTAGCTCCAACGATGATGTGTACAGCTGCCCATAGAACCTCTCAATCTCACTCAGAATCTCAGGTGTCTCGGAAGCGATGTGTCTGATGACTGTCACACGCAGTCTTCAGCTTTGACAGTTGGTTGTTACTGACTTCATATCGTCCACTGTATTGTAATCTTCTAGGCACTGAAAACGGTTTTGTAATTCGAGCTGAAAGTTTTCTGGACCCTGGATTAGCGCATGAGGGTGACAGAGCGTTGACTTCACTAGACGAGACCTCTCCCTTAACGTTTAAGTTCAGTGATCACTGAGACATCACTGAACAGTTGGTGTCTGGTCGTCATAATGAAGTCAAATTTCATTTTTTGTCGAACCGTCGGGGCTCGACCAGGTCCACTTCCTGTGGAGCCGTTTCTGGAAGACAGGGTTCATCATAAAGAGTCCCTCTTTCTCCATAAAGTCGGCCAGCTGCTGGCCCCTACGGTTCCGTTGCCCGACTCCAAATTTCCCTAACTTCAGCTCACTGATTTCTCTTGTGCCTAGTTTTGCGTTAAAGTCTCCCATCAACACCGTGTAGTGGGGTTTGGAGGAATGCATGGCTCTGGAAATGTCCTTATATATTTATAAAGTAATAATTTTTATTATTCCAGATGGATCCATCGTTGTGGCGCAACATGTCGTTTGTTCAAGTACGAGTATCAGCAGCACAGCTAGCTGGCATCGTCCGACGACAGCCCTTGTCACTCGGCCTCGAGTGGTGCCATTTAGCCAGGAGACAGCTTGCTTGGTGAGTTTTCTATTAAATGATGAGTAAACCGTAATCCATCCAAGATTCAATCCAGAAACCATAAATCGTGGTGTGATTTTCTCTAGGTTGTCATTTTCTTCTAGTAAATTCGAGCCAATTTCGAGAAAGCATTACATGTATAGTTAAAGTATAGGATTTACTTGATATTCCGGTTTGGAAGAACAGGCATAATGACAAGTAAAAGTGTATAATGAGCGTTCGTTTCAGGCTGCTGGCGCGGCTGCCCACGCTGCGGTCGCTATCGCTGGCCGGGTCGCCGGCGGAGGCGGCGCTGGCGCTGCGGTCGCCCGCGTGTCCGCCGCTCACGTCGCTGGACCTGTCGTTCGCGCGCTGCCTGGACGACGCCAAGCTGCGCGGCGTGCTGGCGCCGCCCGAGGCGTCGCGGCCCGGCGGCGGCGCGCGCACCGGCGCCGAGCCCTCGCGCCTCGCCGCGCTCTCCGTGCTGCGCCTGCCCGGCACCGACATCACTGACGTGGCCATGCGCTACGTCGTGCAGGTGACGTCACCGTTTCACTGGCGCCACGCGCAGGTTAGGTAGGGCGCAGGCTGTTCCCACCGGCGCCGTGTCAACGTCAACAAATTTGATGCTCTCCGGCGCTGAAGTTACGATAAAACGATCAGATACGTCGTGTAGGTGACTTCACCGTTCCAGTGACACGTGCACGTTTAGGATTGGCCGAGGCTGTTCCAACCGGCGCCGTGTCAACGTCAACAAATTTGATGCTCTCCGGCGCTGAAGTTACGATAAAACGATCAGATACGTCGTGTAGGTGACTTCACCGTTCCACTAGTGACACGTGCACGTTTAGGATTGGCCGAGGCTGTTCCAACCGGCGCCGTGTCAACGTCAACAAATTTGATGCTCTCCGGCGCTGAAGTTACGATAAAACGATCTGATACGTCGTGTAGGTGACTTCACCGTTCCACTAGTGACACGTGCACATTTAGGATTGGCCGAGGCTGTTCCAACCGGCGCCGTGTCGACGTCAACAAATTTGATGCTCTCCGGCGCTGAAGTTACGATAAAACGATCTGGTACGTCGTGTAGGTGACTTCACCGTTCCACTAGTGACACGTGCACGTTTAGGATTGGCCGAGGCTGTTCCAACCGGCGCCGTGTCAACGTCAACAAATTTGACGCTCTCCGGCGCTGAAGTTACGATAAAACGATCAGATACGTCGTGTAGGTGACTTCACCGTTCCACTAGTGACACGTGCACGTTTAGGATTGACCGAGGCTGTTCCAACCGGCGCCGTGTCAACGTCAACAAATTTGATGCTCTCCGGCGCTGAAGTCACGATAAAACGATCAGATACGTCGTTCAGGTGACGTTACTAGCGATACGTAGATGTGTAGGACGGAGGCAGGGACAAGGGAGCGAAATTTTAAACAAGTTAAAACTAATTTTTAATTAAGTTCAATAGTTGCTCAAAGTTTTTAACGTCTTTCCATTTTTTTGTCCCGTAATCTCAACATTTTTATTCCAAGCGACATATATTCCGACAATTTGAGTACGTGACCCTCTGTCCCTAGAGCTGCCACTTATGACTTGTAAAAATTTTCATAGTCAGTTTAGCCATAGTCCACAAAAGTCAAGTAAACCAGCCAAACAAAGCTAATAAGTTAGTTAATATGACATTATCATTCTTGTATCATTAGTTCATTAGTCATTACAAAATTACAGCAAGGCACTAAGAATTTCCATAAAACAGTTCTGAGCTAATGAGACTTACTACATGTCTTACCTGGCCTTTTGGATCTACAAAAATAAGACGTAAATAAACTAAATATTAATTTTTTCCAGGCGTTGCCAAAACTTGTCGAACTAGACGCATCTTCTTGCGCCCGACTGACTGACGCAGGAGCGGCACAATTGGCGCACCACTCGCTACAACGGCTTTCACTGGCCGGCTGCAGACTGCTCACTGAAGCCGCACTCGACCATCTAGCAAGATGTCCTAATCTCGTCCGGTGAGTTTGTAACTCTGTTCTAAAACATTTTTAAATAGATTTTCATTGTTATATTTTGTATGAAATGATCTAAGAAAAGAAGTGCCGTGTAGATGCGGCCCAAGATATTCTGTCCCATATACCGTGGGTGTCGTAACAGGCGACTCTTAGAAACGGAAACAGGAAATGAACAGGAACGCAACAATAATTTAATATTTTTATTTTATAATGACCTAACGTTGTTAAAGACTGTTGCATATTATAGGTTTTATATTCAAAAGCTGACTTACAGTCACCAGCTCTTACACTAAAAAAAGACGAAAGACTAAAACTTTTTAGGATTTTTAGTTGTAAAATGTTTATAAATAACATATCATTCTTATAAACAAAAAAGAATTGTTCTGAGGGGTCTACAAAGGTGACATTTGGTTATTGGTTATATCATGTGTTGGTCAGAAACTTCACAGATCACAGAGTACTGAAGTCTGAAATAAGTACTGGAATGGTTCGGTCACATGACACATGTTTACTGAACTCACTTAATTTTTTTTAGCTTAAAATTTTTAAACTCACTTAAAATAATGCATTATCACGCATTTTGAATTTAAAAAATAAAAAGGACAGAATGTTTGAGATTTTTATTAATTAATTTTTCTTCACCATTTGCCTATCTTACTTATTCTGAACCTTCTCTGTAAATTTGGCCGGTTATTGCAAAATAACCCGTATAATATATAATATGTGGAGATAAATTTTGCTCTAAAATGGGTATTTTGTCCACAGGCTGGATCTCCGACATGTACCTCTTGTTTCTACACAAGCGGTGATTAAGTTTGCTGCCAAATCCAAACATAACTTACATGTTAAGGATGTTAAACTTGTAGAGCTGAGGAAAACCTGATCCGATGGCAGCCCTGAGGAAGAACCAATGGCATCTGAGTAAAACAGACTTGGTGATATAGAGTAGAGTGTGACGACAGTATGTTGGTGGCATAGGATAGTGGGACTTACACTACGATTGTCATTGTATGATATTTCAGTACTACAATAGTTCTAGTCTAGTGAGTTTGCAGTGTTGTAGGTAACTGACAGTGGATTGTTTACTCAAATATCTTCTAATGGTAACTGTGACGAGTTTTTAATGTGTGTTATATTGCTATACATACAAGCAAGGTCTCCTTTGCACATTCAAATTAAATCTTGAAGAAAAATCAGGGTAAAATTAATACATCAACATTAGCTCTAACAATTGTATGTATATGTTTTTGAACAGCAACATGTTTACACTACATATCAGAAATACTTTCTATGCTATCAACATACATATATATGCGAATTGTAGATAATGAAAAAAGACTTGAGATCCTATCCTGTAATATTGTTGAAGTGATACAGTTTAAACAAAAATTATATTATTAGATAAAATTGTTCTCATTGGAGAGCCAAAACCATTTTTAGTGAATAAGAAGTGATTGTACATGGATACAATTCTGCAATGACTATATTAAACCAAATATATTTGACCATTGCATAATGGTTTTACTTATGTGACATGTGAAAATAGTTTAGTTTCTTTAAGAAATTTACGATTAAATTGCATCGGCCGCAATTTATATTGAATGCTAATGTGAGTTCTATTATACTTAGCTAACATTTACTTTATAATATACATTATGAAATAACTTATGCGAAATACCACATGCTTCGTTTTAAATAGAATAAATGTTCACAGATGTCTAATGCTATGGTTTTATTTCCATAGAAATACTACTAGCTGAAAGATTTAATCGTTTAGTTTATTATTTTACACTGTATAAAAACAGATATAACGCGTAAATCAGTGTTGAAGACATTTGCATCTGGAGCAATTTCGAATAATATTGCTCTAGTGATTATTACGAGTATGTACAAAAACATTTCAAACCAATATTACTGTTATCTTTACGAAATGATTATAATATGGTAGGGATTCATATAGATTACACCATAAAAATATCTGATTCTAAGTGGTGCATTGATTAGTTAACATGAGCATTAATATTTTACTTTTCGATTTTGCTGAATCAAATTTGCTGCTATTAGTAGTGTCTCGAAATTTTTATTTTTATTTTTCAAATTAAGTTAGATCTATATTAGTTATCAAAAATTTATACAAACGATATTTATTTTACTACAAGAAACTATGACGTAATGTACCGGTATTCCTAATACTCTCTCCGATACATTGACATGAGTGTCGAATGCACGTGGATTTTGTATTGAGTAAAATAAAAAATTAAGAATATGTAAGTAACAAATCGAGAAATGAAATATGTCTAAGTTAATACATATGTCATTGTATCACATTAATAGGTTCACAAAAATAAAGTTAAAAGTAAAAAAGTGTTCTTTTTAAACACAGCTACACGACTACAGAATAAAAAATAAGTAAATTCAGCAAGTGTAGGCGTGGGCCGTGTCTCCTAACTGCGTTTTGCAGTATGCATGTAGAAAATAAATTGATATATCTACTGTATTAATTGTGCCAAGATTGAATAGTGGAATTATTGCTAAATACTTGTGAGTTTAAACAATAAAAGAAACTGATTTCAAATTTCACCATTGCTAACTTGTCCACATATTGTTCTTAACTAGAATGTGATTTCCTTTTGTGTACATTTTACGTACATTATATTTATATTATATCCTAGTTTTATGATTTAACATGACTGTTTGTGATGTGTTAAGTCTGAGTGTGTAGAATAAAAAATTCAGCATAACATATAACAAGTGTGAACAGTATCTTATAAGTATTTTGTGAATTTTTGTGCAGTCATTTACAATACAAAAATGGACAAATATCACAATACTCTAATGTGTATGAGGCTTTATATTATTGCTTAGATCAACAGAGATAGATGGAGCGCTGAGTACATTTCAGTTGACATGGTTTCTTACGTGGTAGAGCCGTGCTGCAGCTAAATTGTGGTTCTAGCACGAATTAGACCGCTTGGCCGGAGTCGGACCATGCTCTCACAGAATACCAGCGTAAAATAGCGGCTTAATGCTGTGAGTGTAGAGAATCGGAGAGCCTTTCTACTGGAAACAAGGCATTCCGTCTCAGTCGTTAGGGGTGACAACGCATCTGCATTTTGATTCTTAATTGAAGATAAATGTAGATGTTCATGGGCCGCATTCACTTACCATCAGGTGAACTGTGCGCTTTTTATACCCTTACTCTATAAAAAAAAACTGAATTCGTATCAAGAAGTCACTATACGTAGCGCTGCATCTATGTTTATTCTCTGTTGCTCTGAGCATTATTGTATATACTTCAGTGACATTTTTTATTTGTCAGTTGGCTAAAAATGCAGTCGAGTAACTTTAGTCAAGCCAAAAATATTTAGTTGTAATTTCTTTTATGTTTTCGGTTTAAGTTTAATCAATTTTCAGCAATGTGTTTAATCATACAATTTCATTTGTTTAATGAAGCACATTATTTTTTTCTGCACAATCAACGCTATTAGAAGTTATTAATTTTATTGCATGCTGTTGCATAGATATATATTTTATTTGTTATTAATACAATATTTTTTTCTTCAAGCAGTCTTTGGAAAGTTCAAGGCTTTTCTTTATATTGACTAAAGGTTCATAGAAATAAAGTATGTGACCTTAACAATCCCAAGTATTTTCTTTTATAATTTACATATATTAAAAGGTTTGGTGCAGATAACGTTTTGGTCCTAAGCTTTTTAATAACTCATGCATATTGCATGCCTTAAGCGCAATGCGCGTAGGTATGTTCTACTAGTGCCTAAAATTCAAGAATCCAACGTTTTGTCGCTTTAAATCGGGCCCAACAATTAAATTGAACATATAAATAATATAAAAATCACATTGTCATAAAGATATGATTGTAGAACTTCATATTTTTTATCGATTTAATTTCTGTTTTTACGTTAACAAAAGAGGTTTTAGTGGCTTACGGTGTAGATTTATCACGTCCGCATGGAGTGGTAAATACGACAACTTTTGTAAATATCAATTGTTCAACTCAATCTATTTTTGAACCTATTCATTGATCATGTGGGAATTTATTTTTATTTATTCGACCTCGGACGCCGTCGCGAGTGGGTTAGGGTTACTGTATCGTTTATTTACAGCGGCTCGTGATAAAAATATCGATCGCTGTAGAAATACAAAATATTTCAAAAACTAAATTTGATTAAAAATGTTTTCAATGAACAATAGTAAAAAAAATTTGAAGATCAATAATAACATAGTAAAATTTAAAAAAAAATCTATTTTATGAGAATTTTTTTCTACATTATTTGACAATCATATGAGTCGTGCACTTTTAGATTTTCGAAACGTTTTTTATTGACATTTGACATAAAACTATCGGAAATTTAAAAGTGATAGTAAGATGGTATTTGTGAAAACTTGTGTGAATTTAAAAATACTTTAAAAAAATTGACGTATAACATGAGCGCTTAAGGCATGCACATTTGGGTTTACTAAAAGTTTTTTTTACGTTATTCAAATAACATTTAACACAAATATCGAATCATTATTTTAATACATTGAAAAAAAGGAGTTTCCTTTTTTTATACAATCATATTGTTAATTATATTATTATTGTCGTAGCAAAAGGGTAAGCAAAGAAAAATATCAAATCAACATGTTTGCTAGTTATTTCAAAAAAAATCCCATTTTCTTAAACTTTTCGTTAGGAGACTAACGAAAAGTTTAAGAAAATGGGAATTTTTTTAAATCATTATTTTAATACATTAAAAAAAGACTCCTTTTTTCACACAGTCATATTTTTAATTATATTATTATTGTCGTAGCAAAAGGAATCAAATTAACATGTTTGCTAGTTATTTCAAAAAATTCTCATTTTCTTATACTTTTCGTTAGTATAGGAAATTTAATCTTTACAATAATTTGTTCAATAACTTTTTGGTAACCAAAATTTAAAAGCTGCTTTCAAATAAGTATAAAGCATATAATATTTTAACACATTCCGAAATTGAAGGTTTAATTCTAAATAAATAAAGTAATCTTTAATGTTAAAATAATTTATTCTTTTAAGTGTTTTGAAGTCTTTGATTTTTTATTAAAAGTAAACTTTATCAGTTATTAGATCGTATATTGATAGCTATGACAATACTTAAACAATCACTAACACTACTCTTTTTTACAATGCAAATTAACTGGTATTGTTAAAAGGAGTTACAGCCTATATATTATGTTCCACGGCTGGGCACACGCCTTTCATATTTGAGCCAATTAATTCTCTATTTTCCTCTACTCTAATAACCCATAGAAAAATGAGACTCGCGCAGCAGTGAGACGTATATGGATTGCTATTTTTGTTTATTTGTTGTCAGTTAGCTTTATACTAAGCTTTATATTAAGTTTAAAACATAGTGTATAATCGGGATCTCGGAAACGGCTCCAACGATTTTCATAAAATTTAGTGTCCAGGGAGTTTTGGGGATAATAAATCTATCTAGCTAGGATTTATTTTTAGAAAATGTCTTTTTGTCCGTGTTTTTACGCAATGAAAAACTGCTACAATATCGTTAGATTATGAAGGTAAATTTTGACAGATTGTTAATGATTATAAATAGCTTAATTTGTATAATGGTCGGTCACAGAATCGTAAAACCCCGGTTCGAGCTCAGACCGAGCGACCACTTTTTTAATTTTTTTTCAAGTTCCTTTCTTTTTTGAGAAAATCTATTTTTTCGAGCTCTTTTTTTAGTATTTTTTTAAAAACACGAAAATTTAAATTAAAATAATTGCACTCATGATTTTTTTATTCAAGTAACCAGTTCCGTTTTTTCTGTTATGTCGCTAAGATCAAAAAATATTATTTATATTTCATCAGTATGTAATTTGTATCTAAATATAATTTCCAAAACACACGAATTAAAAAAAATCGAGCGAAAAATACCGAGCAAAGCTCGGTCAACCAGGTACTATATATGTATATATATATATATATATATATATATATATATATATATATATATATATATATATATATATATACATATATATATAGCATTCTTTATTAATTATCATATATATTTATAAACGACTTAGTTTCTTTATAAATTTAAAAATAATTTCGTTTTAGCACCTATAACTTAAAATTTTTCAACTTTTTAAATTTTTTTAATTTCAATTTTTTTAAAATTTTTCACTTCAACCCATATTTTTTGGCCAAAAGTGGTCTTAGTAGCTCGCTGCTCTTTGACAGACTGACTCAACAACACAAATCTTTTAAAGAAGAATAATTTTCTGTTCCAGTTTAATTTTGTTTACTTGAGAGCACAGTTTCGTGTTTTTTATCGTCTCTTAAAAAGGGAAGTGTAGCAAAAGAAGAAGCAGAGACGACAGTTAAGACTGAACTGCTGACCTTTACTACATTTTACTTTGCGCATTTTTGTGTCTGTTTTGTTGCATGAGGTGAAGAGAGCGAGATTCAGATCGTGCTAATCTGCTCGTTGCTTAAGATTCTATGATTGGTACAAACACCATACAAGTATGCCGTATAGGTAGGACCACACTGCACCTGTATTTTAGTTATAGCACAAATTGGTCGACTGAAACTAAGGTATTATTAAAAAAAGTGCAACAGTGTAATTATAATATAACAATCAGTGCAACATAGTGTTGCCCGCTTACTACAATTGGGGATTTGTCTGCTACAGTTTATGAATAAACATTATACAGGTTTCATAACTTGTTTACCATCCAGGACATTATCGCACCTAATGTTTGGTGGGATTTTTGTCCTAAGTAGTCCTAATACTGATTAGAAAAAATCACAAGCAAAAATAAGATATTATTAAAAAAAGTGCAACAGTGTAATTATAATATAACAATCAGTGGTGTAATTATAATATAACAATCAGTGCAACATAGTGTTGCCCCCTTACTACAATTTGGGATTTGTCTACTACAGTTTATGAATAAACATTATACAGGTTTCATAACTTGTTTACCATCCAGGACATTATCGCACCTAATGTTTGGTGGGATTTTTGTCCTAAGTAGTCCTAATACTGATTAGAAAAAATTACAAGCAAAAATAAGATATTATTAAAAAAAGTGCAACAGTGTAATTATAATATAACAATCAGTGCAACATAGTGTTGCCCTCTTACTACAATTTGGGATTTGTCTACTACAGTTTATGAATAAACATTATACAGGTTTCATAACTTGTTTACCATCCAGGACATTATCGCCACCTAATGTTTGGTGGGATTTTTGTCCTAAGTAGTCCTAATACTGATTAGAAAAAATCACAAGTAAAAATAAGGTATTATTAAAAAAAGTGCTACAGTGTAATTATAATATAACAATCAGTGCAACATTTGTCCTGGGTGGGAATCGAACCCACGACCTCCGGCCTGTTGGTCTAGTGGTTAGTGACCCTGACTGCTATAGTCAGGGTCACTAACCACTAGACCAACAGGCCTGTCAGTATTAACTAACACATAATTTCTTTCTTTTGATAGGTATTGAAGTTGTGAAAAATTTTGGAACAACTTCGTACTTAACTGCTTACCTTTATTTTCATAATTAATAAATTTACATTGACTGAATAAAAAACTGCATTTTGCCTTATTTGTATGTCAACAGACTTTTAATAATAAAAATGTATACAAAAAAAAAAACTAAATTGTCAATGGTATTTTGAATGAGGATCATACCGATAAGTGGTGTCAAAAAAAGGTTGGAAAGCCGCCTATACCTAGTGTATCATATTAAAGAAGTTACAATTTACGTAGGTATTTAATAAGTGAATAACTATGCACACACAAAATATGTTGTTTTTAATGGATACTCGATTAAACTGAAAATTTGCAGGACTACGGTTGTTTTTGTTTTCGTTGTCAAGCGTTTATTGAGCTTCTTCGACATATTGTAATCACATTATTTTATGCCCATGTGCAATGTAAGTTCTAATGAAATATTTTTTTTGCTTAGAATGGATTGTCTCAATTTTCAATCAATTGCTGATCTCAGTTACTAGGCATTACATTTTTATCTTGAGCATTTTTTTCTTGTTCACATAGTGTGATAATTTTTTTCTAGAAAATTTTTGTACAATAAGTTAAAGAGCTGCATTTGCGAAAAGAGTACACAAATCTTTAACCGCTATTTGTCTACTAAACCGTTTTTTTCATTCTCTGTCAAAAGCATAAGTCAGTAATAAGATTGTGTGCACTACGCGGTTCTAATGTGTAAATCAAATTTTTTTTTTTTTTATAGAATAGGCTGACAAACGAGCACACACTCCACCTGATGGTAAGTGGTTGCTGCGGCCCATAGACATTTACATCTATCTTCCATTACAAATCAAAATGCAGATGCGTTGTCACCCGTGAGGACTGAGATGGAATGCCTCATTTCCAGTAAAAAGGGTCTCCGGTTCTCTACACTCACCATACGAAATACAGCAGCATTAAGCTACTATTTCACGCTGGTATTCTGTGAGAGCGTGGTCCTTCCCCGGTCGAGCCGACCCATTCGTGCTACAACTATACTCCTAATATAACTGCAGCATGGCTCTACCACGTAAAGAATTTAACCATTTCACTGTCCCATGAGTCATATATGAACATTTCGATTGTTTGACTATTGTGTCTATTTCGCGGACAGGGAAGTTGTTAATAATATTGATTATCTTCATGAACTTGTTTTTGCTATCGCTGTCAAAGTAAAACTTATTTAGGCTTAAAATGGATGCTAGGATAAAACATTGTGTGCCTCTGTGTATAGTCGGTTAATTTAAAACAAACTTAAAATCATTAGTCACACCAGTGTTAATCTGAACGGTGATTGAGTAATGATTTTATTGATAGAATTTACTCTTAGTGTATTATAGATATTATCGAGATGCCTCATGCAAGTAATTTTAGAACCAGACTTGTACTGCGTGACAAGTAATTATCAGACCTGTAAGACCAGACTTGTAATGCATTGGACGGCGGTTCTTATCAACCTTAGATTAGCAACAGATGGTGATATTAACATGATTTAAAAGCGAAGTTTATGTATAGTTCATAATTGGACGAGATGAGAATCGTGAGATTGTATCATTGGTTACCATAAGCACTTAGAGTATTTGAAATAAATATTTACATTGAAAACTCCAATGCTGTCTTTATTTTAAAACTTTTTTAGACAAATAGTGGCTTGTTACGTAAGTTCCTATATTTTTGAATTTGCGCCGTTACCTTGTTGAAGCCATAATCTTTTAGTACGTACAATTTTGATTTTGAGATGATTGACAGTCAAACAATGTGGGCTGATAATCTTTCGCTCACCAGATGTCGCCTGTTAACAACGAGGTGAAGTTTTTTGTTACAAAATGTCGTTTAATTGAGAAGTTCGTTTTATATAAAATTTATCAGTTTCTAGAGAAGTTAATACACAAAACAATACCTGAATGGTTCGCTCTTTAATTTTCTGGACATTTTTTAATTTTTCTACTCTTTTTTTAATATTCTGTGGTTTGGTTTATTTTTAATGTACTTACCTCATATTAAATATAACTTATAGTAAAGAAAGAAACATTAACCTTTACATTTTTCGAACAAATTATCTTCCCGCTATGAAATCTCTCAAATATTATATTACACCTAATCGTAAGTGACGGTGCCCTGGTGGCAGAAAAATTTGTTGATGCCTTCATTTTTATTCAATAAAATGATTTTCCTATATAATTGAGTAGATAACGCTATTAAAAATAAATTTTTCCTTTAAGGAAAATATTATTTTAATTTATTATATTAAAATTTTGGCTTTACATGTCCAAAATATAAGAATTGTAATATTTATACATTATAAAATTAAAATTTTATCATATATTTTATGGCGCACCTGTGGTTGAAAATTGTCATATGAAATAAATCACTTGCCGTGAAATATTTTTATTTATTTCATTTCGTTTGAAGTTTGAAGGTTTCACTTTTACCGCGGATGAACTGCACACACATCAGTAAAATCTAATAACAAGTAACCTTATTTACGAAGTAAAAAGGCGAAAACGGTAGAGTAATGAGTGTGAGTGGTATTATAGGCGCATCCACCCTACTTACAACTACAATTTTCGATGGCATTTAATAACGCTTCTTGCAGGAACAGATCTAAAGTTTGGAGGGGTCAGAGACTGCAGACTTTGTCGCATTAGTTTATGACAACATTTTCAAAAGAATAGGCTATTCTTCTTCCTCTTCATCATCGACTTGTAAAAGTATACTGCATGCATGTTATGATCTCCCCCATTGTAGGGCGTGTTTCTCATAATTGTCAAGGTAGGCAGACAGGTGGTAAATAGTTGCAGGCAGGTGTTAAAGATGGTTAATATAAAATTTAACTGTTAAAATAAACAGTTAAGAAAATTAACAAATTTATTAAATAAATAAAATAAACGACAATATTAAATAAAATAATTATTACATTTTATCCAATCCATCCAATGAAAATCCGCCAGTTTACAACTGGAGGCCATCTAGCGTCCATATTACGTACCATCTTGAGAGCCAAACAAGGTTTGTTCGATAAAATGACTTTCCTATATAATGGAGTAGATGGCGCTTTTACAAATAAATTTTTCCTCTTAAGAAATTATTATTTTGATTTATTATATTAAAATTTTTGGCTTTAGATGTTTAAAAATAAGGACTGTAACATTTATACACTATTAAATTAAAATGTTATCAAATGTTCATGGCGCAATTATGGTTGAAAATTATCATATTAACTTTCATTCTTCATTTCTTCTTCACTTTTATATTAAATAAATCATTTGTTGTGAAATATTTTTATATAGGTAATATTACGTAGGTATTACATTTCGTTTGAAATTTGAAGGTTTCACTTCTACCACGAGTGAACTGCACACACCACACGTGTTGTCTTTTTCTTTTCGTATTCAAACTCAAAATACCTAATGAGACTTTTAATGTAAAATGCTGTTACGTTCCAGCTACTACTATAACAACAGTTATTCCACGATAATATGTTAGTACTCAGTATAAACTACGATATAATTTCTTTGTGGTATTATAGTTTGTCTTTTCGTATTATAATACGTACCTATTGTTCATTAATACATTACACATACACAAGCAATTATTGGCAACCCTCCGGAAAGCGGGGGAGGGAGGTTGAGAATGCTCATAGCATACCACGCAGCCGGCTGCGTAGTTATGTGGTGACTTTTACCCACTAAACTCAACCTTTTAGGAATTGGCTTAACGATCTGACTAGAGATCTCTAAGCCGTATACGAATGCGACCCCCCTTGGCAGAAAGGAGGGCGCAAGGCTTCCCCTAGCCCATAGATAATATATATACCAGAGATAGATGTGCCGCTCACATTTCAGTTTTTGAAATAGTGTACCCAGCACGCTAGATGACGCTGTAGACTTTAGTAAAACGCGTCTTGCGGTAGGTATCGCTAGATGGCGTATTTTATGCAAGAACTATGCTGATTATTTACGAAATGTACAATTTTATTATCAATGTTTATGTTATTTACTAGATAATTATTGGATATAAAAGTAAGGTTACAAAAAAAGCACCGCACCACCGAGCACGTGGTAAATCACCAGATTTCCAATCGATCAATTTCATCGATGGCGGCGGGGATCGAACCACGGATACATATGCGTGCTGTGAAATTTACAGTGAGAACTATACAATTGAGCTACCTAAAACAGACAAAAATGTCTAATTATTGGATATGTCCAATAATAATCCCAAATCTTTAAAAGGAAATTTTGTAGATAACACTAATAAAACTTTGCCTATTTCACATAAGATTTTTTTTATATCTTATTATGATTTTCTCAGCAGAGGAATGTAAAGTCGCAAAATATTTTCGTTTTCTGAGCCATTGTTTTTTTTAATATACTTTATTTGTGGTTCTTCAATCAATTGAGATTGAATTATTAAACAATCTTCATCTATGAATGAACACAACACCGATGGATATTCACTGGACCTTTTTAATAGTCTATTCTCTTTCTAAAATATAATTGAGTAGTAATATAGTATATAATGTAGTATCTTACACATGTCATTTCTTATATATTTTATACACTTATGAACTAAATACTCAGCAACATAACTTTTAATTAAATTTGAAAGAACTGTGAACGAATTTTATTAAAAATTGCTGTGATGAATTGTCAATTCAAACTTTTTGTTAATGTGGATTCTGGATCATTAGGTAAGAACCCCAGTTTTGTGTAACGAACGCCATCTTTACTACGCTTAAGAAAACTATCCTACAAGTTTATGTACCCCGCTCACTGGAGGGCAGAACTTTCTATGCTTATTTTATTCTTGTGAATTTGTATGGAAGTTTCATCCCACTGCCGTAGCCCGTAGATTGTATTTTAACTGCACTGTCATTGCGCTTTAAAGGAACTCTAAATCGCACTATTAAAGTTTTAAACTCTTTAACTATATATAAAATAAGTTTGTAGCATAAATCACCGGAAGGACGGAGGCCGCTGCACGGGCAGAGAACCTGCTCGGCGGGGGGGACTCCTTTATTGTTTACACAGGTACACTTTTTACCTCCACTTCCCATAGGGTTGATTTTCTTTAACCGGTTATTCCATCGTGTGGGGTGTCATTGGCTAGGTATTTCAAAAATATTGAAACACTTTTTTGGTTCAGGTTCAGGGGTCCGTATATTTAGCTTAAAAGTGGAATTTATATAGTGTCGTTTGCCACCTGAACTCAACTGAAAACTTATTCGTCTTAGCAGACAGAGAATCCTATAGGCAAAGTGATATCTTTTGTCGCAGTCCCACTATAGAAAGAGCAACTTACGCCGATGACGTGTAAAGAAATGAGAAAGAACGATGAGATTTTTTGTTTCGCTGAGCGTGTCGCTTTTTTCAATATTTATCAAAGTACTTTGATTACGTTTCTCTGTCTACGACTTTGATCACAGAGTACCTTTGTATAAACCACAGAGTACCTTTGTATAAACTGAAAGTATAAACTGAAACTTTGATCAACAAAGTTTGACAGCTAACGTGTAGCGCGGTAAATTCTTTGGCTAAGCTTTCCATTGACGTCCGTCGAGTTGGGGGTTGATATTTTTTTTACAGAAAGGTTATATTAATATAAGCACACACGTAAAGTTTCAACATGCGGAAAAGCGTACTTTTTGAGAAAAAAATTATTGAAAATCAATTATTTTTGCAATATTTATGTCAATCCCTATCTCAGATTATATGATATTTTTTTTACAGAAAGGTTACACTATTGTAAATACACACGCAAAATTTCAACATGCGGAAACGCGTACTTTTTGAGAAAAAAATTATTGAAAATCAATTATTTTTATAATATTTACGTCAATCCTTACCACAGATTATATCGAATTCTCGCCGTTGAATTTTCGTTTTCCGTACAGTTAAGTTGTCATACGTTCGGTAGCATTTTATTGTACATTTTATGTAAATACTCGTAATTATATTTTGTACTCATTTAAATAGTTTTCATGTATACACATATATTTAACAGTTTATATTTAAATTACAAAATTATTATCATTATGAGCTATTAAAATTAAAATAAGTAGTGTTTACCGTTTTTTACCGGCTTGTGGGACGTAACGTAAAACTGACGATTTCTAAGAATTTATTAAAGCAATATGTGTATAAAATTGTATAAAACATGTGTATAAAACAGTGCCCACCTATTAGGGCAGATAACAAATAAAATAGGTTAGGTTCAACTTATGTCAAGGAACCGAATTAATAGACCCCGACTCCACGTGGTACGAGTCTGTCCTACCCCTAGAGTGGTTTTATAAAGCCGGAGACGTTGCGGTCTCAAAATAGATACAGAAATCCGTCTGAATGAGTCCATCTATTTATTTTTGGTGAAGGGGTTCCCCATTCCTTAGGGGGTACCCCCTTCCCCCCAAGAGGTCCCCATGGTTTTTTACACTTAATATTTATCCATAAAAAATAAAATTTCCTCAAAGTTAAAACTCAAAAAAGGGGGGGCTCCGCAACTTTTCCTTTTAAGGGAAAGTAGTACACCTCCCCCCCCCCTCCCCCCCCCCTCCCACCTCCAATTCGACGGACGTCAATGGAAAGTCGTACCAATTCTTTGTATAAAACACTGTTTTATGCTAAGTATTTAATATTATATTTTGTTGTGAACAATTTAGACGTAGTATTCCAACTATTTTTATTTAAAACATGGTTCGGTGTAGTGTTTTAGGGTGTAAAAGTGATAGTGGAAGGAAAATGTCGGGATTGTCTTTTCATTCGTAAGTATACCACTCTATCGGTATATAAGGAGCAGCATCGCTAAGTAGCAAGAAAACTTGGTCATGTTTAACTAAAACTAATTTTTAGGCACTTCACAGAGCTGCTGATCCATCTGACATATAATAATGAAGATATGGATAAATTTATTAAATGTCTTGTAGAATATGGATTTATATTTGAAATATGGAAAAATATGGAAAATAGAAATTGCATTTTCTTGATCAAAATATCACATGATTAAAAGATTATAAGAAATCATTACAAAATATCACAATTTATGTAGAAAATATATTTAAGAACAAAATGTGACCCTACTTATAATATTAACACCTTGGGACTGACAACAATTTATTCGGCTATGTTCTTATAAATATACAGTCAACAACATGGAACTTGAAGATTTTAAAATTTTCAAGATTCCCTTTATTAATAGAAAAGTAAATATTGATAAGGAACCATTTCAAATCTTAAAGTCAGTTACATGATTAAATGAAACATGATTTTTATTGTACCTTGAGAATCAGGACTTAGGATATTCTTTTATTACATGTAACTTATAAACAAAACCGGCCAAGAGCGTGTCGGGCCACACTCAGTGTAGGGTTCCGTAGTTTCCCGTCTGTCACAATAAGTGTTCCCACTTATGAGTTTAAAGGTGAGTATCCATTATGTTCGCGCTCCAGCAGCGCTCCGCGTTCCTGCAACTGCTCCCGGTAGTGGCTACGTGCGCGAACATGGAGCGTGCAACATTGCACGCTCCGCGGCAGGCGCTTCGACTTTCCATCCAAGTTCAAAATGATTTTCCTAGAAAGTCCTTATAAAGTTCTACTTTTCAGATTTTTTTCATATTTTCTAAACTTGTGGTTCAAAAGTTAGGGGGGGGGGGACACATTGTTCTTTAATTTTGGAGCGATTATTTCCGAAATTATTGACATTATCAAAAAATAATCTTAATAAACCCCTATTCATTTTTAAATACCTTTCCAACAATATATCACACGTTAGAGTTGAAACGAAAAAAAAAATCACTTCCCACTTTACATATAGGGGGGGCTACCCTAATAAAACATTTTTTTCCAATTTTTATTTTACCACTTTGTCGGCGTGATTGATACACATATTGGTACCAAATTTCAGCTTTCTAGTGCTAATGGTCACAGAGATTAAGCGAGGACGGACAGACGGACAGACAGACATGGCGAAACTATAAGGGTTCCTAGTTGACTACGGAACCCTAAAAATGATCTTTAGTGTTTAGAGGTAGCATGCCCCAAGTCCATTATTTAATTAATTAATTACATTTTTATTAATATCTTGTAATTAAAAACTACCAATTAACCTACTTTTAAGCAACAATTAAATTTTTATTTAGAACTTTACACAATTGTGTAGTAAAGTGACATATGTGAGTAATGTTCAAATTGAGATCTGATTGTAAAATGTGTGCAGTGTACAATTAGCTTAATGTGACTTATGATCATTTGCCTCCGGTGTACAGATATGTATTCTGCAGTGTCTATTAATTAAATATCTGAAAGATTTAATGGTTTGTTGCAGTTCTCGTGAACATGATAATTTACATCGGAATTGGATTGTAGCTACAGGACAAACAGATTGGACACCAAAACCGTCATCAAAAATTTGCAACAGACATTTTAAGGGTAAAATGTTAATATAAACAAAAGAAGAAACTTACCTACTCTGTTACCTTGTGCTGTACCAATTCTGGTAAATATTCAGTTAATGACATATTAGTACTATCTAGTACAATTATCTTGGTAGTTGCAAGCATTATTTTGTTCATTTTAATAGCAATAAATGACTGAGACAGGCTTCTTTTAGACTCTGAACGCGATTCAAGTTTTAAAAATCAATATTAAAACTTGAATCTCGTTCAGAGTTTAAAATACCAAGAACTTTAAATTCAATTTTCTGTAAAAAGCATCTTTCTACACCTATTTTGTATTAATTAATGTTTTAAAGATAATTAACTTTTAGGAAACAAAAGCCTGTATTCCAACATCTTCCTCCATCAATTTACATGAAGAATCACTTATGGAAATTGATAATAATTAATGCATTCGTCTAAGTAGGTGAACAATATTAAATAAAAATAATATTATTTTTCCTCGACCCAATACAAAATTGAAGGATTATGTGGACAAAGGTTTAAACTAGCAAATAGTTATAAACAATTAATGAGCATTTTAAAATAATAAAAAATCAAATGAACTTAGGAACTGATGCATATAGTTTTAAAATACAATATTAGTTGCAGTACTTAGATAAGATTGATTATTTTATATATTATATTGAAAACTAGGTTATTCTATGCAAATTTATTAAAAAAAAAAACAATGAAAATATGGATATAATACCTACACTTTTGTTTCCTACAAACCATATTAAGATTAGTTAAGAAGAACTTACAATGGCTCTATGTGGTAAAAAAATAAAAATAACATTATTTATATGAAATAGTATTATTATTTAAAAATAGGTTTGCCACATGCATGTTCTTACATACTATTTATTAATTACTATTTTTATTTTCTTCTTAAAAGTTTTTCTATGCGGCCAAAATCTGTCACAATCTAAAAATGTGTGAATAAGAACTTCTACACTACCTTTTTTACCACAGTCTTCTGTGTAAGTGCAAAAATAAGACCTGTGGCCATCTCTACTAATGATATGGTTACCTTTATTATAAAACCATATTTGCCTTAAATAAAATGCTTTTGATATGGGAATTTTAGGTAGAGGCTGAGTTTGTTGTATGTCAAAACTGATTTATATTTATTTTTTCCACTAATACACATGTCTCTTTCTTGTTTTTGCAACGAAAACGCTCTTTTGTAGTTATCAGTATGCTCTTCAGTGTGTGTATTAGAATAGCATTTGTTGCACACATCAGTTTTAGGTTGTTTATATTAAAGACAAAATTTTGTATTGAATATATTTCTAAAAAGCACCTTCCTACACCTATTTTGTATTAATTAATGTTTTAAAGATAATTAACTTTTTTTTAGGAAACAAAAGCCTGTATTCCAACATCTTCCTCCATCAGTTTACATGAAGAATCACTTATGGAGATAAAAAAAAATTATTTAAACATTCATGTAAGTAAACAATATTACATAAAAATAATATTAGTTTTCCTCGACCCAAAACATAATTGAATGGTTAAGTGGACAAAGGTGTAAACTAGCAAATAGTTCTAAACAGCTAATGATTGTTTGAAAATAATAAATAATCAAATGAACTCAGTACCAAAGCATATAGTTTTCAAATACAATATTAGTACCAATACTTAGATAAGATTGATTATATATATGTTGAAAAATAGGTTATTCTTTGTAAATTTATTAAAAAAAAAACAATGAAAATATGGACATAACACACCTTTGTTGTTTCCTGTAAACCATATTAAGTTTAGTTAAGAAGAACTTACAATGGCTCTATGTGGTAAAAAATAAAATAACATTATTTATATGAAATAGTTTTATTATTTATAAAAAAGGATGCCACATGAATGTATTTACATACTATTTATTAATTACTGAGAATTTAGAATATTTAGTTAAAACCACCGAAACTCCTGCTCAATATACTCAAGTTGTGTTTTTATACCACCAATTTTAATATACATTGAATACATCTTTTTAACAGAAAGTAATGGATTTTAATACTGTTTGTAGATATTTTGAGTAAGAGAATAATAAGAACTTTCAGATGGAAAACTTCTAATATGATAACATGTACTGTTTAGGACTAAATTTACAATAAAATACGGATTACGTAGCAGGCAGTTTAATAGATCAAATCAGACTGACAATTCTTTCCCTACCAGTTTATCTTATTATGTTATCACATTTTTAAAACACCACAGTTCCCTCGACCAATAGTAAAGAATTATGTAATAAAATGTAAATTATACTTTATAAATAGGATTCTTATTTATAGTAGAATGGACACCCCTTGTATGCTTTGAAATTTCTACCACTATTGGTATGGTCGAACGGTACCGTTTAGGTATCCTAAGGACGGATCATAAGCCCTTACTAACCATTTTCGGAAACAAAAAGAGTATAAGTACCTGACATGGCGGCTAATCAGCTTCAACGTTACGCGATCTTTTTATATGTTTATAATTTCACATTAAAGTATGGTAGAAGTGACAGGAATGCGGCTGATTTCTTATCACGGTCTGTAAATCAATTACAGAAATATCAATTATTTCTGTACTGTATTTTTACAGACCGTGATTTCAATTCATAATGAATGCTCAGATCTTTATAAAACATTGTATATTGTATGTATTTATAGATAACTCAGTTTTAAGACCAATAACTGTGGAAGATATAAAAAAAGAAACATCCCGAGATAATCTTTTAATAAAAGTGTTAAGAGTTTATGCTTAAAGCGTGACCTAGAAAAGTGTCAGATTCGTTATTAAAGCCATATTTTCTTTGTCGGTCTAGAGTTAGCTCTAGAAAGTGGTTGTATCCTGAGGGGCCACAAAGTAATCATACCAACAATATTCCGCGAGCAGTTATTAAACGAACTACATTCTTCACCCTTTGGCGTGGTAAAAACAAAAGAGCAGGCCAGAACCTGGATGTGGTGGTCACATATAGATAGGCATATTGCGGAAAAAATAGAGCCGTGTTCAGTTTGTAATAAGTTTCGATGCGCACCTCCGCGCGCACCTTTACCTTCTAGGCCCTACGCGGCACAGGTATGGGATCATTTTCATATAGATATTTTTTCGTTATATGGTAGGAACTTTCTAATTGCAGTCGACGCATATTCTAAGTGGGTAGAATGCTACCAACTTACTAGTCCAATAGTGAGACTATTACTTCGTGACAGAGCCTTCCAATTGAGCCCAGTTTCGTCAGGTTTATAAACGTTTTCTAGAGCAAAATCTTCTTGTTTCAATACATCGCATAATTTGATTTTGAAAGAATCAGCTGCTTAACAATCAGCAGATAGTTTTTCTCCTTTTATTTGAAGTTCACGAATGCCAGTCTTGACTTAAACCGTTTTAACCAGCCCGTACTTGCTTGAAGGTTCGACGGCCCTCCAAGTTTTTCATTAAATTTATTGCTTTTTTACATAGAATGGGATCAGAGATATGTTCTTCTTGTGATTTTTTTTTGTGTAAATCACTTGTAAACAGCGTCATCGAGATCGGTGTTCGTGGCGAGCTTCATAATTTTACGACTTGTGGATCCATCAGTAAAATCAAGCTTGGATAATATAAAATTTTATATGGCCGTCTTTTGTTTTTTTTTAGAGAGTGTGTTCTACCACGACATGGTCAAGTTTGGTGGACTGGGACGCGCTAAACAGACTTGCATTATGCGTCAGTGCTTGCAGGTAATTAATACGTAATTTAAGATGTCATATATGACTATTATTACAGATTTATGTCAAAAATCTTGCGGATTGGCGATCGCAGTATAAGATATCTCTTAACTTAA
The DNA here is from genome assembly GCA_036936625.1 of Parnassius smintheus behrii. Classification (NCBI taxonomy): domain Eukaryota; kingdom Metazoa; phylum Arthropoda; class Insecta; order Lepidoptera; family Papilionidae; genus Parnassius; species Parnassius smintheus. The sequence continues at coordinate 83,842 of JAUPFT010000060.1, read as the reverse complement.
ACATTGTTCCCCATTTCCGGTTTGGGTATTTCATGTCTGGTATATACGAGACAGTCAAAGTATCGGAGGCCATATAAGATCTATGTAGCTTTTCTCATAGTTGCCTCTTACGACATCCATCACGATATAGCGTGATTGATTCTCTTACGCTGTCACTATACAGTAATTAGGCTATAATATGATATATTGAAATTTCGCATACAGTTAATTAATAGAGATAAGTCTCTCAAGTAGGTATAAATTTATTTAAGCGCTCATAAAGAAACGAGTTAATTATTGTTCACACCATAGCGTTTTAAGTAATATATAATAAAATTTTAAAGTCCACTGAGGATTTGTCCACTTAAGTCAGCGAAACGTGGGTATAATAATACAATATGTATACGCCGTTTGCGTCATATAACTTGAATCCACGTGTTCTATTTTTATGGACAGAAAGTTTTTGGCCTTGGTGGACCGACCACATTGGTATTCTTTCTGTCGGTTATTATAAAGCTAATTTTTACTGCCAATATGTTTTGTTCGACCTACATAAATTTTATTTTGTGTCAATAATTTTGTCTCTTCATTCCAGCCTATGTTGCCCGTGACTGCTTCGTGTGCAGTGTGCCACTTGGATGGCTGGATGCAAACACCCGTCGCGCCACAAGCCAAGGGTAACTCGGGTAATTGCTATTTGTACTAAACAACAAAGGGACATTTCATTTAATAATTTATCAACAACTAGCTTGCCAGGCAGACGTTGTTCTGCCTTTTCGACGACAATTTATCATGCCCTATTAAAAATCCTTAAATTTGCAAAAAAAAAAACTATCCTATCTCTCAAGTTGGACCAAATTGAACACGGTGTGCAAAATTAATTAAAAGCGGTTAAGTATATATATATATATATATATATATATATATATATATATATATATATATATATATATATATATATATATATATATATATATATATATATATATATATATATATATTGAGATTTGAAAAAATTGTAAATCACAACCGAAGCCAACGTTTTTACAGCACACAGATTGTAAGTTTTTTGGTCTAGATGGGATGTCCCTGTGTTAACGACAAGGGTCTGCGATCCTCTCTCGCATATTTTATCATATTAGCGTTACATGGAATAAAGTTTATTAAGAGTAGAGCTTTTAAAATTCATAATCAACAATTTTACTCAGTGCAGCTATATGTTCACTGTATTATATTTTTACTACGTTACTATATCTTAAAATGAAGTATTTCATTTTATGTTCAATATAAAGCTTAAAGGGTGAGGAATACTTGCTTCATTTGCTATACTGACTTTGGAGATAGTTCCTTCTAGCAGATGTGAAGTAAATGCTGTATTTTTTCCATTTGATAGTAAGAAGCTATTATAGTCAATAAATCTACACATTGTATTTTTAATTAATAATCAAAAGTCAGGAAGATGCTTCTGTCCATCAAATGTTTCAACTTCCCTCTGTCGCGTGTTACGACAGCCGCGGCACGATACGGGCTGGTGGATATTCCTGCACCTCCACTACGCCACTAAAATAAAAAAAACTGCAGTTGACAACCCGCTCGCAAAGTGTGTCGACTATGGCAAACTCCACAGCAGTGGACTTTTATAGGCTGTGATGACGAAGATGATAATAATGAGGAATCAAAAGTCGGATGTGTTGTCGCCTATGAGGATTAAGATGGAATGTCTCGTTACCAGTAAAATTGGTTTTCGGCACTTCATATGAAACAAATCAGCAATATTCTAGTATTCTAGTATTCTACCAGAGCGTGGTGCTTCTCCTTTTCGAGTCGATTCATTTTTGCGACGCCATAATAGAGCTGCAATGTAGACTCTACCATGTAGAAAATAATATTTTATAATTATACTGGCTGACTATGGCATAGATATATTTTTTTAAACGAAACTTCAATTTCGAAGAATACTGTTTTGAAATTCAATCGTGCACCCTACTTCTCGCAATGGCAATTACAAAGTAATTCGCCAATATCAGGCCTGTCTCACTGCACGCTTTAAGCATGAAAATATATCTACGCTGCGCGGCCATCTATAATGCGCTAATTCAGTGAGGTGTTCCCTTGCGCGCTCGAGTTGACGCGCGTCTTACGTTAACAAAAAAGTATTTTTCTGTTATAAGTGTTTAGGCACTCCGATATTTATTTTTGAGTTTCAATTTAGGTATGGCCACTCAAAACCCAGAGGTACTGCATAGCACACGGGTACTTAAATAACAATAGGAATGTCGACTTTTCATTCTTTATTGTTCCTATGGATATCGAAAAAGATATTATTATTTATAGGTATATCTAGATAATTATTTGACTAGCGACCCCACCACAGCTTCGCAGTTTTCGGTTTTTTCGCGTATAATTCAATGACTAAATAATAGTTTAGTGTAAGTAAACCTCCACTCCAGTATATACAGTAATACTGAGTTACTACCTACTAACTAACGCGAGACCAGCATATGTGGTTATTCGTTAAACAGTTAGTCAGTACAATAAAGAGATTGAAAATAGTAGCACTTCCCATTGCCACTCTTTCATTAATAATGCCGTCGCATGTTTATAAATACAAAAAAAATGTTAAACAGAAAATGGTAAGTAAATTATCTGAGTTACAAAGACGTTCACATTGTTATAATCTTAATTTTTCCAGATTTTGCGTATTAACCTTTTTTGCATTGAACACTAATGTTCTTATTATACGCAAATTGCTAGTACATTGCATAACACCTCGGTGTATTCTACTGCCAACTAATATCAAAGAATTAAATTTGCTTTCTCACAACACCTAACCCTTCATTTGGCGCGGTCTTAACAAAGACGTGTAACGGGCTGAGTGATACAGATACTTGCACGCGGATGTAAGGTGCATTTTGATTTACTACGCGCGCTGCATAAATTTTTTTGACGATTGAATCGGTAGGCTAATTTCACGAAGGTCGCTTATGAGGCGTGCAAAGTATTATGAACATTAGCGACTGTGGTTACTATGTCTCGCAAGTTTGCTATCAGAGAATGATCCTTCTGTTTTTAAATTATTATTTATTTTGTGCCAATATCATAATGGTGATCTTAAAGCCGGCCACTAGGTAAAAAAATTACTTCTAATTCGTATTATTTGTTAAAAAATATGTATACCATAGCGAATGCTTCTATTTGGTTCACCCATTTAGACCCAATTTTTCGTTACGTACGTATTATCCAATGGTAATATAATATAAATGTTTGACGAGGTGCAGGGCGCAACGGGGCGTCGTCGCTGCGCGAGTGTTCGGTGTGCTACAGCATCGTACACCCGGGCTGCGTGCCGCCCGGTGGCCAACTCAACGAGGACCTGCCCAACTCCTGGGAGTGCCCCACCTGCACCACCATGGGCCTCAACCACGACTACAAGGTCAGCTCACCTACCATGTGGCCACACATTATCTAATCTATAATGGTATAAAGTCTGTTCCAATTCAACTTTCCATACTCGTACATAATGTTTGGGTAATTTACAATTTGTAATAAAAAAAATCAAAATTTACCTCACAATATATATATTAAAATATTGTAAATAAAAGTAGCTTATTATATTTTATTTATTATATTATTATTATTATAGTATAATTGGATTGTAGCTGACCTAGAATACTATAATACATACAAAATAGAACGGAGGAGTAGGCGGAGCCCGTGTAGCCACTAAATTGTCACTAAAATGTCAATTGACACGTATAATTGTCAACACAAGCTGTGTTTTAACGGTACAATCGTTTACAAATTTCGCATGCAAATTATTTAAAAAATGCCAAATTGCACACTATTTACCAATAAATATGTATTATATATAAAAATATTATTAAATATATTGATTTGTTTCATTTTATAGTATTGACGATATGTTCTCAATATTGATAAGATCATATTTTAAACATACACTGTCAATCAGTATACCCGCTGTTACGCTTTAAAAATATTTTGTTATATTTTCTGTCTGAAATATATATATATAACGATAATATTTCTGTCTCTGTCTTATATGTTTACTTGAACTTTTGGTTTATTATTTTTTATTTTTTCACGTTATATTTATTTCCTTCCATAGCCACGTCATTTCCGAGCGCGTCAGAAGTCCTCAGATCTACGGCGTATGAGCATTGGATCGGATGTAAGTCAACTTGGCCAACATCATAATAATTTACAGGTTTGTATCAACCTCTTATTATAAATATAAACTTTTGTTTTTATACATAACTTACACTTTAAAGATTTTATGGTATTTTATTATCTTAATTTATTATAACAACATATTATATTCTATATATATTGTATTCTTCCACAGAACAAATTACCACCACCTCCACCTCCTGGGCCGGTCAAATCTGAGCCTGGATCAGATAGTGAGAGCAAGAATGATGTTTTACATCTTAAATCTGAAGATGGTGAGATTTTATTCATGCAATGCTTATATTTCAAAGAGGATTTAAATATTCTTATATTAAAGCTAAAAAGACGGGGAAGAAAGGAGTTACAGCTCTGTAGCATTTTAGTAGTGAAGTGAAAATGGTTGATTTAAAATTAAAATTAAATATTTCAAAGATCCGTGAAGGAGACCGTCTACAATGCACTGGGACAGAGGCCTGTGCCCAGCTGTGACGTATGTAGGCTGTATATTTAAATTCAAATTTTCGAGAACATTCACGGTTCAAAATGAGAGACTTTATGCCTATCGACATAAGGTTAATTTTTAATTGTTTACATTTTAGTTTTTCGATAATACATTGATCCTTCTTATTCTGGCTGATACGTCCAAATATATCAAAATATAGATTTTTGGATGCAACTGTCTTAACAATATTATGCTAGGTAAACATATTGATTGCTTACAGAGATAAAGCGCGAAGAGTGCGATGGTGAAGGTGGGACTGAGGAGGAGTGGGAGCCGGCAGCCAAGAAACGCCGCTCCAGCCACGAGGATGAAGCGCCTAAGAAACAGGCGCTACGGGCACATTTAGCTCTTCAGCTTACCCATCACAGCGCAAAGGTATGATTTTGTCTCTCTCCTCCATTAGTTCCAGGTAATATTTATGGTTGCCGACACGAGTCGTGAGCACAGATAAACTGTGATGGGAGGTAGGTACACTGTCGGACAAAATTATTGGGTACCTTTATTATTTCAATTCGTAATTGAATATTTTCGCCGGCTTTTATGAAAATGTTTACTCGAACACATCAACTTTTACTTTAATACAGCAGATATTCGTGTCCGTTATTTTATTATCTACTATAAAGTATTTAATGTATACCTGGTGGTTAGAATTGATTATTTTATTAAGAAGAAGAAAGAGGTGATATGCCTCCCATAAAATCTGGTGTTGCGGTGCGCCGTACAGTAGCTACTGAGACATTAGTCGCCTCAGCAGTCTGTTTATATACGTCTATGATGTTTTTCGCAGTACTTAATTTTTTCATGTAACTAAACAGTGAATAGACCATTTGTCGGATTGTCTATTTAACACCGAATTCTTCCTTCTCTGCATATTTAGACCAAAATCTGAACACTCAAATTATAACAACAAAAATAATTAAAAACAAGAAATAACAAAAACAATTAATAACAAGGAATACACAAACTATAATTAACAACGAGGTAACAAAAACAATTAATGAAAATAAACTAATTAAAAAAGTTATCTCTAAAATTATTGCTCTGAAGTGTACGGAAGCCGAATGATACGTTCGAAACCAATAGATGACGAAAATTGACTGATGAACCAATCACGTTGAACGTCAGCGTGGTCAACGTCGTGTCGACCAATAAAATGTGTGCTCACGACTTATGTCGGAATTATACCAGCCGTAGCTCAGCCGTTAATTATTTTTTACAAAACACGCGGGTAAAGTTGTCAACAAATGCTATATAGCTGGTATTGAGGATACTAGTATTTTTTTTTCAGATACAAAATGTGTGAAAATTTATGCACTTGTATTTATATAAAAGTATAAAATTTCATTTTTCTGTTTACAGAGTGCTCCACTTTAGATTATAAATTAAATTACTTTTGCTAACACATATACACTTGAAATTGTCAATTAATAACATAAACTAACGGAATCACACGTTACTTAGGAAAATCCATTATAAAAAAGACGTAAAAATAATTAGCTAAGATACGCATGAAAAAGCAGAATTTCTATTGATGTGTCGCTTCTTCAATTTTTTAATTTATTATTAATCATAATCTGTAATTACATATCATAGTCTGTAATTAACTAATCTAAAACATGTTCAAACAGAAACATGTGTAGAAAGTTGCCTTGCTTGGGAGGTATTCAATTTATTATAGTCAAACAAATCTAAGAAATCCCTTTTGACGTTTAACATTAATCATTCCGCTACAACTTTGCACAAGCATACTCACACAATTTAAAATAACCTTTTACGTGAATCCGACGAATTATGGAGTTATCTATGTTTCATTACAAAGTGTATAGTTTTTTATCACTAATTTAAATTCGAATCTTTCAAACAAAACAAAATATTAAAAAAATAAAAAGTATCAACTTTTTTACTTGACGTCGTTTCAATGATAATATGTCGCTCAGATCTTACCCTAGTGTTTGGATGATTAAAATTTATTGTTATGCGAATAATCGGCAAAAATATTCAAATAATCGGTAAAAATATTCAAATTATCGAATCATTAATTTTTTTATGTAGTATTTGTTGAACTAAATATTATTAAAATTCCTTAAATTACATGAATCATGAATAAAACAAGTTTACTTTTTTAATTTTTTCAACGTAAATTTGTGTAGGATAAAAAACTCGTATACAAGGCCGCGCTATAAAAACGACTACGTAATTTCAATCTTCCGCCATTTCGGGAGCTTACTGTGCGTTATTTTATGATTTTGTGTTTGTCTTTTTATTTTACGACTCGGCTTTAACTTTTTGGACTGTTTCTTCTATATTCGTTGAAGCATGTGCCCAGGTCTCAAAGGCTGATTGAGTAAAAGAGATAGAAAAATAAAAAAAATGATTATGGATGGCTTTGAAAGAGACATTAATTTAAACTGCATTATTGAAAATCAAATAATAATTAACCTAAATAACAACTAGTTGTACTGAAAGTGATTGAATAAATTCATTTTTAATCCAGTATCAATAAATACGAAGAAACTGATAAATTTTGTGTTTTAAATTATCCGTTTCTAATTTATTTTGGTATTATTCAAACCAAACTGTAAATGATTACCAACTCTAAATAATCGATATCAATTTTTTTAAGAATTGAATATTGTACGTTCTCATTTTTAGGTTGGCATGCTTGGTGCAATAAGTCTGACAGCTGCCAAAATGTATTAGATTTGGTGTACTATAAATTCTTAGATCTCGGATAGAGATTAAGCTTTACAAATAGTTGGGACTTAAAATTCTTCTGTGAAGTGGTAGAGCCATGTTGCAGCTGTGTTATAGTTGTAGCACAAATGGGTCGGCTTGATTGAGGTAGGATCACATTCTCACAGAATACCAGTGTATAATAGCATCTTATACTCCGGCCGCTGAGTTATTACGGATTTGACACATGACGAATTGACATTACTAGTGAAGTGACTGAACCAGTAACCCTAATATCATTTGGGAACAGTTTGTTTTTAAATATTCTAGTGTAGTGTGTAATTAAATAAAATCAAAACAATAATAGTTAAAGACACAGGTTCTTTATTAGGTGGAGTATCCTTGATGGGCGTAGATAATTGGTCGAGGACATATCAAAATAAAACAAATTTGTAAACACTGTTACACATTTTAATGAATAGAGTAGGTACAAGATGTTTTAATAAATGACTACCTATCATTTATTAAAACAATTATTCAGACTCTGAACCAGATTCGCCAGAGCTGTCATCGCTATCAGTCACTTGTATGACAATTTCATTCTCTATAATGGTGTCCACTCTTATATCGCGTTCATAATCTTCTGTTATTAGTTTTCGAGTCTTTTCGACGCCCTTGACCCAATCTTCTTTCGTTATTTTGCTGCAAGCATCTTTTAATAGACCCATCATTTTATTAGTACTGAATGGCGGAGTCGTATTATTACGAGCTGCGTAACCTGTAATGTAAACATTAAATAACGTTAATTTGTTACATGAAATAAACGAAATGTTACACAATTACCTACATGTAAGGGACATGAGATATTTATTTCTTAGTTATGTATCTTTTTACTTATATGCTGAATATTGGATGTCATAATAGTACAAATTATTCATATTCATAACTTATGCGATAAAAAACAATACCTTTGATTTGTGCCCATATTAGCTCAATGGCATTGTACTGGCAGTGATAAGGCGGAATTCGAAGTACCCGATGTCCATGTGCTAGAGCTATCTCATCTACTTCATAACGGACTCTTGATGTTTTATTTTCGCGTACCAACATTACTAAGTCAGACTTTAGCATTTCGGCAGTAGTTTCAATTCCATTTTGGTGTAGCCATGCTACGAGATCAGCTTTCTTGTCGGTCTGAGTAGGCGCTTTATTCACTTGTTTCGAGTGGTATGAAGCGTTGTCCATTATTATGATAGAAGGCTCTGGCAGGCTGGGTAATAACCGATTTTCGAACCAATTCGTAAAAGTGTCTGTATCCATCTCCTTGTGGTAATCGGAAGTACTTTTTGAGGCGAAAACCGGCGTGACAAATTATCAGTCGCGATCCTTTTCCAATTGGAACCTTTGAGGTTGATGCTTTTGTTTCGTCAGTCCAAGAGCGTGACACAGTGTGGTTCGCATTTAACCATGTTTCGTCAACAAAAACGACGTTGTCCCAAGACTCGATTTTTCTGGCTTCTCTTAAAAACTCGCTCCTTTTAATTATTAAATCAAATCTTTCCATTAATATTTTCCTTTTATTCGTTTTTTTATATTCAAACCCAATTTCGTACAATAGTTTTGACAACGCCGTTTTACCGCCTTTAAACAAGCCAGCTTCTTTTAGAGACCAAAAGCAAACGTCTAGTTGAAAAATCGTTCCTAGTATAATAACCATATATGTGGTTTCTTATTGCATCTGCATCAAAAACATCAACACCTGTCACGGGCTTTTGTCTTCGTTTTTTCTTAGGAGTGCGTAAAACATTATCTTCACTTCCAGAAGCACCAAATTTTTCTTTATTTATATTATATAGTGTTTTTGCACCAATTCCAAGAGCTTGTGAAACCCGATCTTTCACTGGAGTGACAGGAATCAAAGGGCCGCCATTTTGTGACTCACGCTCAAAGTAATCCTGTAGCTTCAGTACAAGCTCAAGACATTGACTATTCAATGTTTTTCCTCGTTTCGGCATTTTCAACAAAATTACCAAACACAAACAAAATTAGTCCAATAAAGCGCAACGATAAACAGGAGAAAGCCCAGTCCAAAAAACAACGGTTACACAAGAGAACGTAGTCTGTGCGCACGAGAGTACGGAAGACGACTGAACAGATTAAAATAGCGGTGGTAAGGGTGTTGCCAGAATAGTATCGCCAATTACTTAAAAAAATACACCTATAACATTGCTTAATTGAGGGAGAAAATTATATTTATTAAATGTTGTTTTATATATTATGAATGTTAAAAATTATACATAATCATTTTAATTGTATTTATTTTTAAATCATAGAAAACAGTATTTCTGTCTTTGGATCACACATAAATCTTAAAAATCATAGAGATACTGGCAACACAGTCTAGTTGCTCGAAGGAATAAGTAAAATAAAAATATCCAAATAAAATAAATATCATATCTATTCCAATGAATTCGGACCGAATACTATCAAGCACATCACTATGAAAACTAGACGCACGATGTAACTTTGTACAAGCGCCAAAGAACAAAAAATCAATGTTTTCATATTATTTACAAACTATTTTAAGTTTTGAAACAGAGTTTATTGGAAAATTACTTGATTCTGACATTTTGACATAAAGTTTTATATTAAAGAGAAAATTCTCTTCTTCTAAATCATTCGGCAAATATGTCGCTTGTGCAAGGTTATATCGATTAATTTAAGAATAATCTGTCAAATCGGTAATAACTCAGCGGTCGTACATTAATGCTACTGTTTTGTATGGTGTGTGTAGAGAACTGGAGACCCTCTTTACTGGATACGAGGCATTCTGTTTGAGTTTTCAGAGGTGACAATGCATCTGCATTATGATTATTAATAAACAAGGATAGATTTAGTGTAAGCGCCAGAGCACCCACTTGCTATCAGGTGGGCTGTGTACTTGCTTGTCACCCTTATTTAGTAACAAAAGGAAAAAATTTCATGATACTGGTTTTCCATTTCATTTGTATATTTGTGTCTTGTGCTCTTGCCACGGGGGTATAATTGCAAATATTGCCATAGTTTCTACCTTTGTCGAGAGGGTTGGCAACTGCAGTTTGTTTCATTGTTATGTTGCTGTTATCTGGAAGATGCTGTTGCCCATATCCTGCTTAAGTCTACCTTTGTCGTCTCTTATGACGCCGAATGGAAGATATGGTGTAGTGGATATTCTTATACTGCCACTACATGGTACTGTATGAGGAAGCTCAAGATCACTCAGCGGTCTATAGATAGGGCTATGCTTTGGGTTTATTTTCGAGATATACTTAAAAATAAGGACATCTGTAGTAGAAGCAGAGTAAACGGATAAGCAAACTGAAGTGGTAATGGTCTGGCCATGTAGCTCGAAGAACCGACCACCGATGGGGAAGAAGGGTTTTCGAGTGGCAGCTTCGTACCGGTAGGCGAAGTGTAGAGGGTGGCCCCCCATTAGAAGGGGTGACGACCTGGTAAGACATGCAGGAAATTCATGGATGCAAGTGGCTCAGACAATGCATCTGGCATTCCTTTAGGAAAGCTTACGTTCAGCCATGGAATTGTGAAGGGCTGTAATGATGAAGATGGTATGTGTGTTGAGCAGGCGCTGAAGAAGCCGCTGTACCCGGTGCGTCCGGCGTACGCGGCGTACGGGTCGCCGGGGGGAGCAGGCGCGGGTGGAGGCTCGCCGTGGCTGGACCGCGAAGCCGTGCTGTCCGTGTTCGCCAAGCTCACGCCGCACGAGCTCGCCACCTGCGCGCTCGTCTGCAAGGCTTGGGCCGAGTACTCCGTCAGTCTCATTTATTTATTTACTACCCGATCCCCGCGACTTAGTCCTCGTGCAATTTATTACTATTGTATTTCATGGGCTTAATTTTTTTGTTTTGTAGAAGTAGCCTAAGTTACTTCTTATAACATCAGCTAACTGCCAGTGATTTTCCATCCCATTTGGGAGATTAGCCGGACAAACAGAAAGACTGACAAAAATTTACAACGGTAAATACTTTTCATACACATATAGTAAAAAGCTGTTATTTTGACATGAACGGATAGATGCTTATCATTATCGCTATAGGATTGCCTTAATACGATAGGTAAATAACTAAACATAAGTTATAGTAATTAATTCGGAAATGTGATAGAGCTACACTGCAGCTATCATCATCATAATCATCATCATTACACCCTTCACAAGTCCTCTGCTGAACATAGGCCTCCCCCAAGGTATGCCACAAACCACGGTCCTGAGCCACCTGCATCCATCGACTTCCTGCATGCCTTAACAGGTCGTCACTCCATCTAGTGGGGGTCGCCCTACACTACGCCTACCGGTACGAGGCTGCCACTCAAGAACCTTTTTTTCCCAACGGTTATCGGTTCTTCGAGCTATATGGCCGGCCCATTGCCATTTCTGCTTACTAATCCGTTGGGCTCTGTCGATCACTCTGGTTCTGCTGCGGATATCCTAATTTCTAAGTTTACCACACAGAGAAACCCCAAGCATAGCCCTCTCCATAGCTGGCTGAGCGACTTTGAGCGTCCTCATACGGCCATCAGTGAAGGACCACGTCTCGATTCCGTAGGTCATCACTGGCAACACGTACTGGTTGTACAACTTAGTTTTCAGGTTTTGAGGTATACCTGACGAGAAGATATATCGTAATTTCCCGAACACTGCCCAGCCGAGTTGAATCCGTCGATTGACCTCTTGGTCGAAGTTGGACTTACCTAATAGGACTATTTGTCCCAGGTAAACGTACTCGTCAACAACTTCGAGCTTAGTGCTCCCAACAACTACGAGCATAAGTGTGACATGGACATTAAACATGATCTTTGTTTTGTCCATGTTCATCTTAAGACCTATCCTCCAGCGATTCTGCCATAAGGACTATATCGTCGGCAAATCGAAGGTGAGTGATGTACTCGCCATAGATGTTAATACCGTATTCTTTCCAGTCCAGTAGCTAGAAAACGTCTTCTAATGCAGCGGTGAAGAGCTTCGGGGAAATTACGTCACCCTGTCTTACACCTCTACGGTTGGATAGGTTTCGTACTCTGGTTCTGTACTCGAATAGCCATCGTAGCCCTACTGTACAAACACTTTAGCACTTCCGACAGTCAACTTGGCGCCGCTGAAGAGACTGTAGCACCGCCCAAATTTCGACGGAATCAAAGGCCTTCTCATAGTCCACATACGCCAGGCAAAGTAGCAGATTGTACCCTTCGGAGTTCCGTACAATTTGCCGAAGGGTATGCGTGCGAGACGGTTCGTAATGACTCTCGAAAACAGCACGTAGACGCGGCTTAGAAGGGATGTCGGTCTGTAGTTCTTCAAGAGGGCGTTGTCACCTTTCTTGAAGAACAAGACCACCGCACTTCTGCTCCACGCCTCGGGAGTAGTGCCTCCATAGAGGACGGAATTAAAGAGCTTCTGAAGGACTTCAAGTACCAGTTTTCCACCCGCTTTCAGAAGCTCCGCTGTAATTCCATCCTCGCCCGGGGACTTGCCGTTTTTATAGTGCTGGAGAGCCATTCTAATCTTCGGATATCATCGGAATAGTGTCGGATAAGACTTGCTCTTGGATGGTTACTCCCATTTGCGTGTAGCTCCAACGATGATGTGTACAGCTGCCCATAGAACCTCTCAATCTCACTCAGAATCTCAGGTGTCTCGGAAGCGATGTGTCTGATGACTGTCACACGCAGTCTTCAGCTTTGACAGTTGGTTGTTACTGACTTCATATCGTCCACTGTATTGTAATCTTCTAGGCACTGAAAACGGTTTTGTAATTCGAGCTGAAAGTTTTCTGGACCCTGGATTAGCGCATGAGGGTGACAGAGCGTTGACTTCACTAGACGAGACCTCTCCCTTAACGTTTAAGTTCAGTGATCACTGAGACATCACTGAACAGTTGGTGTCTGGTCGTCATAATGAAGTCAAATTTCATTTTTTGTCGAACCGTCGGGGCTCGACCAGGTCCACTTCCTGTGGAGCCGTTTCTGGAAGACAGGGTTCATCATAAAGAGTCCCTCTTTCTCCATAAAGTCGGCCAGCTGCTGGCCCCTACGGTTCCGTTGCCCGACTCCAAATTTCCCTAACTTCAGCTCACTGATTTCTCTTGTGCCTAGTTTTGCGTTAAAGTCTCCCATCAACACCGTGTAGTGGGGTTTGGAGGAATGCATGGCTCTGGAAATGTCCTTATATATTTATAAAGTAATAATTTTTATTATTCCAGATGGATCCATCGTTGTGGCGCAACATGTCGTTTGTTCAAGTACGAGTATCAGCAGCACAGCTAGCTGGCATCGTCCGACGACAGCCCTTGTCACTCGGCCTCGAGTGGTGCCATTTAGCCAGGAGACAGCTTGCTTGGTGAGTTTTCTATTAAATGATGAGTAAACCGTAATCCATCCAAGATTCAATCCAGAAACCATAAATCGTGGTGTGATTTTCTCTAGGTTGTCATTTTCTTCTAGTAAATTCGAGCCAATTTCGAGAAAGCATTACATGTATAGTTAAAGTATAGGATTTACTTGATATTCCGGTTTGGAAGAACAGGCACAATGACAAGTAAAAGTGTATAATGAGCGTTCGTTTCAGGCTGCTGGCGCGGCTGCCCACGCTGCGGTCGCTATCGCTGGCCGGGTCGCCGGCGGAGGCGGCGCTGGCGCTGCGGTCGCCCGCGTGTCCGCCGCTCACGTCGCTGGACCTGTCGTTCGCGCGCTGCCTGGACGACGCCAAGCTGCGCGGCGTGCTGGCGCCGCCCGAGGCGTCGCGGCCCGGCGGCGGCGCGCGCACCGGCGCCGAGCCCTCGCGCCTCGCCGCGCTCTCCGTGCTGCGCCTGCCCGGCACCGACATCACTGACGTGGCCATGCGCTACGTCGTGCAGGTGACGTCACCGTTTCACTGGCGCCACGCGCAGGTTAGGTAGGGCGCAGGCTGTTCCCACCGGCGCCGTGTCAACGTCAACAAATTTGATGCTCTCCGGCGCTGAAGTTACGATAAAACGATCAGATACGTCGTGTAGGTGACTTCACCGTTCCAGTGACACGTGCACGTTTAGGATTGGCCGAGGCTGTTCCAACCGGCGCCGTGTCAACGTCAACAAATTTGATGCTCTCCGGCGCTGAAGTTACGATAAAACGATCAGATACGTCGTGTAGGTGACTTCACCGTTCCACTAGTGACACGTGCACGTTTAGGATTGGCCGAGGCTGTTCCAACCGGCGCCGTGTCAACGTCAACAAATTTGATGCTCTCCGGCGCTGAAGTTACGATAAAACGATCTGATACGTCGTGTAGGTGACTTCACCGTTCCACTAGTGACACGTGCACATTTAGGATTGGCCGAGGCTGTTCCAACCGGCGCCGTGTCGACGTCAACAAATTTGATGCTCTCCGGCGCTGAAGTTACGATAAAACGATCTGGTACGTCGTGTAGGTGACTTCACCGTTCCACTAGTGACACGTGCACGTTTAGGATTGGCCGAGGCTGTTCCAACCGGCGCCGTGTCAACGTCAACAAATTTGACGCTCTCCGGCGCTGAAGTTACGATAAAACGATCAGATACGTCGTGTAGGTGACTTCACCGTTCCACTAGTGACACGTGCACGTTTAGGATTGACCGAGGCTGTTCCAACCGGCGCCGTGTCAACGTCAACAAATTTGATGCTCTCCGGCGCTGAAGTCACGATAAAACGATCAGATACGTCGTTCAGGTGACGTTACTAGCGATACGTAGATGTGTAGGACGGAGGCAGGGACAAGGGAGCGAAATTTTAAACAAGTTAAAACTAATTTTTAATTAAGTTCAATAGTTGCTCAAAGTTTTTAACGTCTTTCCATTTTTTTGTCCCGTAATCTCAACATTTTTATTCCAAGCGACATATATTCCGACAATTTGAGTACGTGACCCTCTGTCCCTAGAGCTGCCACTTATGACTTGTAAAAATTTTCATAGTCAGTTTAGCCATAGTCCACAAAAGTCAAGTAAACCAGCCAAACAAAGCTAATAAGTTAGTTAATATGACATTATCATTCTTGTATCATTAGTTCATTAGTCATTACAAAATTACAGCAAGGCACTAAGAATTTCCATAAAACAGTTCTGAGCTAATGAGACTTACTACATGTCTTACCTGGCCTTTTGGATCTACAAAAATAAGACGTAAATAAACTAAATATTAATTTTTTCCAGGCGTTGCCAAAACTTGTCGAACTAGACGCATCTTCTTGCGCCCGACTGACTGACGCAGGAGCGGCACAATTGGCGCACCACTCGCTACAACGGCTTTCACTGGCCGGCTGCAGACTGCTCACTGAAGCCGCACTCGACCATCTAGCAAGATGTCCTAATCTCGTCCGGTGAGTTTGTAACTCTGTTCTAAAACATTTTTAAATAGATTTTCATTGTTATATTTTGTATGAAATGATCTAAGAAAAGAAGTGCCGTGTAGATGCGGCCCAAGATATTCTGTCCCATATACCGTGGGTGTCGTAACAGGCGACTCTTAGAAACGGAAACAGGAAATGAACAGGAACGCAACAATAATTTAATATTTTTATTTTATAATGACCTAACGTTGTTAAAGACTGTTGCATATTATAGGTTTTATATTCAAAAGCTGACTTACAGTCACCAGCTCTTACACTAAAAAAAGACGAAAGACTAAAACTTTTTAGGATTTTTAGTTGTAAAATGTTTATAAATAACATATCATTCTTATAAACAAAAAAGAATTGTTCTGAGGGGTCTACAAAGGTGACATTTGGTTATTGGTTATATCATGTGTTGGTCAGAAACTTCACAGATCACAGAGTACTGAAGTCTGAAATAAGTACTGGAATGGTTCGGTCACATGACACATGTTTACTGAACTCACTTAATTTTTTTTAGCTTAAAATTTTTAAACTCACTTAAAATAATGCATTATCACGCATTTTGAATTTAAAAAATAAAAAGGACAGAATGTTTGAGATTTTTATTAATTAATTTTTCTTCACCATTTGCCTATCTTACTTATTCTGAACCTTCTCTGTAAATTTGGCCGGTTATTGCAAAATAACCCGTATAATATATAATATGTGGAGATAAATTTTGCTCTAAAATGGGTATTTTGTCCACAGGCTGGATCTCCGACATGTACCTCTTGTTTCTACACAAGCGGTGATTAAGTTTGCTGCCAAATCCAAACATAACTTACATGTTAAGGATGTTAAACTTGTAGAGCTGAGGAAAACCTGATCCGATGGCAGCCCTGAGGAAGAACCAATGGCATCTGAGTAAAACAGACTTGGTGATATAGAGTAGAGTGTGACGACAGTATGTTGGTGGCATAGGATAGTGGGACTTACACTACGATTGTCATTGTATGATATTTCAGTACTACAATAGTTCTAGTCTAGTGAGTTTGCAGTGTTGTAGGTAACTGACAGTGGATTGTTTACTCAAATATCTTCTAATGGTAACTGTGACGAGTTTTTAATGTGTGTTATATTGCTATACATACAAGCAAGGTCTCCTTTGCACATTCAAATTAAATCTTGAAGAAAAATCAGGGTAAAATTAATACATCAACATTAGCTCTAACAATTGTATGTATATGTTTTTGAACAGCAACATGTTTACACTACATATCAGAAATACTTTCTATGCTATCAACATACATATATATGCGAATTGTAGATAATGAAAAAAGACTTGAGATCCTATCCTGTAATATTGTTGAAGTGATACAGTTTAAACAAAAATTATATTATTAGATAAAATTGTTCTCATTGGAGAGCCAAAACCATTTTTAGTGAATAAGAAGTGATTGTACATGGATACAATTCTGCAATGACTATATTAAACCAAATATATTTGACCATTGCATAATGGTTTTACTTATGTGACATGTGAAAATAGTTTAGTTTCTTTAAGAAATTTACGATTAAATTGCATCGGCCGCAATTTATATTGAATGCTAATGTGAGTTCTATTATACTTAGCTAACATTTACTTTATAATATACATTATGAAATAACTTATGCGAAATACCACATGCTTCGTTTTAAATAGAATAAATGTTCACAGATGTCTAATGCTATGGTTTTATTTCCATAGAAATACTACTAGCTGAAAGATTTAATCGTTTAGTTTATTATTTTACACTGTATAAAAACAGATATAACGCGTAAATCAGTGTTGAAGACATTTGCATCTGGAGCAATTTCGAATAATATTGCTCTAGTGATTATTACGAGTATGTACAAAAACATTTCAAACCAATATTACTGTTATCTTTACGAAATGATTATAATATGGTAGGGATTCATATAGATTACACCATAAAAATATCTGATTCTAAGTGGTGCATTGATTAGTTAACATGAGCATTAATATTTTACTTTTCGATTTTGCTGAATCAAATTTGCTGCTATTAGTAGTGTCTCGAAATTTTTATTTTTATTTTTCAAATTAAGTTAGATCTATATTAGTTATCAAAAATTTATACAAACGATATTTATTTTACTACAAGAAACTATGACGTAATGTACCGGTATTCCTAATACTCTCTCCGATACATTGACATGAGTGTCGAATGCACGTGGATTTTGTATTGAGTAAAATAAAAAATTAAGAATATGTAAGTAACAAATCGAGAAATGAAATATGTCTAAGTTAATACATATGTCATTGTATCACATTAATAGGTTCACAAAAATAAAGTTAAAAGTAAAAAAGTGTTCTTTTTAAACACAGCTACACGACTACAGAATAAAAAATAAGTAAATTCAGCAAGTGTAGGCGTGGGCCGTGTCTCCTAACTGCGTTTTGCAGTATGCATGTAGAAAATAAATTGATATATCTACTGTATTAATTGTGCCAAGATTGAATAGTGGAATTATTGCTAAATACTTGTGAGTTTAAACAATAAAAGAAACTGATTTCAAATTTCACCATTGCTAACTTGTCCACATATTGTTCTTAACTAGAATGTGATTTCCTTTTGTGTACATTTTACGTACATTATATTTATATTATATCCTAGTTTTATGATTTAACATGACTGTTTGTGATGTGTTAAGTCTGAGTGTGTAGAATAAAAAATTCAGCATAACATATAACAAGTGTGAACAGTATCTTATAAGTATTTTGTGAATTTTTGTGCAGTCATTTACAATACAAAAATGGACAAATATCACAATACTCTAATGTGTATGAGGCTTTATATTATTGCTTAGATCAACAGAGATAGATGGAGCGCTGAGTACATTTCAGTTGACATGGTTTCTTACGTGGTAGAGCCGTGCTGCAGCTAAATTGTGGTTCTAGCACGAATTAGACCGCTTGGCCGGAGTCGGACCATGCTCTCACAGAATACCAGCGTAAAATAGCGGCTTAATGCTGTGAGTGTAGAGAATCGGAGAGCCTTTCTACTGGAAACAAGGCATTCCGTCTCAGTCGTTAGGGGTGACAACGCATCTGCATTTTGATTCTTAATTGAAGATAAATGTAGATGTTCATGGGCCGCATTCACTTACCATCAGGTGAACTGTGCGCTTTTTATACCCTTACTCTATAAAAAAAAACTGAATTCGTATCAAGAAGTCACTATACGTAGCGCTGCATCTATGTTTATTCTCTGTTGCTCTGAGCATTATTGTATATACTTCAGTGACATTTTTTATTTGTCAGTTGGCTAAAAATGCAGTCGAGTAACTTTAGTCAAGCCAAAAATATTTAGTTGTAATTTCTTTTATGTTTTCGGTTTAAGTTTAATCAATTTTCAGCAATGTGTTTAATCATACAATTTCATTTGTTTAATGAAGCACATTATTTTTTTCTGCACAATCAACGCTATTAGAAGTTATTAATTTTATTGCATGCTGTTGCATAGATATATATTTTATTTGTTATTAATACAATATTTTTTTCTTCAAGCAGTCTTTGGAAAGTTCAAGGCTTTTCTTTATATTGACTAAAGGTTCATAGAAATAAAGTATGTGACCTTAACAATCCCAAGTATTTTCTTTTATAATTTACATATATTAAAAGGTTTGGTGCAGATAACGTTTTGGTCCTAAGCTTTTTAATAACTCATGCATATTGCATGCCTTAAGCGCAATGCGCGTAGGTATGTTCTACTAGTGCCTAAAATTCAAGAATCCAACGTTTTGTCGCTTTAAATCGGGCCCAACAATTAAATTGAACATATAAATAATATAAAAATCACATTGTCATAAAGATATGATTGTAGAACTTCATATTTTTTATCGATTTAATTTCTGTTTTTACGTTAACAAAAGAGGTTTTAGTGGCTTACGGTGTAGATTTATCACGTCCGCATGGAGTGGTAAATACGACAACTTTTGTAAATATCAATTGTTCAACTCAATCTATTTTTGAACCTATTCATTGATCATGTGGGAATTTATTTTTATTTATTCGACCTCGGACGCCGTCGCGAGTGGGTTAGGGTTACTGTATCGTTTATTTACAGCGGCTCGTGATAAAAATATCGATCGCTGTAGAAATACAAAATATTTCAAAAACTAAATTTGATTAAAAATGTTTTCAATGAACAATAGTAAAAAAAATTTGAAGATCAATAATAACATAGTAAAATTTAAAAAAAAATCTATTTTATGAGAATTTTTTTCTACATTATTTGACAATCATATGAGTCGTGCACTTTTAGATTTTCGAAACGTTTTTTATTGACATTTGACATAAAACTATCGGAAATTTAAAAGTGATAGTAAGATGGTATTTGTGAAAACTTGTGTGAATTTAAAAATACTTTAAAAAAATTGACGTATAACATGAGCGCTTAAGGCATGCACATTTGGGTTTACTAAAAGTTTTTTTTACGTTATTCAAATAACATTTAACACAAATATCGAATCATTATTTTAATACATTGAAAAAAAGGAGTTTCCTTTTTTTATACAATCATATTGTTAATTATATTATTATTGTCGTAGCAAAAGGGTAAGCAAAGAAAAATATCAAATCAACATGTTTGCTAGTTATTTCAAAAAAAATCCCATTTTCTTAAACTTTTCGTTAGGAGACTAACGAAAAGTTTAAGAAAATGGGAATTTTTTTAAATCATTATTTTAATACATTAAAAAAAGACTCCTTTTTTCACACAGTCATATTTTTAATTATATTATTATTGTCGTAGCAAAAGGAATCAAATTAACATGTTTGCTAGTTATTTCAAAAAATTCTCATTTTCTTATACTTTTCGTTAGTATAGGAAATTTAATCTTTACAATAATTTGTTCAATAACTTTTTGGTAACCAAAATTTAAAAGCTGCTTTCAAATAAGTATAAAGCATATAATATTTTAACACATTCCGAAATTGAAGGTTTAATTCTAAATAAATAAAGTAATCTTTAATGTTAAAATAATTTATTCTTTTAAGTGTTTTGAAGTCTTTGATTTTTTATTAAAAGTAAACTTTATCAGTTATTAGATCGTATATTGATAGCTATGACAATACTTAAACAATCACTAACACTACTCTTTTTTACAATGCAAATTAACTGGTATTGTTAAAAGGAGTTACAGCCTATATATTATGTTCCACGGCTGGGCACACGCCTTTCATATTTGAGCCAATTAATTCTCTATTTTCCTCTACTCTAATAACCCATAGAAAAATGAGACTCGCGCAGCAGTGAGACGTATATGGATTGCTATTTTTGTTTATTTGTTGTCAGTTAGCTTTATACTAAGCTTTATATTAAGTTTAAAACATAGTGTATAATCGGGATCTCGGAAACGGCTCCAACGATTTTCATAAAATTTAGTGTCCAGGGAGTTTTGGGGATAATAAATCTATCTAGCTAGGATTTATTTTTAGAAAATGTCTTTTTGTCCGTGTTTTTACGCAATGAAAAACTGCTACAATATCGTTAGATTATGAAGGTAAATTTTGACAGATTGTTAATGATTATAAATAGCTTAATTTGTATAATGGTCGGTCACAGAATCGTAAAACCCCGGTTCGAGCTCAGACCGAGCGACCACTTTTTTAATTTTTTTTCAAGTTCCTTTCTTTTTTGAGAAAATCTATTTTTTCGAGCTCTTTTTTTAGTATTTTTTTAAAAACACGAAAATTTAAATTAAAATAATTGCACTCATGATTTTTTTATTCAAGTAACCAGTTCCGTTTTTTCTGTTATGTCGCTAAGATCAAAAAATATTATTTATATTTCATCAGTATGTAATTTGTATCTAAATATAATTTCCAAAACACACGAATTAAAAAAAATCGAGCGAAAAATACCGAGCAAAGCTCGGTCAACCAGGTACTATATATGTATATATATATATATATATATATATATATATATATATACATATATATATAGCATTCTTTATTAATTATCATATATATTTATAAACGACTTAGTTTCTTTATAAATTTAAAAATAATTTCGTTTTAGCACCTATAACTTAAAATTTTTCAACTTTTTAAATTTTTTTAATTTCAATTTTTTTAAAATTTTTCACTTCAACCCATATTTTTTGGCCAAAAGTGGTCTTAGTAGCTCGCTGCTCTTTGACAGACTGACTCAACAACACAAATCTTTTAAAGAAGAATAATTTTCTGTTCCAGTTTAATTTTGTTTACTTGAGAGCACAGTTTCGTGTTTTTTATCGTCTCTTAAAAAGGGAAGTGTAGCAAAAGAAGAAGCAGAGACGACAGTTAAGACTGAACTGCTGACCTTTACTACATTTTACTTTGCGCATTTTTGTGTCTGTTTTGTTGCATGAGGTGAAGAGAGCGAGATTCAGATCGTGCTAATCTGCTCGTTGCTTAAGATTCTATGATTGGTACAAACACCATACAAGTATGCCGTATAGGTAGGACCACACTGCACCTGTATTTTAGTTATAGCACAAATTGGTCGACTGAAACTAAGGTATTATTAAAAAAAGTGCAACAGTGTAATTATAATATAACAATCAGTGCAACATAGTGTTGCCCGCTTACTACAATTGGGGATTTGTCTGCTACAGTTTATGAATAAACATTATACAGGTTTCATAACTTGTTTACCATCCAGGACATTATCGCACCTAATGTTTGGTGGGATTTTTGTCCTAAGTAGTCCTAATACTGATTAGAAAAAATCACAAGCAAAAATAAGATATTATTAAAAAAAGTGCAACAGTGTAATTATAATATAACAATCAGTGGTGTAATTATAATATAACAATCAGTGCAACATAGTGTTGCCCCCTTACTACAATTTGGGATTTGTCTACTACAGTTTATGAATAAACATTATACAGGTTTCATAACTTGTTTACCATCCAGGACATTATCGCACCTAATGTTTGGTGGGATTTTTGTCCTAAGTAGTCCTAATACTGATTAGAAAAAATTACAAGCAAAAATAAGATATTATTAAAAAAAGTGCAACAGTGTAATTATAATATAACAATCAGTGCAACATAGTGTTGCCCTCTTACTACAATTTGGGATTTGTCTACTACAGTTTATGAATAAACATTATACAGGTTTCATAACTTGTTTACCATCCAGGACATTATCGCCACCTAATGTTTGGTGGGATTTTTGTCCTAAGTAGTCCTAATACTGATTAGAAAAAATCACAAGTAAAAATAAGGTATTATTAAAAAAAGTGCTACAGTGTAATTATAATATAACAATCAGTGCAACATTTGTCCTGGGTGGGAATCGAACCCACGACCTCCGGCCTGTTGGTCTAGTGGTTAGTGACCCTGACTGCTATAGTCAGGGTCACTAACCACTAGACCAACAGGCCTGTCAGTATTAACTAACACATAATTTCTTTCTTTTGATAGGTATTGAAGTTGTGAAAAATTTTGGAACAACTTCGTACTTAACTGCTTACCTTTATTTTCATAATTAATAAATTTACATTGACTGAATAAAAAACTGCATTTTGCCTTATTTGTATGTCAACAGACTTTTAATAATAAAAATGTATACAAAAAAAAAAACTAAATTGTCAATGGTATTTTGAATGAGGATCATACCGATAAGTGGTGTCAAAAAAAGGTTGGAAAGCCGCCTATACCTAGTGTATCATATTAAAGAAGTTACAATTTACGTAGGTATTTAATAAGTGAATAACTATGCACACACAAAATATGTTGTTTTTAATGGATACTCGATTAAACTGAAAATTTGCAGGACTACGGTTGTTTTTGTTTTCGTTGTCAAGCGTTTATTGAGCTTCTTCGACATATTGTAATCACATTATTTTATGCCCATGTGCAATGTAAGTTCTAATGAAATATTTTTTTTGCTTAGAATGGATTGTCTCAATTTTCAATCAATTGCTGATCTCAGTTACTAGGCATTACATTTTTATCTTGAGCATTTTTTTCTTGTTCACATAGTGTGATAATTTTTTTCTAGAAAATTTTTGTACAATAAGTTAAAGAGCTGCATTTGCGAAAAGAGTACACAAATCTTTAACCGCTATTTGTCTACCAAACCGTTTTTTTCATTCTCTGTCAAAAGCATAAGTCAGTAATAAGATTGTGTGCACTACGCGGTTCTAATGTGTAAATCAAATTTTTTTTTTTTTTATAGAATAGGCTGACAAACGAGCACACACTCCACCTGATGGTAAGTGGTTGCTGCGGCCCATAGACATTTACATCTATCTTCCATTACAAATCAAAATGCAGATGCGTTGTCACCCGTGAGGACTGAGATGGAATGCCTCATTTCCAGTAAAAAGGGTCTCCGGTTCTCTACACTCACCATACGAAATACAGCAGCATTAAGCTACTATTTCACGCTGGTATTCTGTGAGAGCGTGGTCCTTCCCCGGTCGAGCCGACCCATTCGTGCTACAACTATACTCCTAATATAACTGCAGCATGGCTCTACCACGTAAAGAATTTAACCATTTCACTGTCCCATGAGTCATATATGAACATTTCGATTGTTTGACTATTGTGTCTATTTCGCGGACAGGGAAGTTGTTAATAATATTGATTATCTTCATGAACTTGTTTTTGCTATCGCTGTCAAAGTAAAACTTATTTAGGCTTAAAATGGATGCTAGGATAAAACATTGTGTGCCTCTGTGTATAGTCGGTTAATTTAAAACAAACTTAAAATCATTAGTCACACCAGTGTTAATCTGAACGGTGATTGAGTAATGATTTTATTGATAGAATTTACTCTTAGTGTATTATAGATATTATCGAGATGCCTCATGCAAGTAATTTTAGAACCAGACTTGTACTGCGTGACAAGTAATTATCAGACCTGTAAGACCAGACTTGTAATGCATTGGACGGCGGTTCTTATCAACCTTAGATTAGCAACAGATGGTGATATTAACATGATTTAAAAGCGAAGTTTATGTATAGTTCATAATTGGACGAGATGAGAATCGTGAGATTGTATCATTGGTTACCATAAGCACTTAGAGTATTTGAAATAAATATTTACATTGAAAACTCCAATGCTGTCTTTATTTTAAAACTTTTTTAGACAAATAGTGGCTTGTTACGTAAGTTCCTATATTTTTGAATTTGCGCCGTTACCTTGTTGAAGCCATAATCTTTTAGTACGTACAATTTTGATTTTGAGATGATTGACAGTCAAACAATGTGGGCTGATAATCTTTCGCTCACCAGATGTCGCCTGTTAACAACGAGGTGAAGTTTTTTGTTACAAAATGTCGTTTAATTGAGAAGTTCGTTTTATATAAAATTTATCAGTTTCTAGAGAAGTTAATACACAAAACAATACCTGAATGGTTCGCTCTTTAATTTTCTGGACATTTTTTAATTTTTCTACTCTTTTTTTAATATTCTGTGGTTTGGTTTATTTTTAATGTACTTACCTCATATTAAATATAACTTATAGTAAAGAAAGAAACATTAACCTTTACATTTTTCGAACAAATTATCTTCCCGCTATGAAATCTCTCAAATATTATATTACACCTAATCGTAAGTGACGGTGCCCTGGTGGCAGAAAAATTTGTTGATGCCTTCATTTTTATTCAATAAAATGATTTTCCTATATAATTGAGTAGATAACGCTATTAAAAATAAATTTTTCCTTTAAGGAAAATATTATTTTAATTTATTATATTAAAATTTTGGCTTTACATGTCCAAAATATAAGAATTGTAATATTTATACATTATAAAATTAAAATTTTATCATATATTTTATGGCGCACCTGTGGTTGAAAATTGTCATATGAAATAAATCACTTGCCGTGAAATATTTTTATTTATTTCATTTCGTTTGAAGTTTGAAGGTTTCACTTTTACCGCGGATGAACTGCACACACATCAGTAAAATCTAATAACAAGTAACCTTATTTACGAAGTAAAAAGGCGAAAACGGTAGAGTAATGAGTGTGAGTGGTATTATAGGCGCATCCACCCTACTTACAACTACAATTTTCGATGGCATTTAATAATGCTTCTTGCAGGAACAGATCTAAAGTTTGGAGGGGTCAGAGACTGCAGACTTTGTCGCATTAGTTTATGACAACATTTTCAAAAGAATAGGCTATTCTTCTTCCTCTTCATCATCGACTTGTAAAAGTATACTGCATGCATGTTATGATCTCCCCCATTGTAGGGCGTGTTTCTCATAATTGTCAAGGTAGGCAGACAGGTGGTAAATAGTTGCAGGCAGGTGTTAAAGATGGTTAATATAAAATTTAACTGTTAAAATAAACAGTTAAGAAAATTAACAAATTTATTAAATAAATAAAATAAACGACAATATTAAATAAAATAATTATTACATTTTATCCAATCCATCCAATGAAAATCCGCCAGTTTACAACTGGAGGCCATCTAGCGTCCATATTACGTACCATCTTGAGAGCCAAACAAGGTTTGTTCGATAAAATGACTTTCCTATATAATGGAGTAGATGGCGCTTTTACAAATAAATTTTTCCTCTTAAGAAATTATTATTTTGATTTATTATATTAAAATTTTTGGCTTTAGATGTTTAAAAATAAGGACTGTAACATTTATACACTATTAAATTAAAATGTTATCAAATGTTCATGGCGCAATTATGGTTGAAAATTATCATATTAACTTTCATTCTTCATTTCTTCTTCACTTTTATATTAAATAAATCATTTGTTGTGAAATATTTTTATATAGGTAATATTACGTAGGTATTACATTTCGTTTGAAATTTGAAGGTTTCACTTCTACCACGAGTGAACTGCACACACCACACGTGTTGTCTTTTTCTTTTCGTATTCAAACTCAAAATACCTAATGAGACTTTTAATGTAAAATGCTGTTACGTTCCAGCTACTACTATAACAACAGTTATTCCACGATAATATGTTAGTACTCAGTATAAACTACGATATAATTTCTTTGTGGTATTATAGTTTGTCTTTTCGTATTATAATACGTACCTATTGTTCATTAATACATTACACATACACAAGCAATTATTGGCAACCCTCCGGAAAGCGGGGGAGGGAGGTTGAGAATGCTCATAGCATACCACGCAGCCGGCTGCGTAGTTATGTGGTGACTTTTACCCACTAAACTCAACCTTTTAGGAATTGGCTTAACGATCTGACTAGAGATCTCTAAGCCGTATACGAATGCGACCCCCCTTGGCAGAAAGGAGGGCGCAAGGCTTCCCCTAGCCCATAGATAATATATATACCAGAGATAGATGTGCCGCTCACATTTCAGTTTTTGAAATAGTGTACCCAGCACGCTAGATGACGCTGTAGACTTTAGTAAAACGCGTCTTGCGGTAGGTATCGCTAGATGGCGTATTTTATGCAAGAACTATGCTGATTATTTACGAAATGTACAATTTTATTATCAATGTTTATGTTATTTACTAGATAATTATTGGATATAAAAGTAAGGTTACAAAAAAAGCACCGCACCACCGAGCACGTGGTAAATCACCAGATTTCCAATCGATCAATTTCATCGATGGCGGCGGGGATCGAACCACGGATACATATGCGTGCTGTGAAATTTACAGTGAGAACTATACAATTGAGCTACCTAAAACAGACAAAAATGTCTAATTATTGGATATGTCCAATAATAATCCCAAATCTTTAAAAGGAAATTTTGTAGATAACACTAATAAAACTTTGCCTATTTCACATAAGATTTTTTTTATATCTTATTATGATTTTCTCAGCAGAGGAATGTAAAGTCGCAAAATATTTTCGTTTTCTGAGCCATTGTTTTTTTTAATATACTTTATTTGTGGTTCTTCAATCAATTGAGATTGAATTATTAAACAATCTTCATCTATGAATGAACACAACACCGATGGATATTCACTGGACCTTTTTAATAGTCTATTCTCTTTCTAAAATATAATTGAGTAGTAATATAGTATATAATGTAGTATCTTACACATGTCATTTCTTATATATTTTATACACTTATGAACTAAATACTCAGCAACATAACTTTTAATTAAATTTGAAAGAACTGTGAACGAATTTTATTAAAAATTGCTGTGATGAATTGTCAATTCAAACTTTTTGTTAATGTGGATTCTGGATCATTAGGTAAGAACCCCAGTTTTGTGTAACGAACGCCATCTTTACTACGCTTAAGAAAACTATCCTACAAGTTTATGTACCCCGCTCACTGGAGGGCAGAACTTTCTATGCTTATTTTATTCTTGTGAATTTGTATGGAAGTTTCATCCCACTGCCGTAGCCCGTAGATTGTATTTTAACTGCACTGTCATTGCGCTTTAAAGGAACTCTAAATCGCACTATTAAAGTTTTAAACTCTTTAACTATATATAAAATAAGTTTGTAGCATAAATCACCGGTAGGACGGAGGCCGCTGCACGGGCAGAGAACCTGCTCGGCGGGGGGGACTCCTTTATTGTTTACACAGGTACACTTTTTACCTCCACTTCCCATAGGGTTGATTTTCTTTAACCGGTTATTCCATCGTGTGGGGTGTCATTGGCTAGGTATTTCAAAAATATTGAAACACTTTTTTGGTTCAGGTTCAGGGGTCCGTATATTTAGCTTAAAAGTGGAATTTATATAGTGTCGTTTGCCACCTGAACTCAACTGAAAACTTATTCGTCTTAGCAGACAGAGAATCCTATAGGCAAAGTGATATCTTTTGTCGCAGTCCCACTATAGAAAGAGCAACTTACGCCGATGACGTGTAAAGAAATGAGAAAGAACGATGAGATTTTTTGTTTCGCTGAGCGTGTCGCTTTTTTCAATATTTATCAAAGTACTTTGATTACGTTTCTCTGTCTACGACTTTGATCACAGAGTACCTTTGTATAAACCACAGAGTACCTTTGGGCTAAGCTTTCCATTGACGTCCGTCGAGTTGGGGGTTGATATTTTTTTTACAGAAAGGTTATATTAATATAAGCACACACGTAAAGTTTCAACATGCGGAAAAGCGTACTTTTTGAGAAAAAAATTATTGAAAATCAATTATTTTTGCAATATTTATGTCAATCCCTATCTCAGATTATATGATATTTTTTTTACAGAAAGGTTACACTATTGTAAATACACACGCAAAATTTCAACATGCGGAAACGCGTACTTTTTGAGAAAAAAATTATTGAAAATCAATTATTTTTATAATATTTACGTCAATCCTTACCACAGATTATATCGAATTCTCGCCGTTGAATTTTCGTTTTCCGTACAGTTAAGTTGTCATACGTTCGGTAGCATTTTATTGTACATTTTATGTAAATACTCGTAATTATATTTTGTACTCATTTAAATAGTTTTCATGTATACACATATATTTAACAGTTTATATTTAAATTACAAAA
The DNA here is from genome assembly GCA_036936625.1 of Parnassius smintheus behrii. NCBI lineage: Eukaryota > Metazoa > Arthropoda > Insecta > Lepidoptera > Papilionidae > Parnassius > Parnassius smintheus. The sequence goes on along the minus strand of JAUPFT010000060.1, from coordinate 54,661 downwards.
TTATTATCATTATGAGCTATTAAAATTAAAATAAGTAGTGTTTACCGTTTTTTACCGGCTTGTGGGACGTAACGTAAAACTGACGATTTCTAAGAATTTATTAAAGCAATATGTGTATAAAATTGTATAAAACATGTGTATAAAACAGTGCCCACCTATTAGGGCAGATAACAAATAAAATAGGTTAGGTTCAACTTATGTCAAGGAACCGAATTAATAGACCCCGACTCCACGTGGTACGAGTCTGTCCTACCCCTAGAGTGGTTTTATAAAGCCGGAGACGTTGCGGTCTCAAAATAGATACAGAAATCCGTCTGAATGAGTCCATCTATTTATTTTTGGTGAAGGGGTTCCCCATTCCTTAGGGGGTACCCCCTTCCCCCCAAGAGGTCCCCATGGTTTTTTACACTTAATATTTATCCATAAAAAATAAAATTTCCTCAAAGTTAAAACTCAAAAAAGGGGGGGCTCCGCAACTTTTCCTTTTAAGGGAAAGTAGTACACCTCCCCCCCCCCTCCCCCCCCCCTCCCACCTCCAATTCGACGGACGTCAATGGAAAGTCGTACCAATTCTTTGTATAAAACACTGTTTTATGCTAAGTATTTAATATTATATTTTGTTGTGAACAATTTAGACGTAGTATTCCAACTATTTTTATTTAAAACATGGTTCGGTGTAGTGTTTTAGGGTGTAAAAGTGATAGTGGAAGGAAAATGTCGGGATTGTCTTTTCATTCGTAAGTATACCACTCTATCGGTTACTAGGCATTCTGTAACATTTCATGAAATGCATATATTGTGTATAATGTATTCTAGACGTAAATTTATCTTTAAAAAAGTACAAAAATAACAATTGCAAATTTTAACCTAAAATCTTCGGTGTGGCCAACTTTTCTATAAACTATTACCCACTATCATAGGAAATGATAATATCTGCATACCGGAGGTATATTATCCTAAGTTTTTTCGACATTCACTTTGTAATGAAACCTGCATTTAGCACGAATTGCCACATGAAATGCAGTACTAAAATATCCGAGCAGAACAAGGAAGAGATATTTACTTTTTATTGGGATCCAGAAAAAGACTACAATGTTAAAAGGCAATTCATAGTATCATGTATCCAGTCAAAACCTACAACAAGACAAAGACAGATCAGGAGATGAATCTAAGTTAGGATCAAATACTTTAGTGTATTCTTTTGTTGTTAATGGTATAACAACAGCAATCTGTAAGACAATGTTTCTAAATTTCCCAACAAGTGGTTAAAACTGCTTAAGACTGAGATAAGAGGCGTGTAATGTTGAAAGGGACAAAAGGGGAAAACGTGAACCATCGAACTAAACAGATCATGATATTATTAAATTTGTTATGTCCCACATTTCATCTCTCCCAAAGTATGAATTTCACTACAATCGTGAGAGATCAAAGAGATGTTATTTAGGACCGAATTTAAATATCGAACAAATATATGATCTTTACAAACTACTTTATACTTGTGATGATTACGATATGTTTTCAGCAAAACTTAAAGGGATATAGAATGGCCCTGAGAAACAACTTCTGTAAATAGGAAAAGATTTACTTTTAATTGAATCTGATAATAGGTACAAAAATAAATCCCAGGATATGTCTGAATCAAAATACAGACCTAAAATGCAGACCTACAAAAATGTTTACCAACTCCTTTTTGGACAAGTGGAGTTAATTTCTATAGGAGAAATCTTTGAACATTAAATTACACTATTTTGGATGGTTTTGACAGTTCTGCATCTTTATTTATGTGGGATGAAACTAAAGCTCAAAGGGGTGGCAACGAAATAGCTTCAAGCATCTTAAACTGGGCATCTAAAAACATACCGGATATTGAATCATCAGATATTGAACAAATGACCATACGGTGAGATAACTGTTAAGGGCAAAATAAGAATATTTATGTTGTCATGTGCATGTTTTTCCTTCTTAAAAAGTTTCCTCAGTTCAAAGTTATAGAACTAAAAGTTTTAATAAAAGGACACACACATATTTAGAGATAATATTGAGAGAAAACATAAAAACTTACCTACACTTATAATTAGGGCCCGGAATAATATGAATAGAAAATATAAAAATATGTACATATAACATGGACTTAAAATCGTAAAATATGGGAAAAATATGTGTAATAAAAAATAACGACATTTTACAATAAAACAATTCTCTATTAAGAAAAACCAAAAAAAATACAATTTTACTTAGCTTCTGTTTCATTATTATTTGAATTACAGTATATAACTATGTGTTTCCTTAAATTTTCAAAATTAAAACCCTTTCCGTATGGACGAAATAATGCTTTGTACTGGCTGAATGATTTTTAAACATCACAGGATGTGATTGGAGCATATTTAAATTTGCATAATTCTGCAAGTGAGTATGGCACATTTATGGTGCCTTCTAATGTTCGACACAGCATGCTGTTAATTTTATTTAGGGTATGGAATCCTTTGTTTTATTCCAGCCCGTAGATTAATTTTTGCCTCGCTACTTCAGCAATGGGACCTTCCGATTCCAAAACTTACTTTCAATATTTGCGATAATCTTCAAATTATCATTTAAAGAAGTGGAAGAATTTTCGAGTGCCTTTCTCTATCTGGTGTGATAAAAAGTATTAATTGCTTTTTATGTAAAGCAAATCGTTACATAGTGTCATCTTGGAGAAGTTCTTTTGAGATTGAAATATCAGCAGCTTCATTTTTCAATTAAAAAATAAGAGTTTTGATTTCAAGTGTAATACCGGGCTTAGTATTCAATTGCTGTCAGCCTAGTTCCCCAGCGGTGCAGCAATGGCTCTGGCGGTAAAGAAATGTCGGGATACATCTCTTTAAATTTTGAGATCCCGTTTGGTGCTTTCAAAAAAAATTTCTTACTTTTAATGTTTAATAATAAACTGTCAACCTTTTTAAACTGACTTCACCTAATCTTTTTATACGATGAGCCAAGCACTTCACATGAATAATTTTTGGATACAAAACTTGTAGGGCACCTGCAGCTTTTACTATATAAGGAGCAGCATCGCTAAGTAGCAAGAAAACTTGGTCATGTTTAACTAAAACTAATTTTTAGGCACTTCACAGAGCTGCTGATCCATCTGACATATAATAATGAAGATATGGATAAATTTATTAAATGTCTTGTAGAATATGGATTTATATTTGAAATATGGAAAAATATGGAAAATAGAAATTGCATTTTCTTGATCAAAATATCACATGATTAAAAGATTATAAGAAATCATTACAAAATATCACAATTTATGTAGAAAATATATTTAAGAACAAAATGTGACCCTACTTATAATATTAACACCTTGGGACTGACAACAATTTATTCGGCTATGTTCTTATAAATATACAGTCAACAACATGGAACTTGAAGATTTTAAAATTTTCAAGATTCCCTTTATTAATAGAAAAGTAAATATTGATAAGGAACCATTTCAAATCTTAAAGTCAGTTACATGATTAAATGAAACATGATTTTTATTGTACCTTGAGAATCAGGACTTAGGATATTCTTTTATTACATGTAACTTATAAACAAAACCGGCCAAGAGCGTGTCGGGCCACACTCAGTGTAGGGTTCCGTAGTTTCCCGTCTGTCACAATAAGTGTTCCCACTTATGAGTTTAAAGGTGAGTATCCATTATGTTCGCGCTCCAGCAGCGCTCCGCGTTCCTGCAACTGCTCCCGGTAGTGGCTACGTGCGCGAACATGGAGCGTGCAACATTGCACGCTCCGCGGCAGGCGCTTCGACTTTCCATCCAAGTTCAAAATGATTTTCCTAGAAAGTCCTTATAAAGTTCTACTTTTCAGATTTTTTTCATATTTTCTAAACTTGTGGTTCAAAAGTTAGGGGGGGGGGGGACACATTGTTCTTTAATTTTGGAGCGATTATTTCCGAAATTATTGACATTATCAAAAAATAATCTTAATAAACCCCTATTCATTTTTAAATACCTTTCCAACAATATATCACACGTTAGAGTTGAAACGAAAAAAAAAATCACTTCCCACTTTACATATAGGGGGGGCTACCCTAATAAAACATTTTTTTCCAATTTTTATTTTACCACTTTGTCGGCGTGATTGATACACATATTGGTACCAAATTTCAGCTTTCTAGTGCTAATGGTCACAGAGATTAAGCGAGGACGGACAGACGGACAGACAGACATGGCGAAACTATAAGGGTTCCTAGTTGACTACGGAACCCTAAAAATGATCTTTAGTGTTTAGAGGTAGCATGCCCCAAGTCCATTATTTAATTAATTAATTACATTTTTATTAATATCTTGTAATTAAAAACTACCAATTAACCTACTTTTAAGCAACAATTAAATTTTTATTTAGAACTTTACACAATTGTGTAGTAAAGTGACATATGTGAGTAATGTTCAAATTGAGATCTGATTGTAAAATGTGTGCAGTGTACAATTAGCTTAATGTGACTTATGATCATTTGCCTCCGGTGTACAGATATGTATTCTGCAGTGTCTATTAATTAAATATCTGAAAGATTTAATGGTTTGTTGCAGTTCTCGTGAACATGATAATTTACATCGGAATTGGATTGTAGCTACAGGACAAACAGATTGGACACCAAAACCGTCATCAAAAATTTGCAACAGACATTTTAAGGGTAAAATGTTAATATAAACAAAAGAAGAAACTTACCTACTCTGTTACCTTGTGCTGTACCAATTCTGGTAAATATTCAGTTAATGACATATTAGTACTATCTAGTACAATTATCTTGGTAGTTGCAAGCATTATTTTGTTCATTTTAATAGCAATAAATGACTGAGACAGGCTTCTTTTAGACTCTGAACGCGATTCAAGTTTTAAAAATCAATATTAAAACTTGAATCTCGTTCAGAGTTTAAAATACCAAGAACTTTAAATTCAATTTTCTGTAAAAAGCATCTTTCTACACCTATTTTGTATTAATTAATGTTTTAAAGATAATTAACTTTTAGGAAACAAAAGCCTGTATTCCAACATCTTCCTCCATCAATTTACATGAAGAATCACTTATGGAAATTGATAATAATTAATGCATTCGTCTAAGTAGGTGAACAATATTAAATAAAAATAATATTATTTTTCCTCGACCCAATACAAAATTGAAGGATTATGTGGACAAAGGTTTAAACTAGCAAATAGTTATAAACAATTAATGAGCATTTTAAAATAATAAAAAATCAAATGAACTTAGGAACTGATGCATATAGTTTTAAAATACAATATTAGTTGCAGTACTTAGATAAGATTGATTATTTTATATATTATATTGAAAACTAGGTTATTCTATGCAAATTTATTAAAAAAAAAAACAATGAAAATATGGATATAATACCTACACTTTTGTTTCCTACAAACCATATTAAGATTAGTTAAGAAGAACTTACAATGGCTCTATGTGGTAAAAAAATAAAAATAACATTATTTATATGAAATAGTATTATTATTTAAAAATAGGTTTGCCACATGCATGTTCTTACATACTATTTATTAATTACTATTTTTATTTTCTTCTTAAAAGTTTTTCTATGCGGCCAAAATCTGTCACAATCTAAAAATGTGTGAATAAGAACTTCTACACTACCTTTTTTACCACAGTCTTCTGTGTAAGTGCAAAAATAAGACCTGTGGCCATCTCTACTAATGATATGGTTACCTTTATTATAAAACCATATTTGCCTTAAATAAAATGCTTTTGATATGGGAATTTTAGGTAGAGGCTGAGTTTGTTGTATGTCAAAACTGATTTATATTTATTTTTTCCACTAATACACATGTCTCTTTCTTGTTTTTGCAACGAAAACGCTCTTTTGTAGTTATCAGTATGCTCTTCAGTGTGTGTATTAGAATAGCATTTGTTGCACACATCAGTTTTAGGTTGTTTATATTAAAGACAAAATTTTGTATTGAATATATTTCTAAAAAGCACCTTCCTACACCTATTTTGTATTAATTAATGTTTTAAAGATAATTAACTTTTTTTTAGGAAACAAAAGCCTGTATTCCAACATCTTCCTCCATCAGTTTACATGAAGAATCACTTATGGAGATAAAAAAAAATTATTTAAACATTCATGTAAGTAAACAATATTACATAAAAATAATATTAGTTTTCCTCGACCCAAAACATAATTGAATGGTTAAGTGGACAAAGGTGTAAACTAGCAAATAGTTCTAAACAGCTAATGATTGTTTGAAAATAATAAATAATCAAATGAACTCAGTACCAAAGCATATAGTTTTCAAATACAATATTAGTACCAATACTTAGATAAGATTGATTATATATATGTTGAAAAATAGGTTATTCTTTGTAAATTTATTAAAAAAAAACAATGAAAATATGGACATAACACACCTTTGTTGTTTCCTGTAAACCATATTAAGTTTAGTTAAGAAGAACTTACAATGGCTCTATGTGGTAAAAAATAAAATAACATTATTTATATGAAATAGTTTTATTATTTATAAAAAAGGATGCCACATGAATGTATTTACATACTATTTATTAATTACTGAGAATTTAGAATATTTAGTTAAAACCACCGAAACTCCTGCTCAATATACTCAAGTTGTGTTTTTATACCACCAATTTTAATATACATTGAATACATCTTTTTAACAGAAAGTAATGGATTTTAATACTGTTTGTAGATATTTTGAGTAAGAGAATAATAAGAACTTTCAGATGGAAAACTTCTAATATGATAACATGTACTGTTTAGGACTAAATTTACAATAAAATACGGATTACGTAGCAGGCAGTTTAATAGATCAAATCAGACTGACAATTCTTTCCCTACCAGTTTATCTTATTATGTTATCACATTTTTAAAACACCACAGTTCCCTCGACCAATAGTAAAGAATTATGTAATAAAATGTAAATTATACTTTATAAATAGGATTCTTATTTATAGTAGAATGGACACCCCTTGTATGCTTTGAAATTTCTACCACTATTGGTATGGTCGAACGGTACCGTTTAGGTATCCTAAGGACGGATCATAAGCCCTTACTAACCATTTTCGGAAACAAAAAGAGTATAAGTACCTGACATGGCGGCTAATCAGCTTCAACGTTACGCGATCTTTTTATATGTTTATAATTTCACATTAAAGTATGGTAGAAGTGACAGGAATGCGGCTGATTTCTTATCACGGTCTGTAAATCAATTACAGAAATATCAATTATTTCTGTACTGTATTTTTACAGACCGTGATTTCAATTCATAATGAATGCTCAGATCTTTATAAAACATTGTATATTGTATGTATTTATAGATAACTCAGTTTTAAGACCAATAACTGTGGAAGATATAAAAAAAGAAACATCCCGAGATAATCTTTTAATAAAAGTGTTAAGAGTTTATGCTTAAAGCGTGACCTAGAAAAGTGTCAGATTCGTTATTAAAGCCATATTTTCTTTGTCGGTCTAGAGTTAGCTCTAGAAAGTGGTTGTATCCTGAGGGGCCACAAAGTAATCATACCAACAATATTCCGCGAGCAGTTATTAAACGAACTACATTCTTCACCCTTTGGCGTGGTAAAAACAAAAGAGCAGGCCAGAACCTGGATGTGGTGGTCACATATAGATAGGCATATTGCGGAAAAAATAGAGCCGTGTTCAGTTTGTAATAAGTTTCGATGCGCACCTCCGCGCGCACCTTTACCTTCTAGGCCCTACGCGGCACAGGTATGGGATCATTTTCATATAGATATTTTTTCGTTATATGGTAGGAACTTTCTAATTGCAGTCGACGCATATTCTAAGTGGGTAGAATGCTACCAACTTACTAGTCCAATAGTGAGACTATTACTTCGTGACAGAGCCTTCCAATTGAGCCCAGTTTCGTCAGGTTTATAAACGTTTTCTAGAGCAAAATCTTCTTGTTTCAATACATCGCATAATTTGATTTTGAAAGAATCAGCTGCTTAACAATCAGCAGATAGTTTTTCTCCTTTTATTTGAAGTTCACGAATGCCAGTCTTGACTTAAACCGTTTTAACCAGCCCGTACTTGCTTGAAGGTTCGACGGCCCTCCAAGTTTTTCATTAAATTTATTGCTTTTTTACATAGAATGGGATCAGAGATATGTTCTTCTTGTGATTTTTTTTTGTGTAAATCACTTGTAAACAGCGTCATCGAGATCGGTGTTCGTGGCGAGCTTCATAATTTTACGACTTGTGGATCCATCAGTAAAATCAAGCTTGGATAATATAAAATTTTATATGGCCGTCTTTTGTTTTTTTTTAGAGAGTGTGTTCTACCACGACATGGTCAAGTTTGGTGGACTGGGACGCGCTAAACAGACTTGCATTATGCGTCAGTGCTTGCAGGTAATTAATACGTAATTTAAGATGTCATATATGACTATTATTACAGATTTATGTCAAAAATCTTGCGGATTGGCGATCGCAGTATAAGATATCTCTTAACTTAAACATTGTTCCCCATTTCCGGTTTGGGTATTTCATGTCTGGTATATACGAGACAGTCAAAGTATCGGAGGCCATATAAGATCTATGTAGCTTTTCTCATAGTTGCCTCTTACGACATTCATCACGATATAGCGTGATTGATTCTCTTACGCTGTCACTATACAGTAATTAGGCTATAATATGATATATTGAAATTTCGCATACAGTTAATTAATAGAGATAAGTCTCTCAAGTAGGTATAAATTTATTTAAGCGCTCATAAAGAAACGAGTTAATTATTGTTCACACCATAGCGTTTTAAGTAATATATAATAAAATTTTAAAGTCCACTGAGGATTTGTCCACTTAAGTCAGCGAAACGTGGGTATAATAATACAATATGTATACGCCGTTTGCGTCATATAACTTGAATCCACGTGTTCTATTTTTATGGACAGAAAGTTTTTGGCCTTGGTGGACCGACCACATTGGTATTCTTTCTGTCGGTTATTATAAAGCTAATTTTTACTGCCAATATGTTTTGTTCGACCTACATAAATTTTATTTTGTGTCAATAATTTTGTCTCTTCATTCCAGCCTATGTTGCCCGTGACTGCTTCGTGTGCAGTGTGCCACTTGGATGGCTGGATGCAAACACCCGTCGCGCCACAAGCCAAGGGTAACTCGGGTAATTGCTATTTGTACTAAACAACAAAGGGACATTTCATTTAATAATTTATCAACAACTAGCTTGCCAGGCAGACGTTGTTCTGCCTTTTCGACGACAATTTATCATGCCCTATTAAAAATCCTTAAATTTGCAAAAAAAAAAACTATCCTATCTCTCAAGTTGGACCAAATTGAACACGGTGTGCAAAATTAATTAAAAGCGGTTAAGTATATATATATATATATATATATATATATATATATATATATATATATATATATATATATATATATATATATATATATATATTGAGATTTGAAAAAATTGTAAATCACAACCGAAGCCAACGTTTTTACAGCACACAGATTGTAAGTTTTTTGGTCTAGATGGGATGTCCCTGTGTTAACGACAAGGGTCTGCGATCCTCTCTCGCATATTTTATCATATTAGCGTTACATGGAATAAAGTTTATTAAGAGTAGAGCTTTTAAAATTCATAATCAACAATTTTACTCAGTGCAGCTATATGTTCACTGTATTATATTTTTACTACGTTACTATATCTTAAAATGAAGTATTTCATTTTATGTTCAATATAAAGCTTAAAGGGTGAGGAATACTTGCTTCATTTGCTATACTGACTTTGGAGATAGTTCCTTCTAGCAGATGTGAAGTAAATGCTGTATTTTTTCCATTTGATAGTAAGAAGCTATTATAGTCAATAAATCTACACATTGTATTTTTAATTAATAATCAAAAGTCAGGAAGATGCTTCTGTCCATCAAATGTTTCAACTTCCCTCTGTCGCGTGTTACGACAGCCGCGGCACGATACGGGCTGGTGGATATTCCTGCACCTCCACTACGCCACTAAAATAAAAAAAACTGCAGTTGACAACCCGCTCGCAAAGTGTGTCGACTATGGCAAACTCCACAGCAGTGGACTTTTATAGGCTGTGATGACGAAGATGATAATAATGAGGAATCAAAAGTCGGATGTGTTGTCGCCTATGAGGATTAAGATGGAATGTCTCGTTACCAGTAAAATTGGTTTTCGGCACTTCATATGAAACAAATCAGCAATATTCTAGTATTCTAGTATTCTACCAGAGCGTGGTGCTTCTCCTTTTCGAGTCGATTCATTTTTGCGACGCCATAATAGAGCTGCAATGTAGACTCTACCATGTAGAAAATAATATTTTATAATTATACTGGCTGACTATGGCATAGATATATTTTTTTAAACGAAACTTCAATTTCGAAGAATACTGTTTTGAAATTCAATCGTGCACCCTACTTCTCGCAATGGCAATTACAAAGTAATTCGCCAATATCAGGCCTGTCTCACTGCACGCTTTAAGCATGAAAATATATCTACGCTGCGCGGCCATCTATAATGCGCTAATTCAGTGAGGTGTTCCCTTGCGCGCTCGAGTTGACGCGCGTCTTACGTTAACAAAAAAGTATTTTTCTGTTATAAGTGTTTAGGCACTCCGATATTTATTTTTGAGTTTCAATTTAGGTATGGCCACTCAAAACCCAGAGGTACTGCATAGCACACGGGTACTTAAATAACAATAGGAATGTCGACTTTTCATTCTTTATTGTTCCTATGGATATCGAAAAAGATATTATTATTTATAGGTATATCTAGATAATTATTTGACTAGCGACCCCACCACAGCTTCGCAGTTTTCGGTTTTTTCGCGTATAATTCAATGACTAAATAATAGTTTAGTGTAAGTAAACCTCCACTCCAGTATATACAGTAATACTGAGTTACTACCTACTAACTAACGCGAGACCAGCATATGTGGTTATTCGTTAAACAGTTAGTCAGTACAATAAAGAGATTGAAAATAGTAGCACTTCCCATTGCCACTCTTTCATTAATAATGCCGTCGCATGTTTATAAATACAAAAAAAATGTTAAACAGAAAATGGTAAGTAAATTATCTGAGTTACAAAGACGTTCACATTGTTATAATCTTAATTTTTCCAGATTTTGCGTATTAACCTTTTTTGCATTGAACACTAATGTTCTTATTATACGCAAATTGCTAGTACATTGCATAACACCTCGGTGTATTCTACTGCCAACTAATATCAAAGAATTAAATTTGCTTTCTCACAACACCTAACCCTTCATTTGGCGCGGTCTTAACAAAGACGTGTAACGGGCTGAGTGATACAGATACTTGCACGCGGATGTAAGGTGCATTTTGATTTACTACGCGCGCTGCATAAATTTTTTTGACGATTGAATCGGTAGGCTAATTTCACGAAGGTCGCTTATGAGGCGTGCAAAGTATTATGAACATTAGCGACTGTGGTTACTATGTCTCGCAAGTTTGCTATCAGAGAATGATCCTTCTGTTTTTAAATTATTATTTATTTTGTGCCAATATCATAATGGTGATCTTAAAGCCGGCCACTAGGTAAAAAAATTACTTCTAATTCGTATTATTTGTTAAAAAATATGTATACCATAGCGAATGCTTCTATTTGGTTCACCCATTTAGACCCAATTTTTCGTTACGTACGTATTATCCAATGGTAATATAATATAAATGTTTGACGAGGTGCAGGGCGCAACGGGGCGTCGTCGCTGCGCGAGTGTTCGGTGTGCTACAGCATCGTACACCCGGGCTGCGTGCCGCCCGGTGGCCAACTCAACGAGGACCTGCCCAACTCCTGGGAGTGCCCCACCTGCACCACCATGGGCCTCAACCACGACTACAAGGTCAGCTCACCTACCATGTGGCCACACATTATCTAATCTATAATGGTATAAAGTCTGTTCCAATTCAACTTTCCATACTCGTACATAATGTTTGGGTAATTTACAATTTGTAATAAAAAAAATCAAAATTTACCTCACAATATATATATTAAAATATTGTAAATAAAAGTAGCTTATTATATTTTATTTATTATATTATTATTATTATAGTATAATTGGATTGTAGCTGACCTAGAATACTATAATACATACAAAATAGAACGGAGGAGTAGGCGGAGCCCGTGTAGCCACTAAATTGTCACTAAAATGTCAATTGACACGTATAATTGTCAACACAAGCTGTGTTTTAACGGTACAATCGTTTACAAATTTCGCATGCAAATTATTTAAAAAATGCCAAATTGCACACTATTTACCAATAAATATGTATTATATATAAAAATATTATTAAATATATTGATTTGTTTCATTTTATAGTATTGACGATATGTTCTCAATATTGATAAGATCATATTTTAAACATACACTGTCAATCAGTATACCCGCTGTTACGCTTTAAAAATATTTTGTTATATTTTCTGTCTGAAATATATATATATAACGATAATATTTCTGTCTCTGTCTTATATGTTTACTTGAACTTTTGGTTTATTATTTTTTATTTTTTCACGTTATATTTATTTCCTTCCATAGCCACGTCATTTCCGAGCGCGTCAGAAGTCCTCAGATCTACGGCGTATGAGCATTGGATCGGATGTAAGTCAACTTGGCCAACATCATAATAATTTACAGGTTTGTATCAACCTCTTATTATAAATATAAACTTTTGTTTTTATACATAACTTACACTTTAAAGATTTTATGGTATTTTATTATCTTAATTTATTATAACAACATATTATATTCTATATATATTGTATTCTTCCACAGAACAAATTACCACCACCTCCACCTCCTGGGCCGGTCAAATCTGAGCCTGGATCAGATAGTGAGAGCAAGAATGATGTTTTACATCTTAAATCTGAAGATGGTGAGATTTTATTCATGCAATGCTTATATTTCAAAGAGGATTTAAATATTCTTATATTAAAGCTAAAAAGACGGGGAAGAAAGGAGTTACAGCTCTGTAGCATTTTAGTAGTGAAGTGAAAATGGTTGATTTAAAATTAAAATTAAATATTTCAAAGATCCGTGAAGGAGACCGTCTACAATGCACTGGGACAGAGGCCTGTGCCCAGCTGTGACGTATGTAGGCTGTATATTTAAATTCAAATTTTCGAGAACATTCACGGTTCAAAATGAGAGACTTTATGCCTATCGACATAAGGTTAATTTTTAATTGTTTACATTTTAGTTTTTCGATAATACATTGATCCTTCTTATTCTGGCTGATACGTCCAAATATATCAAAATATAGATTTTTGGATGCAACTGTCTTAACAATATTATGCTAGGTAAACATATTGATTGCTTACAGAGATAAAGCGCGAAGAGTGCGATGGTGAAGGTGGGACTGAGGAGGAGTGGGAGCCGGCAGCCAAGAAACGCCGCTCCAGCCACGAGGATGAAGCGCCTAAGAAACAGGCGCTACGGGCACATTTAGCTCTTCAGCTTACCCATCACAGCGCAAAGGTATGATTTTGTCTCTCTCCTCCATTAGTTCCAGGTAATATTTATGGTTGCCGACACGAGTCGTGAGCACAGATAAACTGTGATGGGAGGTAGGTACACTGTCGGACAAAATTATTGGGTACCTTTATTATTTCAATTCGTAATTGAATATTTTCGCCGGCTTTTATGAAAATGTTTACTCGAACACATCAACTTTTACTTTAATACAGCAGATATTCGTGTCCGTTATTTTATTATCTACTATAAAGTATTTAATGTATACCTGGTGGTTAGAATTGATTATTTTATTAAGAAGAAGAAAGAGGTGATATGCCTCCCATAAAATCTGGTGTTGCGGTGCGCCGTACAGTAGCTACTGAGACATTAGTCGCCTCAGCAGTCTGTTTATATACGTCTATGATGTTTTTCGCAGTACTTAATTTTTTCATGTAACTAAACAGTGAATAGACCATTTGTCGGATTGTCTATTTAACACCGAATTCTTCCTTCTCTGCATATTTAGACCAAAATCTGAACACTCAAATTATAACAACAAAAATAATTAAAAACAAGAAATAACAAAAACAATTAATAACAAGGAATACACAAACTATAATTAACAACGAGGTAACAAAAACAATTAATGAAAATAAACTAATTAAAAAAGTTATCTCTAAAATTATTGCTCTGAAGTGTACGGAAGCCGAATGATACGTTCGAAACCAATAGATGACGAAAATTGACTGATGAACCAATCACGTTGAACGTCAGCGTGGTCAACGTCGTGTCGACCAATAAAATGTGTGCTCACGACTTATGTCGGAATTATACCAGCCGTAGCTCAGCCGTTAATTATTTTTTACAAAACACGCGGGTAAAGTTGTCAACAAATGCTATATAGCTGGTATTGAGGATACTAGTATTTTTTTTTCAGATACAAAATGTGTGAAAATTTATGCACTTGTATTTATATAAAAGTATAAAATTTCATTTTTCTGTTTACAGAGTGCTCCACTTTAGATTATAAATTAAATTACTTTTGCTAACACATATACACTTGAAATTGTCAATTAATAACATAAACTAACGGAATCACACGTTACTTAGGAAAATCCATTATAAAAAAGACGTAAAAATAATTAGCTAAGATACGCATGAAAAAGCAGAATTTCTATTGATGTGTCGCTTCTTCAATTTTTTAATTTATTATTAATCATAATCTGTAATTACATATCATAGTCTGTAATTAACTAATCTAAAACATGTTCAAACAGAAACATGTGTAGAAAGTTGCCTTGCTTGGGAGGTATTCAATTTATTATAGTCAAACAAATCTAAGAAATCCCTTTTGACGTTTAACATTAATCATTCCGCTACAACTTTGCACAAGCATACTCACACAATTTAAAATAACCTTTTACGTGAATCCGACGAATTATGGAGTTATCTATGTTTCATTACAAAGTGTATAGTTTTTTATCACTAATTTAAATTCGAATCTTTCAAACAAAACAAAATATTAAAAAAATAAAAAGTATCAACTTTTTTACTTGACGTCGTTTCAATGATAATATGTCGCTCAGATCTTACCCTAGTGTTTGGATGATTAAAATTTATTGTTATGCGAATAATCGGCAAAAATATTCAAATAATCGGTAAAAATATTCAAATTATCGAATCATTAATTTTTTTATGTAGTATTTGTTGAACTAAATATTATTAAAATTCCTTAAATTACATGAATCATGAATAAAACAAGTTTACTTTTTTAATTTTTTCAACGTAAATTTGTGTAGGATAAAAAACTCGTATACAAGGCCGCGCTATAAAAACGACTACGTAATTTCAATCTTCCGCCATTTCGGGAGCTTACTGTGCGTTATTTTATGATTTTGTGTTTGTCTTTTTATTTTACGACTCGGCTTTAACTTTTTGGACTGTTTCTTCTATATTCGTTGAAGCATGTGCCCAGGTCTCAAAGGCTGATTGAGTAAAAGAGATAGAAAAATAAAAAAAATGATTATGGATGGCTTTGAAAGAGACATTAATTTAAACTGCATTATTGAAAATCAAATAATAATTAACCTAAATAACAACTAGTTGTACTGAAAGTGATTGAATAAATTCATTTTTAATCCAGTATCAATAAATACGAAGAAACTGATAAATTTTGTGTTTTAAATTATCCGTTTCTAATTTATTTTGGTATTATTCAAACCAAACTGTAAATGATTACCAACTCTAAATAATCGATATCAATTTTTTTAAGAATTGAATATTGTACGTTCTCATTTTTAGGTTGGCATGCTTGGTGCAATAAGTCTGACAGCTGCCAAAATGTATTAGATTTGGTGTACTATAAATTCTTAGATCTCGGATAGAGATTAAGCTTTACAAATAGTTGGGACTTAAAATTCTTCTGTGAAGTGGTAGAGCCATGTTGCAGCTGTGTTATAGTTGTAGCACAAATGGGTCGGCTTGATTGAGGTAGGATCACATTCTCACAGAATACCAGTGTATAATAGCATCTTATACTCCGGCCGCTGAGTTATTACGGATTTGACACATGACGAATTGACAT
Source organism: Parnassius smintheus behrii (assembly GCA_036936625.1). Taxonomy (NCBI): domain Eukaryota; kingdom Metazoa; phylum Arthropoda; class Insecta; order Lepidoptera; family Papilionidae; genus Parnassius; species Parnassius smintheus. Next base: position 38,580 of record JAUPFT010000060.1, on the reverse strand, counting down.
TACTAGTGAAGTGACTGAACCAGTAACCCTAATATCATTTGGGAACAGTTTGTTTTTAAATATTCTAGTGTAGTGTGTAATTAAATAAAATCAAAACAATAATAGTTAAAGACACAGGTTCTTTATTAGGTGGAGTATCCTTGATGGGCGTAGATAATTGGTCGAGGACATATCAAAATAAAACAAATTTGTAAACACTGTTACACATTTTAATGAATAGAGTAGGTACAAGATGTTTTAATAAATGACTACCTATCATTTATTAAAACAATTATTCAGACTCTGAACCAGATTCGCCAGAGCTGTCATCGCTATCAGTCACTTGTATGACAATTTCATTCTCTATAATGGTGTCCACTCTTATATCGCGTTCATAATCTTCTGTTATTAGTTTTCGAGTCTTTTCGACGCCCTTGACCCAATCTTCTTTCGTTATTTTGCTGCAAGCATCTTTTAATAGACCCATCATTTTATTAGTACTGAATGGCGGAGTCGTATTATTACGAGCTGCGTAACCTGTAATGTAAACATTAAATAACGTTAATTTGTTACATGAAATAAACGAAATGTTACACAATTACCTACATGTAAGGGACATGAGATATTTATTTCTTAGTTATGTATCTTTTTACTTATATGCTGAATATTGGATGTCATAATAGTACAAATTATTCATATTCATAACTTATGCGATAAAAAACAATACCTTTGATTTGTGCCCATATTAGCTCAATGGCATTGTACTGGCAGTGATAAGGCGGAATTCGAAGTACCCGATGTCCATGTGCTAGAGCTATCTCATCTACTTCATAACGGACTCTTGATGTTTTATTTTCGCGTACCAACATTACTAAGTCAGACTTTAGCATTTCGGCAGTAGTTTCAATTCCATTTTGGTGTAGCCATGCTACGAGATCAGCTTTCTTGTCGGTCTGAGTAGGCGCTTTATTCACTTGTTTCGAGTGGTATGAAGCGTTGTCCATTATTATGATAGAAGGCTCTGGCAGGCTGGGTAATAACCGATTTTCGAACCAATTCGTAAAAGTGTCTGTATCCATCTCCTTGTGGTAATCGGAAGTACTTTTTGAGGCGAAAACCGGCGTGACAAATTATCAGTCGCGATCCTTTTCCAATTGGAACCTTTGAGGTTGATGCTTTTGTTTCGTCAGTCCAAGAGCGTGACACAGTGTGGTTCGCATTTAACCATGTTTCGTCAACAAAAACGACGTTGTCCCAAGACTCGATTTTTCTGGCTTCTCTTAAAAACTCGCTCCTTTTAATTATTAAATCAAATCTTTCCATTAATATTTTCCTTTTATTCGTTTTTTTATATTCAAACCCAATTTCGTACAATAGTTTTGACAACGCCGTTTTACCGCCTTTAAACAAGCCAGCTTCTTTTAGAGACCAAAAGCAAACGTCTAGTTGAAAAATCGTTCCTAGTATAATAACCATATATGTGGTTTCTTATTGCATCTGCATCAAAAACATCAACACCTGTCACGGGCTTTTGTCTTCGTTTTTTCTTAGGAGTGCGTAAAACATTATCTTCACTTCCAGAAGCACCAAATTTTTCTTTATTTATATTATATAGTGTTTTTGCACCAATTCCAAGAGCTTGTGAAACCCGATCTTTCACTGGAGTGACAGGAATCAAAGGGCCGCCATTTTGTGACTCACGCTCAAAGTAATCCTGTAGCTTCAGTACAAGCTCAAGACATTGACTATTCAATGTTTTTCCTCGTTTCGGCATTTTCAACAAAATTACCAAACACAAACAAAATTAGTCCAATAAAGCGCAACGATAAACAGGAGAAAGCCCAGTCCAAAAAACAACGGTTACACAAGAGAACGTAGTCTGTGCGCACGAGAGTACGGAAGACGACTGAACAGATTAAAATAGCGGTGGTAAGGGTGTTGCCAGAATAGTATCGCCAATTACTTAAAAAAATACACCTATAACATTGCTTAATTGAGGGAGAAAATTATATTTATTAAATGTTGTTTTATATATTATGAATGTTAAAAATTATACATAATCATTTTAATTGTATTTATTTTTAAATCATAGAAAACAGTATTTCTGTCTTTGGATCACACATAAATCTTAAAAATCATAGAGATACTGGCAACACAGTCTAGTTGCTCGAAGGAATAAGTAAAATAAAAATATCCAAATAAAATAAATATCATATCTATTCCAATGAATTCGGACCGAATACTATCAAGCACATCACTATGAAAACTAGACGCACGATGTAACTTTGTACAAGCGCCAAAGAACAAAAAATCAATGTTTTCATATTATTTACAAACTATTTTAAGTTTTGAAACAGAGTTTATTGGAAAATTACTTGATTCTGACATTTTGACATAAAGTTTTATATTAAAGAGAAAATTCTCTTCTTCTAAATCATTCGGCAAATATGTCGCTTGTGCAAGGTTATATCGATTAATTTAAGAATAATCTGTCAAATCGGTAATAACTCAGCGGTCGTACATTAATGCTACTGTTTTGTATGGTGTGTGTAGAGAACTGGAGACCCTCTTTACTGGATACGAGGCATTCTGTTTGAGTTTTCAGAGGTGACAATGCATCTGCATTATGATTATTAATAAACAAGGATAGATTTAGTGTAAGCGCCAGAGCACCCACTTGCTATCAGGTGGGCTGTGTACTTGCTTGTCACCCTTATTTAGTAACAAAAGGAAAAAATTTCATGATACTGGTTTTCCATTTCATTTGTATATTTGTGTCTTGTGCTCTTGCCACGGGGGTATAATTGCAAATATTGCCATAGTTTCTACCTTTGTCGAGAGGGTTGGCAACTGCAGTTTGTTTCATTGTTATGTTGCTGTTATCTGGAAGATGCTGTTGCCCATATCCTGCTTAAGTCTACCTTTGTCGTCTCTTATGACGCCGAATGGAAGATATGGTGTAGTGGATATTCTTATACTGCCACTACATGGTACTGTATGAGGAAGCTCAAGATCACTCAGCGGTCTATAGATAGGGCTATGCTTTGGGTTTATTTTCGAGATATACTTAAAAATAAGGACATCTGTAGTAGAAGCAGAGTAAACGGATAAGCAAACTGAAGTGGTAATGGTCTGGCCATGTAGCTCGAAGAACCGACCACCGATGGGGAAGAAGGGTTTTCGAGTGGCAGCTTCGTACCGGTAGGCGAAGTGTAGAGGGTGGCCCCCCATTAGAAGGGGTGACGACCTGGTAAGACATGCAGGAAATTCATGGATGCAAGTGGCTCAGACAATGCATCTGGCATTCCTTTAGGAAAGCTTACGTTCAGCCATGGAATTGTGAAGGGCTGTAATGATGAAGATGGTATGTGTGTTGAGCAGGCGCTGAAGAAGCCGCTGTACCCGGTGCGTCCGGCGTACGCGGCGTACGGGTCGCCGGGGGGAGCAGGCGCGGGTGGAGGCTCGCCGTGGCTGGACCGCGAAGCCGTGCTGTCCGTGTTCGCCAAGCTCACGCCGCACGAGCTCGCCACCTGCGCGCTCGTCTGCAAGGCTTGGGCCGAGTACTCCGTCAGTCTCATTTATTTATTTACTACCCGATCCCCGCGACTTAGTCCTCGTGCAATTTATTACTATTGTATTTCATGGGCTTAATTTTTTTGTTTTGTAGAAGTAGCCTAAGTTACTTCTTATAACATCAGCTAACTGCCAGTGATTTTCCATCCCATTTGGGAGATTAGCCGGACAAACAGAAAGACTGACAAAAATTTACAACGGTAAATACTTTTCATACACATATAGTAAAAAGCTGTTATTTTGACATGAACGGATAGATGCTTATCATTATCGCTATAGGATTGCCTTAATACGATAGGTAAATAACTAAACATAAGTTATAGTAATTAATTCGGAAATGTGATAGAGCTACACTGCAGCTATCATCATCATAATCATCATCATTACACCCTTCACAAGTCCTCTGCTGAACATAGGCCTCCCCCAAGGTATGCCACAAACCACGGTCCTGAGCCACCTGCATCCATCGACTTCCTGCATGCCTTAACAGGTCGTCACTCCATCTAGTGGGGGTCGCCCTACACTACGCCTACCGGTACGAGGCTGCCACTCAAGAACCTTTTTTTCCCAACGGTTATCGGTTCTTCGAGCTATATGGCCGGCCCATTGCCATTTCTGCTTACTAATCCGTTGGGCTCTGTCGATCACTCTGGTTCTGCTGCGGATATCCTAATTTCTAAGTTTACCACACAGAGAAACCCCAAGCATAGCCCTCTCCATAGCTGGCTGAGCGACTTTGAGCGTCCTCATACGGCCATCAGTGAAGGACCACGTCTCGATTCCGTAGGTCATCACTGGCAACACGTACTGGTTGTACAACTTAGTTTTCAGGTTTTGAGGTATACCTGACGAGAAGATATATCGTAATTTCCCGAACACTGCCCAGCCGAGTTGAATCCGTCGATTGACCTCTTGGTCGAAGTTGGACTTACCTAATAGGACTATTTGTCCCAGGTAAACGTACTCGTCAACAACTTCGAGCTTAGTGCTCCCAACAACTACGAGCATAAGTGTGACATGGACATTAAACATGATCTTTGTTTTGTCCATGTTCATCTTAAGACCTATCCTCCAGCGATTCTGCCATAAGGACTATATCGTCGGCAAATCGAAGGTGAGTGATGTACTCGCCATAGATGTTAATACCGTATTCTTTCCAGTCCAGTAGCTAGAAAACGTCTTCTAATGCAGCGGTGAAGAGCTTCGGGGAAATTACGTCACCCTGTCTTACACCTCTACGGTTGGATAGGTTTCGTACTCTGGTTCTGTACTCGAATAGCCATCGTAGCCCTACTGTACAAACACTTTAGCACTTCCGACAGTCAACTTGGCGCCGCTGAAGAGACTGTAGCACCGCCCAAATTTCGACGGAATCAAAGGCCTTCTCATAGTCCACATACGCCAGGCAAAGTAGCAGATTGTACCCTTCGGAGTTCCGTACAATTTGCCGAAGGGTATGCGTGCGAGACGGTTCGTAATGACTCTCGAAAACAGCACGTAGACGCGGCTTAGAAGGGATGTCGGTCTGTAGTTCTTCAAGAGGGCGTTGTCACCTTTCTTGAAGAACAAGACCACCGCACTTCTGCTCCACGCCTCGGGAGTAGTGCCTCCATAGAGGACGGAATTAAAGAGCTTCTGAAGGACTTCAAGTACCAGTTTTCCACCCGCTTTCAGAAGCTCCGCTGTAATTCCATCCTCGCCCGGGGACTTGCCGTTTTTAAAGTGCTGGAGAGCCATTCTAATCTTCGGATATCATCGGAATAGTGTCGGATAAGACTTGCTCTTGGATGGTTACTCCCATTTGCGTGTAGCTCCAACGATGATGTGTACAGCTGCCCATAGAACCTCTCAATCTCACTCAGAATCTCAGGTGTCTCGGAAGCGATGTGTCTGATGACTGTCACACGCAGTCTTCAGCTTTGACAGTTGGTTGTTACTGACTTCATATCGTCCACTGTATTGTAATCTTCTAGGCACTGAAAACGGTTTTGTAATTCGAGCTGAAAGTTTTCTGGACCCTGGATTAGCGCATGAGGGTGACAGAGCGTTGACTTCACTAGACGAGACCTCTCCCTTAACGTTTAAGTTCAGTGATCACTGAGACATCACTGAACAGTTGGTGTCTGGTCGTCATAATGAAGTCAAATTTCATTTTTTGTCGAACCGTCGGGGCTCGACCAGGTCCACTTCCTGTGGAGCCGTTTCTGGAAGACAGGGTTCATCATAAAGAGTCCCTCTTTCTCCATAAAGTCGGCCAGCTGCTGGCCCCTACGGTTCCGTTGCCCGACTCCAAATTTCCCTAACTTCAGCTCACTGATTTCTCTTGTGCCTAGTTTTGCGTTAAAGTCTCCCATCAACACCGTGTAGTGGGGTTTGGAGGAATGCATGGCTCTGGAAATGTCCTTATATATTTATAAAGTAATAATTTTTATTATTCCAGATGGATCCATCGTTGTGGCGCAACATGTCGTTTGTTCAAGTACGAGTATCAGCAGCACAGCTAGCTGGCATCGTCCGACGACAGCCCTTGTCACTCGGCCTCGAGTGGTGCCATTTAGCCAGGAGACAGCTTGCTTGGTGAGTTTTCTATTAAATGATGAGTAAACCGTAATCCATCCAAGATTCAATCCAGAAACCATAAATCGTGGTGTGATTTTCTCTAGGTTGTCATTTTCTTCTAGTAAATTCGAGCCAATTTCGAGAAAGCATTACATGTATAGTTAAAGTATAGGATTTACTTGATATTCCGGTTTGGAAGAACAGGCATAATGACAAGTAAAAGTGTATAATGAGCGTTCGTTTCAGGCTGCTGGCGCGGCTGCCCACGCTGCGGTCGCTATCGCTGGCCGGGTCGCCGGCGGAGGCGGCGCTGGCGCTGCGGTCGCCCGCGTGTCCGCCGCTCACGTCGCTGGACCTGTCGTTCGCGCGCTGCCTGGACGACGCCAAGCTGCGCGGCGTGCTGGCGCCGCCCGAGGCGTCGCGGTCCGGCGGCGGCGCGCGCACCGGCGCCGAGCCCTCGCGCCTCGCCGCGCTCTCCGTGCTGCGCCTGCCCGGCACCGACATCACTGACGTGGCCATGCGCTACGTCGTGCAGGTGACGTCACCGTTTCACTGGCGCCACGCGCAGGTTAGGTAGGGCGCAGGCTGTTCCCACCGGCGCCGTGTCAACGTCAACAAATTTGATGCTCTCCGGCGCTGAAGTTACGATAAAACGATCAGATACGTCGTGTAGGTGACTTCACCGTTCCAGTGACACGTGCACGTTTAGGATTGGCCGAGGCTGTTCCAACCGGCGCCGTGTCAACGTCAACAAATTTGATGCTCTCCGGCGCTGAAGTTACGATAAAACGATCAGATACGTCGTGTAGGTGACTTCACCGTTCCACTAGTGACACGTGCACGTTTAGGATTGGCCGAGGCTGTTCCAACCGGCGCCGTGTCAACGTCAACAAATTTGATGCTCTCCGGCGCTGAAGTTACGATAAAACGATCTGATACGTCGTGTAGGTGACTTCACCGTTCCACTAGTGACACGTGCACATTTAGGATTGGCCGAGGCTGTTCCAACCGGCGCCGTGTCGACGTCAACAAATTTGATGCTCTCCGGCGCTGAAGTTACGATAAAACGATCTGGTACGTCGTGTAGGTGACTTCACCGTTCCACTAGTGACACGTGCACGTTTAGGATTGGCCGAGGCTGTTCCAACCGGCGCCGTGTCAACGTCAACAAATTTGACGCTCTCCGGCGCTGAAGTTACGATAAAACGATCAGATACGTCGTGTAGGTGACTTCACCGTTCCACTAGTGACACGTGCACGTTTAGGATTGACCGAGGCTGTTCCAACCGGCGCCGTGTCAACGTCAACAAATTTGATGCTCTCCGGCGCTGAAGTCACGATAAAACGATCAGATACGTCGTTCAGGTGACGTTACTAGCGATACGTAGATGTGTAGGACGGAGGCAGGGACAAGGGAGCGAAATTTTAAACAAGTTAAAACTAATTTTTAATTAAGTTCAATAGTTGCTCAAAGTTTTTAACGTCTTTCCATTTTTTTGTCCCGTAATCTCAACATTTTTATTCCAAGCGACATATATTCCGACAATTTGAGTACGTGACCCTCTGTCCCTAGAGCTGCCACTTATGACTTGTAAAAATTTTCATAGTCAGTTTAGCCATAGTCCACAAAAGTCAAGTAAACCAGCCAAACAAAGCTAATAAGTTAGTTAATATGACATTATCATTCTTGTATCATTAGTTCATTAGTCATTACAAAATTACAGCAAGGCACTAAGAATTTCCATAAAACAGTTCTGAGCTAATGAGACTTACTACATGTCTTACCTGGCCTTTTGGATCTACAAAAATAAGACGTAAATAAACTAAATATTAATTTTTTCCAGGCGTTGCCAAAACTTGTCGAACTAGACGCATCTTCTTGCGCCCGACTGACTGACGCAGGAGCGGCACAATTGGCGCACCACTCGCTACAACGGCTTTCACTGGCCGGCTGCAGACTGCTCACTGAAGCCGCACTCGACCATCTAGCAAGATGTCCTAATCTCGTCCGGTGAGTTTGTAACTCTGTTCTAAAACATTTTTAAATAGATTTTCATTGTTATATTTTGTATGAAATGATCTAAGAAAAGAAGTGCCGTGTAGATGCGGCCCAAGATATTCTGTCCCATATACCGTGGGTGTCGTAACAGGCGACTCTTAGAAACGGAAACAGGAAATGAACAGGAACGCAACAATAATTTAATATTTTTATTTTATAATGACCTAACGTTGTTAAAGACTGTTGCATATTATAGGTTTTATATTCAAAAGCTGACTTACAGTCACCAGCTCTTACACTAAAAAAAGACGAAAGACTAAAACTTTTTAGGATTTTTAGTTGTAAAATGTTTATAAATAACATATCATTCTTATAAACAAAAAAGAATTGTTCTGAGGGGTCTACAAAGGTGACATTTGGTTATTGGTTATATCATGTGTTGGTCAGAAACTTCACAGATCACAGAGTACTGAAGTCTGAAATAAGTACTGGAATGGTTCGGTCACATGACACATGTTTACTGAACTCACTTAATTTTTTTTAGCTTAAAATTTTTAAACTCACTTAAAATAATGCATTATCACGCATTTTGAATTTAAAAAATAAAAAGGACAGAATGTTTGAGATTTTTATTAATTAATTTTTCTTCACCATTTGCCTATCTTACTTATTCTGAACCTTCTCTGTAAATTTGGCCGGTTATTGCAAAATAACCCGTATAATATATAATATGTGGAGATAAATTTTGCTCTAAAATGGGTATTTTGTCCACAGGCTGGATCTCCGACATGTACCTCTTGTTTCTACACAAGCGGTGATTAAGTTTGCTGCCAAATCCAAACATAACTTACATGTTAAGGATGTTAAACTTGTAGAGCTGAGGAAAACCTGATCCGATGGCAGCCCTGAGGAAGAACCAATGGCATCTGAGTAAAACAGACTTGGTGATATAGAGTAGAGTGTGACGACAGTATGTTGGTGGCATAGGATAGTGGGACTTACACTACGATTGTCATTGTATGATATTTCAGTACTACAATAGTTCTAGTCTAGTGAGTTTGCAGTGTTGTAGGTAACTGACAGTGGATTGTTTACTCAAATATCTTCTAATGGTAACTGTGACGAGTTTTTAATGTGTGTTATATTGCTATACATACAAGCAAGGTCTCCTTTGCACATTCAAATTAAATCTTGAAGAAAAATCAGGGTAAAATTAATACATCAACATTAGCTCTAACAATTGTATGTATATGTTTTTGAACAGCAACATGTTTACACTACATATCAGAAATACTTTCTATGCTATCAACATACATATATATGCGAATTGTAGATAATGAAAAAAGACTTGAGATCCTATCCTGTAATATTGTTGAAGTGATACAGTTTAAACAAAAATTATATTATTAGATAAAATTGTTCTCATTGGAGAGCCAAAACCATTTTTAGTGAATAAGAAGTGATTGTACATGGATACAATTCTGCAATGACTATATTAAACCAAATATATTTGACCATTGCATAATGGTTTTACTTATGTGACATGTGAAAATAGTTTAGTTTCTTTAAGAAATTTACGATTAAATTGCATCGGCCGCAATTTATATTGAATGCTAATGTGAGTTCTATTATACTTAGCTAACATTTACTTTATAATATACATTATGAAATAACTTATGCGAAATACCACATGCTTCGTTTTAAATAGAATAAATGTTCACAGATGTCTAATGCTATGGTTTTATTTCCATAGAAATACTACTAGCTGAAAGATTTAATCGTTTAGTTTATTATTTTACACTGTATAAAAACAGATATAACGCGTAAATCAGTGTTGAAGACATTTGCATCTGGAGCAATTTCGAATAATATTGCTCTAGTGATTATTACGAGTATGTACAAAAACATTTCAAACCAATATTACTGTTATCTTTACGAAATGATTATAATATGGTAGGGATTCATATAGATTACACCATAAAAATATCTGATTCTAAGTGGTGCATTGATTAGTTAACATGAGCATTAATATTTTACTTTTCGATTTTGCTGAATCAAATTTGCTGCTATTAGTAGTGTCTCGAAATTTTTATTTTTATTTTTCAAATTAAGTTAGATCTATATTAGTTATCAAAAATTTATACAAACGATATTTATTTTACTACAAGAAACTATGACGTAATGTACCGGTATTCCTAATACTCTCTCCGATACATTGACATGAGTGTCGAATGCACGTGGATTTTGTATTGAGTAAAATAAAAAATTAAGAATATGTAAGTAACAAATCGAGAAATGAAATATGTCTAAGTTAATACATATGTCATTGTATCACATTAATAGGTTCACAAAAATAAAGTTAAAAGTAAAAAAGTGTTCTTTTTAAACACAGCTACACGACTACAGAATAAAAAATAAGTAAATTCAGCAAGTGTAGGCGTGGGCCGTGTCTCCTAACTGCGTTTTGCAGTATGCATGTAGAAAATAAATTGATATATCTACTGTATTAATTGTGCCAAGATTGAATAGTGGAATTATTGCTAAATACTTGTGAGTTTAAACAATAAAAGAAACTGATTTCAAATTTCACCATTGCTAACTTGTCCACATATTGTTCTTAACTAGAATGTGATTTCCTTTTGTGTACATTTTACGTACATTATATTTATATTATATCCTAGTTTTATGATTTAACATGACTGTTTGTGATGTGTTAAGTCTGAGTGTGTAGAATAAAAAATTCAGCATAACATATAACAAGTGTGAACAGTATCTTATAAGTATTTTGTGAATTTTTGTGCAGTCATTTACAATACAAAAATGGACAAATATCACAATACTCTAATGTGTATGAGGCTTTATATTATTGCTTAGATCAACAGAGATAGATGGAGCGCTGAGTACATTTCAGTTGACATGGTTTCTTACGTGGTAGAGCCGTGCTGCAGCTAAATTGTGGTTCTAGCACGAATTAGACCGCTTGGCCGGAGTCGGACCATGCTCTCACAGAATACCAGCGTAAAATAGCGGCTTAATGCTGTGAGTGTAGAGAATCGGAGAGCCTTTCTACTGGAAACAAGGCATTCCGTCTCAGTCGTTAGGGGTGACAACGCATCTGCATTTTGATTCTTAATTGAAGATAAATGTAGATGTTCATGGGCCGCATTCACTTACCATCAGGTGAACTGTGCGCTTTTTATACCCTTACTCTATAAAAAAAAACTGAATTCGTATCAAGAAGTCACTATACGTAGCGCTGCATCTATGTTTATTCTCTGTTGCTCTGAGCATTATTGTATATACTTCAGTGACATTTTTTATTTGTCAGTTGGCTAAAAATGCAGTCGAGTAACTTTAGTCAAGCCAAAAATATTTAGTTGTAATTTCTTTTATGTTTTCGGTTTAAGTTTAATCAATTTTCAGCAATGTGTTTAATCATACAATTTCATTTGTTTAATGAAGCACATTATTTTTTTCTGCACAATCAACGCTATTAGAAGTTATTAATTTTATTGCATGCTGTTGCATAGATATATATTTTATTTGTTATTAATACAATATTTTTTTCTTCAAGCAGTCTTTGGAAAGTTCAAGGCTTTTCTTTATATTGACTAAAGGTTCATAGAAATAAAGTATGTGACCTTAACAATCCCAAGTATTTTCTTTTATAATTTACATATATTAAAAGGTTTGGTGCAGATAACGTTTTGGTCCTAAGCTTTTTAATAACTCATGCATATTGCATGCCTTAAGCGCAATGCGCGTAGGTATGTTCTACTAGTGCCTAAAATTCAAGAATCCAACGTTTTGTCGCTTTAAATCGGGCCCAACAATTAAATTGAACATATAAATAATATAAAAATCACATTGTCATAAAGATATGATTGTAGAACTTCATATTTTTTATCGATTTAATTTCTGTTTTTACGTTAACAAAAGAGGTTTTAGTGGCTTACGGTGTAGATTTATCACGTCCGCATGGAGTGGTAAATACGACAACTTTTGTAAATATCAATTGTTCAACTCAATCTATTTTTGAACCTATTCATTGATCATGTGGGAATTTATTTTTATTTATTCGACCTCGGACGCCGTCGCGAGTGGGTTAGGGTTACTGTATCGTTTATTTACAGCGGCTCGTGATAAAAATATCGATCGCTGTAGAAATACAAAATATTTCAAAAACTAAATTTGATTAAAAATGTTTTCAATGAACAATAGTAAAAAAAATTTGAAGATCAATAATAACATAGTAAAATTTAAAAAAAAATCTATTTTATGAGAATTTTTTTCTACATTATTTGACAATCATATGAGTCGTGCACTTTTAGATTTTCGAAACGTTTTTTATTGACATTTGACATAAAACTATCGGAAATTTAAAAGTGATAGTAAGATGGTATTTGTGAAAACTTGTGTGAATTTAAAAATACTTTAAAAAAATTGACGTATAACATGAGCGCTTAAGGCATGCACATTTGGGTTTACTAAAAGTTTTTTTTACGTTATTCAAATAACATTTAACACAAATATCGAATCATTATTTTAATACATTGAAAAAAAGGAGTTTCCTTTTTTTATACAATCATATTGTTAATTATATTATTATTGTCGTAGCAAAAGGGTAAGCAAAGAAAAATATCAAATCAACATGTTTGCTAGTTATTTCAAAAAAAATCCCATTTTCTTAAACTTTTCGTTAGGAGACTAACGAAAAGTTTAAGAAAATGGGAATTTTTTTAAATCATTATTTTAATACATTAAAAAAAGACTCCTTTTTTCACACAGTCATATTTTTAATTATATTATTATTGTCGTAGCAAAAGGAATCAAATTAACATGTTTGCTAGTTATTTCAAAAAATTCTCATTTTCTTATACTTTTCGTTAGTATAGGAAATTTAATCTTTACAATAATTTGTTCAATAACTTTTTGGTAACCAAAATTTAAAAGCTGCTTTCAAATAAGTATAAAGCATATAATATTTTAACACATTCCGAAATTGAAGGTTTAATTCTAAATAAATAAAGTAATCTTTAATGTTAAAATAATTTATTCTTTTAAGTGTTTTGAAGTCTTTGATTTTTTATTAAAAGTAAACTTTATCAGTTATTAGATCGTATATTGATAGCTATGACAATACTTAAACAATCACTAACACTACTCTTTTTTACAATGCAAATTAACTGGTATTGTTAAAAGGAGTTACAGCCTATATATTATGTTCCACGGCTGGGCACACGCCTTTCATATTTGAGCCAATTAATTCTCTATTTTCCTCTACTCTAATAACCCATAGAAAAATGAGACTCGCGCAGCAGTGAGACGTATATGGATTGCTATTTTTGTTTATTTGTTGTCAGTTAGCTTTATACTAAGCTTTATATTAAGTTTAAAACATAGTGTATAATCGGGATCTCGGAAACGGCTCCAACGATTTTCATAAAATTTAGTGTCCAGGGAGTTTTGGGGATAATAAATCTATCTAGCTAGGATTTATTTTTAGAAAATGTCTTTTTGTCCGTGTTTTTACGCAATGAAAAACTGCTACAATATCGTTAGATTATGAAGGTAAATTTTGACAGATTGTTAATGATTATAAATAGCTTAATTTGTATAATGGTCGGTCACAGAATCGTAAAACCCCGGTTCGAGCTCAGACCGAGCGACCACTTTTTTAATTTTTTTTCAAGTTCCTTTCTTTTTTGAGAAAATCTATTTTTTCGAGCTCTTTTTTTAGTATTTTTTTAAAAACACGAAAATTTAAATTAAAATAATTGCACTCATGATTTTTTTATTCAAGTAACCAGTTCCGTTTTTTCTGTTATGTCGCTAAGATCAAAAAATATTATTTATATTTCATCAGTATGTAATTTGTATCTAAATATAATTTCCAAAACACACGAATTAAAAAAAATCGAGCGAAAAATACCGAGCAAAGCTCGGTCAACCAGGTACTATATATGTATATATATATATATATATATATATATATATATATATATATATATATATATATATATATATAGCATTCTTTATTAATTATCATATATATTTATAAACGACTTAGTTTCTTTATAAATTTAAAAATAATTTCGTTTTAGCACCTATAACTTAAAATTTTTCAACTTTTTAAATTTTTTTAATTTCAATTTTTTTAAAATTTTTCACTTCAACCCATATTTTTTGGCCAAAAGTGGTCTTAGTAGCTCGCTGCTCTTTGACAGACTGACTCAACAACACAAATCTTTTAAAGAAGAATAATTTTCTGTTCCAGTTTAATTTTGTTTACTTGAGAGCACAGTTTCGTGTTTTTTATCGTCTCTTAAAAAGGGAAGTGTAGCAAAAGAAGAAGCAGAGACGACAGTTAAGACTGAACTGCTGACCTTTACTACATTTTACTTTGCGCATTTTTGTGTCTGTTTTGTTGCATGAGGTGAAGAGAGCGAGATTCAGATCGTGCTAATCTGCTCGTTGCTTAAGATTCTATGATTGGTACAAACACCATACAAGTATGCCGTATAGGTAGGACCACACTGCACCTGTATTTTAGTTATAGCACAAATTGGTCGACTGAAACTAAGGTATTATTAAAAAAAGTGCAACAGTGTAATTATAATATAACAATCAGTGCAACATAGTGTTGCCCGCTTACTACAATTGGGGATTTGTCTGCTACAGTTTATGAATAAACATTATACAGGTTTCATAACTTGTTTACCATCCAGGACATTATCGCACCTAATGTTTGGTGGGATTTTTGTCCTAAGTAGTCCTAATACTGATTAGAAAAAATCACAAGCAAAAATAAGATATTATTAAAAAAAGTGCAACAGTGTAATTATAATATAACAATCAGTGGTGTAATTATAATATAACAATCAGTGCAACATAGTGTTGCCCCCTTACTACAATTTGGGATTTGTCTACTACAGTTTATGAATAAACATTATACAGGTTTCATAACTTGTTTACCATCCAGGACATTATCGCACCTAATGTTTGGTGGGATTTTTGTCCTAAGTAGTCCTAATACTGATTAGAAAAAATTACAAGCAAAAATAAGATATTATTAAAAAAAGTGCAACAGTGTAATTATAATATAACAATCAGTGCAACATAGTGTTGCCCTCTTACTACAATTTGGGATTTGTCTACTACAGTTTATGAATAAACATTATACAGGTTTCATAACTTGTTTACCATCCAGGACATTATCGCCACCTAATGTTTGGTGGGATTTTTGTCCTAAGTAGTCCTAATACTGATTAGAAAAAATCACAAGTAAAAATAAGGTATTATTAAAAAAAGTGCTACAGTGTAATTATAATATAACAATCAGTGCAACATTTGTCCTGGGTGGGAATCGAACCCACGACCTCCGGCATAGCAGTCAGGGTCACTAACCACTAGACCAACAGGCCTGTCAGTATTAACTAACACATAATTTCTTTCTTTTGATAGGTATTGAAGTTGTGAAAAATTTTGGAACAACTTCGTACTTAACTGCTTACCTTTATTTTCATAATTAATAAATTTACATTGACTGAATAAAAAACTGCATTTTGCCTTATTTGTATGTCAACAGACTTTTAATAATAAAAATGTATACAAAAAAAAAAACTAAATTGTCAATGGTATTTTGAATGAGGATCATACCGATAAGTGGTGTCAAAAAAAGGTTGGAAAGCCGCCTATACCTAGTGTATCATATTAAAGAAGTTACAATTTACGTAGGTATTTAATAAGTGAATAACTATGCACACACAAAATATGTTGTTTTTAATGGATACTCGATTAAACTGAAAATTTGCAGGACTACGGTTGTTTTTGTTTTCGTTGTCAAGCGTTTATTGAGCTTCTTCGACATATTGTAATCACATTATTTTATGCCCATGTGCAATGTAAGTTCTAATGAAATATTTTTTTTGCTTAGAATGGATTGTCTCAATTTTCAATCAATTGCTGATCTCAGTTACTAGGCATTACATTTTTATCTTGAGCATTTTTTTCTTGTTCACATAGTGTGATAATTTTTTTCTAGAAAATTTTTGTACAATAAGTTAAAGAGCTGCATTTGCGAAAAGAGTACACAAATCTTTAACCGCTATTTGTCTACTAAACCGTTTTTTTCATTCTCTGTCAAAAGTATAAGTCAGTAATAAGATTGTGTGCACTACGCGGTTCTAATGTGTAAATCAAATTTTTTTTTTTTATAGAATAGGCTGACAAACGAGCACACACTCCACCTGATGGTAAGTGGTTGCTGCGGCCCATAGACATCTACATCTATCTTCCATTACAAATCAAAATGCAGATGCGTTGTCACCCGTGAGGACTGAGATGGAATGCCTCATTTCCAGTAAAAAGGGTCTCCGGTTCTCTACACTCACCATACGAAATACAGCAGCATTAAGCTACTATTTCACGCTGGTATTCTGTGAGAGCGTGGTCCTTCCCCGGTCGAGCCGACCCATTCGTGCTACAACTATACTACTAATATAACTGCAGCATGGCTCTACCACGTAAAGAATTTAACCATTTCACTGTCTCATGAGTCATATATGAACATTTCGATTGTTTGACTATTGTGTCTATTTCGCGGACAGGGAAGTTGTTAATAATATTGATTATCTTCATGAACTTGTTTTTGCTATCGCTGTCAAAGTAAAACTTATTTAGGCTTAAAATGGATGCTAGGATAAAACATTGTGTGCCTCTGTGTATAGTCGGTTAATTTAAAACAAACTTAAAATCATTAGTCACACCAGTGTTAATCTGAACGGTGATTGAGTAATGATTTTATTGATAGAATTTACTCTTAGTGTATTATAGATATTATCGAGATGCCTCATGCAAGTAATTTTAGAACCAGACTTGTACTGCGTGACAAGTAATTATCAGACCTGTAAGACCAGACTTGTAATGCATTGGACGGCGGTTCTTATCAACCTTAGATTAGCAACAGATGGTGATATTAACATGATTTAAAAGCGAAGTTTATGTATAGTTCATAATTGGACGAGATGAGAATCGTGAGATTGTATCATTGGTTACCATAAGCACTTAGAGTATTTGAAATAAATATTTACATTGAAAACTCCAATGCTGTCTTTATTTTAAAACTTTTTTAGACAAATAGTGGCTTGTTACGTAAGTTCCTATATTTTTGAATTTGCGCCGTTACCTTGTTGAAGCCATAATCTTTTAGTACGTACAATTTTGATTTTGAGATGATTGACAGTCAAACAATGTGGGCTGATAATCTTTCGCTCACCAGATGTCGCCTGTTAACAACGAGGTGAAGTTTTTTGTTACAAAATGTCGTTTAATTGAGAAGTTCGTTTTATATAAAATTTATCAGTTTCTAGAGAAGTTAATACACAAAACAATACCTGAATGGTTCGCTCTTTAATTTTCTGGACATTTTTTAATTTTTCTACTCTTTTTTTAATATTCTGTGGTTTGGTTTATTTTTAATGTACTTACCTCATATTAAATATAACTTATAGTAAAGAAAGAAACATTAACCTTTACATTTTTCGAACAAATTATCTTCCCGCTATGAAATCTCTCAAATATTATATTACACCTAATCGTAAGTGACGGTGCCCTGGTGGCAGAAAAATTTGTTGATGCCTTCATTTTTATTCAATAAAATGATTTTCCTATATAATTGAGTAGATAACGCTATTAAAAATAAATTTTTCCTTTAAGGAAAATATTATTTTAATTTATTATATTAAAATTTTGGCTTTACATGTCCAAAATATAAGAATTGTAATATTTATACATTATAAAATTAAAATTTTATCATATATTTTATGGCGCACCTGTGGTTGAAAATTGTCATATGAAATAAATCACTTGCCGTGAAATATTTTTATTTATTTCATTTCGTTTGAAGTTTGAAGGTTTCACTTTTACCGCGGATGAACTGCACACACATCAGTAAAATCTAATAACAAGTAACCTTATTTACGAAGTAAAAAGGCGAAAACGGTAGAGTAATGAGTGTGAGTGGTATTATAGGCGCATCCACCCTACTTACAACTACAATTTTCGATGGCATTTAATAACGCTTCTTGCAGGAACAGATCTAAAGTTTGGAGGGGTCAGAGACTGCAGACTTTGTCGCATTAGTTTATGACAACATTTTCAAAAGAATAGGCTATTCTTCTTCCTCTTCATCATCGACTTGTAAAAGTATACTGCATGCATGTTATGATCTCCCCCATTGTAGGGCGTGTTTCTCATAATTGTCAAGGTAGGCAGACAGGTGGTAAATAGTTGCAGGCAGGTGTTAAAGATGGTTAATATAAAATTTAACTGTTAAAATAAACAGTTAAGAAAATTAACAAATTTATTAAATAAATAAAATAAACGACAATATTAAATAAAATAATTATTACATTTTATCCAATCCATCCAATGAAAATCCGCCAGTTTACAACTGGAGGCCATCTAGCGTCCATATTACGTACCATCTTGAGAGCCAAACAAGGTTTGTTCGATAAAATGACTTTCCTATATAATGGAGTAGATGGCGCTTTTACAAATAAATTTTTCCTCTTAAGAAATTATTATTTTGATTTATTATATTAAAATTTTTGGCTTTAGATGTTTAAAAATAAGGACTGTAACATTTATACACTATTAAATTAAAATGTTATCAAATGTTCATGGCGCAATTATGGTTGAAAATTATCATATTAACTTTCATTCTTCATTTCTTCTTCACTTTTATATTAAATAAATCATTTGTTGTGAAATATTTTTATATAGGTAATATTACGTAGGTATTACATTTCGTTTGAAATTTGAAGGTTTCACTTCTACCACGAGTGAACTGCACACACCACACGTGTTGTCTTTTTCTTTTCGTATTCAAACTCAAAATACCTAATGAGACTTTTAATGTAAAATGCTGTTACGTTCCAGCTACTACTATAACAACAGTTATTCCACGATAATATGTTAGTACTCAGTATAAACTACGATATAATTTCTTTGTGGTATTATAGTTTGTCTTTTCGTATTATAATACGTACCTATTGTTCATTAATACATTACACATACACAAGCAATTATTGGCAACCCTCCGGAAAGCGGGGGAGGGAGGTTGAGAATGCTCATAGCATACCACGCAGCCGGCTGCGTAGTTATGTGGTGACTTTTACCCACTAAACTCAACCTTTTAGGAATTGGCTTAACGATCTGACTAGAGATCTCTAAGCCGTATACGAATGCGACCCCCCTTGGCAGAAAGGAGGGCGCAAGGCTTCCCCTAGCCCATAGATAATATATATACCAGAGATAGATGTGCCGCTCACATTTCAGTTTTTGAAATAGTGTACCCAGCACGCTAGATGACGCTGTAGACTTTAGTAAAACGCGTCTTGCGGTAGGTATCGCTAGATGGCGTATTTTATGCAAGAACTATGCTGATTATTTACGAAATGTACAATTTTATTATCAATGTTTATGTTATTTACTAGATAATTATTGGATATAAAAGTAAGGTTACAAAAAAAGTTACCACCGAGTTACCACCGAGCACGTGGTAAATCACCAGATTTCCAATCGATCAATTTCATCGATGGCGGCGGGGATCGAACCACGGATACATATGCGTGCTGTGAAATTTACAGTGAGAACTATACAATTGAGCTACCTAAAACAGACAAAAATGTCTAATTATTGGATATGTCCAATAATAATCCCAAATCTCTAAAAGGAAATTTTGTAGATAACACTAATAAAACTTTGCCTATTTCACATAAGATTTTTTTTATATCTTATTATGATTTTCTCAGCAGAGGAATGTAAAGTCGCAAAATATTTTCGTTTTCTGAGCCATTGTTTTTTTTAATATACTTTATTTGTGGTTCTTCAATCAATTGAGATTGAATTATTAAACAATCTTCATCTATGAATGAACACAACACCGATGGATATTCACTGGACCTTTTTAATAGTCTATTCTCTTTCTAAAATATAATTGAGTAGTAATATAGTATATAATGTAGTATCTTACACATGTCATTTCTTATATATTTTATACACTTATGAACTAAATACTCAGCAACATAACTTTTAATTAAATTTGAAAGAACTGTGAACGAATTTTATTAAAAATTGCTGTGATGAATTGTCAATTCAAACTTTTTGTTAATGTGGATTCTGGATCATTAGGTAAGAACCCCAGTTTTGTGTAACGAACGCCATCTTTACTACGCTTAAGAAAACTATCCTACAAGTTTATGTACCCCGCTCACTGGAGGGCAGAACTTTCTATGCTTATTTTATTCTTGTGAATTTGTATGGAAGTTTCATCCCACTGCCGTAGCCCGTAGATTGTATTTTAACTGCACTGTCATTGCGCTTTAAAGGAACTCTAAATCGCACTATTAAAGTTTTAAACTCTTTAACTATATATAAAATAAGTTTGTAGCATAAATCACCGGAAGGACGGAGGCCGCTGCACGGGCAGAGAACCTGCTCGGCGGGGGGACTCCTTTATTGTTTACACAGGTACACTTTTTACCTCCACTTCCCATAGGGTTGATTTTCTTTAACCGGTTATTCCATCGTGTGGGGTGTCATTGGCTAGGTATTTCAAAAATATTGAAACACTTTTTTGGTTCAGGTTCAGGGGTCCGTATATTTAGCTTAAAAGTGGAATTTATATAGTGTCGTTTGCCACCTGAACTCAACTGAAAACTTATTCGTCTTAGCAGACAGAGAATCCTATAGGCAAAGTGATATCTTTTGTCGCAGTCCCACTATAGAAAGAGCAACTTACGCCGATGACGTGTAAAGAAATGAGAAAGAACGATGAGATTTTTTGTTTCGCTGAGCGTGTCGCTTTTTTCAATATTTATCAAAGTACTTTGATTACGTTTCTCTGTCTACGACTTTGATCACAGAGTACCTTTGTATAAACCACAGAGTACCTTTGTATAAACTGAAAGTATAAACTGAAACTTTGATCAACAAAGTTTGACAGCTAACGTGTAGCGCGGTAAATTCTTTGTATAAAACACTGTTTTATGCTAAGTATTTAATATTATATTTTGTTGTGAACAATTTAGACGTAGTATTCCAACTATTTTTATTTAAAACATGGTTCGGTGTAGTGTTTTAGGGTGTAAAAGTGATAGTGGAAGGAAAATGTCGGGATTGTCTTTTCATTCGTAAGTATACCACTCTATCGGTTACTAGGCATTCTGTAACATTTCATGAAATGCATATATTGTGTATAATGTATTCTAGACGTAAATTTATCTTTAAAAAAGTACAAAAATAACAATTGCAAATTTTAACCTAAAATCTTCGGTGTGGCCAACTTTTCTATAAACTATTACCCACTATCATAGGAAATGATAATATCTGCATACCGGAGGTATATTATCCTAAGTTTTTTCGACATTCTATAGGAGAAATCTTTGAACATTAAATTACACTATTTTGGATGGTTTTGACAGTTCTGCATCTTTATTTATGTGGGATGAAACTAAAGCTCAAAGGGGTGGCAACGAAATAGCTTCAAGCATCTTAAACTGGGCATCTAAAAACATACCGGATATTGAATCATCAGATATTGAACAAATGACCATACGGTGAGATAACTGTTAAGGGCAAAATAAGAATATTTATGTTGTCATGTGCATGTTTTTCCTTCTTAAAAAGTTTCCTCAGTTCAAAGTTATAGAACTAAAAGTTTTAATAAAAGGACACACACATATTTAGAGATAATATTGAGAGAAAACATAAAAACTTACCTACACTTATAATTAGGGCCCGGAATAATATGAATAGAAAATATAAAAATATGTACATATAACATGGACTTAAAATCGTAAAATATGGGAAAAATATGTGTAATAAAAAATAACGACATTTTACAATAAAACAATTCTCTATTAAGAAAAACCAAAAAAAATACAATTTTACTTAGCTTCTGTTTCATTATTATTTGAATTACAGTATATAACTATGTGTTTCCTTAAATTTTCAAAATTAAAACCCTTTCCGTATGGACGAAATAATGCTTTGTACTGGCTGAATGATTTTTAAACATCACAGGATGTGATTGGAGCATATTTAAATTTGCATAATTCTGCAAGTGAGTATGGCACATTTATGGTGCCTTCTAATGTTCGACACAGCATGCTGTTAATTTTATTTAGGGTATGGAATCCTTTGTTTTATTCCAGCCCGTAGATTAATTTTTGCCTCGCTACTTCAGCAATGGGACCTTCCGATTCCAAAACTTACTTTCAATATTTGCGATAATCTTCAAATTATCATTTAAAGAAGTGGAAGAATTTTCGAGTGCCTTTCTCTATCTGGTGTGATAAAAAGTATTAATTGCTTTTTATGTAAAGCAAATCGTTACATAGTGTCATCTTGGAGAAGTTCTTATGAGATTGAAATATCAGCAGCTTCATTTTTCAATTAAAAAATAAGAGTTTTGATTTCAAGTGTAATACCGGGCTTAGTATTCAATTGCTGTCAGCCTAGTTCCCCAGCGGTGCAGCAATGGCTCTGGCGGTAAAGAAATGTCGGGATACATCTCTTTAAATTTTGAGATCCCGTTTGGTGCTTTCAAAAAAAATTTCTTACTTTTAATGTTTAATAATAAACTGTCAACCTTTTTAAACTGACTTCACCTAATCTTTTTATACGATGAGCCAAGCACTTCACATGAATAATTTTTGGATACAAAACTTGTAGGGCACCTGCAGCTTTTACTATATAAGGAGCAGCATCGCTAAGTAGCAAGAAAACTTGGTCATGTTTAACTAAAACTAATTTTTAGGCACTTCACAGAGCTGCTGATCCATCTGACATATAATAATGAAGATATGGATAAATTTATTAAATGTCTTGTAGAATATGGATTTATATTTGAAATATGGAAAAATATGGAAAATAGAAATTGCATTTTCTTGATCAAAATATCACATGATTAAAAGATTATAAGAAATCATTACAAAATATCACAATTTATGTAGAAAATATATTTAAGAACAAAATGTGACCCTACTTATAATATTAACACCTTGGGACTGACAACAATTTATTCGGCTATGTTCTTATAAATATACAGTCAACAACATGGAACTTGAAGATTTTAAAATTTTCAAGATTCCCTTTATTAATAGAAAAGTAAATATTGATAAGGAACCATTTCAAATTTTAAAGTCAGTTACATGATTAAATGAAACATGATTTTTATTGTACCTTGAGAATCAGGACTTAGGATATTCTTTTATTACATGTAACTTATAAACAAAACCGGCCAAGAGCGTGTCGGGCCACACTCAGTGTAGGGTTCCGTAGTTTCCCGTCTGTCACAATAAGTGTTCCCACTTATGAGTTTAAAGGTGAGTATCCATTATGTTCGCGCTCCAGCAGCGCTCCGCGTTCCTGCAACTGCTCCCGGTAGTGGCTACGTGCGCGAACATGGAGCGTGCAACATTGCACGCTCCGCGGCAGGCGCTTCGACTTTCCATCCAAGTTCAAAATGATTTTCCTAGAAAGTCCTTATAAAGTTCTACTTTTCAGATTTTTTTCATATTTTCTAAACTTGTGGTTCAAAAGTTAGGGGGGGGGGGACACATTGTTTTTTAATTTTGGAGCGATTATTTCCGAAATTATTGACATTATCAAAAAATAATCTTAATAAACCCCTATTCATTTTTAAATACCTTTCCAACAATATATCACACGTTAGAGTTGAAACGAAAAAAAAAATCACTTCCCACTTTACATATAGGGGGGGCTACCCTAATAAAACATTTTTTTCCAATTTTTATTTTACCACTTTGTCGGCGTGATTGATACACATATTGGTACCAAATTTCAGCTTTCTAGTGCTAATGGTCACAGAGATTAAGCGAGGACGGACAGACGGACAGACAGACATGGCGAAACTATAAGGGTTCCTAGTTGACTACGGAACCCTAAAAATGATCTTTAGTGTTTAGAGGTAGCATGCCCCAAGTCCATTATTTAATTAATTAATTACATTTTTATTAATATCTTGTAATTAAAAACTACCAATTAACCTACTTTTAAGCAACAATTAAATTTTTATTTAGAACTTTACACAATTGTGTAGTAAAGTGACATATGTGAGTAATGTTCAAATTGAGATCTGATTGTAAAATGTGTGCAGTGTACAATTAGCTTAATGTGACTTATGATCATTTGCCTCCGGTGTACAGATATGTATTCTGCAGTGTCTATTAATTAAATATCTGAAAGATTTAATGGTTTGTTGCAGTTCTCGTGAACATGATAATTTACATCGGAATTGGATTGTAGCTACAGGACAAACAGATTGGACACCAAAACCGTCATCAAAAATTTGCAACAGACATTTTAAGGGTAAAATGTTAATATAAACAAAAGAAGAAACTTACCTACTCTGTTACCTTGTGCTGTACCAATTCTGGTAAATATTCAGTTAATGACATATTAGTACTATCTAGTACAATTATCTTGGTAGTTGCAAGCATTATTTTGTTCATTTTAATAGCAATAAATGACTGAGACAGGCTTCTTTTAGACTCTGAACGCGATTCAAGTTTTAAAAATCAATATTAAAACTTGAATCTCGTTCAGAGTTTAAAATACCAAGAACTTTAAATTCAATTTTCTGTAAAAAGCATCTTTCTACACCTATTTTGTATTAATTAATGTTTTAAAGATAATTAACTTTTAGGAAACAAAAGCCTGTATTCCAACATCTTCCTCCATCAATTTACATGAAGAATCACTTATGGAAATTGATAATAATTAATGCATTCGTCTAAGTAGGTGAACAATATTAAATAAAAATAATATTATTTTTCCTCGACCCAATACAAAATTGAAGGATTATGTGGACAAAGTTTTAAACTAGCAAATAGTTATAAACAATTAATGAGCATTTTAAAATAATAAAAAATCAAATGAACTTAGGAACTGATGCATATAGTTTTAAAATACAATATTAGTTGCAGTACTTAGATAAGATTGATTATTTTATATATTATATTGAAAACTAGGTTATTCTATGCAAATTTATTAAAAAAAAAAACAATGAAAATATGGATATAATACCTACACTTTTGTTTCCTACAAACCATATTAAGATTAGTTAAGAAGAACTTACAATGGCTCTATGTGGTAAAAAAATAAAAATAACATTATTTATATGAAATAGTATTATTATTTAAAAATAGGTTTGCCACATGCATGTTCTTACATACTATTTATTAATTACTATTTTTATTTTCTTCTTAAAAGTTTTTCTATGCGGCCAAAATCTGTCACAATCTAAAAATGTGTGAATAAGAACTTCTACACTACCTTTTTTACCACAGTCTTCTGTGTAAGTGCAAAAATAAGACCTGTGGCCATCTCTACTAATGATATGGTTACCTTTATTATAAAACCATATTTGCCTTAAATAAAATGCTTTTGATATGGGAATTTTAGGTAGAGGCTGAGTTTGTTGTATGTCAAAACTGATTTATATTTATTTTTTCCACTAATACACATGTCTCTTTCTTGTTTTTGCAACGAAAACGCTCTTTTGTAGTTATCAGTATGCTCTTCAGTGTGTGTATTAGAATAGCATTTGTTGCACACATCAGTTTTAGGTTGTTTATATTAAAGACAAAATTTTGTATTGAATATATTTCTAAAAAGCACCTTCCTACACCTATTTTGTATTAATTAATGTTTTAAAGATAATTAACTTTTTTTTAGGAAACAAAAGCCTGTATTCCAACATCTTCCTCCATCAGTTTACATGAAGAATCACTTATGGAGATAAAAAAAAATTATTTAAACATTCATGTAAGTAAACAATATTACATAAAAATAATATTAGTTTTCCTCGACCCAAAACATAATTGAATGGTTAAGTGGACAAAGGTGTAAACTAGCAAATAGTTCTAAACAGCTAATGATTGTTTGAAAATAATAAATAATCAAATGAACTCAGTACCAAAGCATATAGTTTTCAAATACAATATTAGTACCAATACTTAGATAAGATTGATTATATATATGTTGAAAAATAGGTTATTCTTTGTAAATTTATTAAAAAAACAATGAAAATATGGACATAACACACCTTTGTTGTTTCCTGTAAACCATATTAAGTTTAGTTAAGAAGAACTTACAATGGCTCTATGTGGTAAAAAATAAAATAACATTATTTATATGAAATAGTTTTATTATTTATAAAAAAGGATGCCACATGAATGTATTTACATACTATTTATTAATTACTGAGAATTTAGAATATTTAGTTAAAACCACCGAAACTCCTGCTCAATATACTCAAGTTGTGTTTTTATACCACCAATTTTAATATACATTGAATACATCTTTTTAACAGAAAGTAATGGATTTTAATACTGTTTGTAGATATTTTGAGTAAGAGAATAATAAGAACTTTCAGATGGAAAACTTCTAATATGATAACATGTACTGTTTAGGACTAAATTTACAATAAAATACGGATTACGTAGCAGGCAGTTTAATAGATCAAATCAGACTGACAATTCTTTCCCTACCAGTTTATCTTATTATGTTATCACATTTTTAAAACACCACAGTTCCCTCGACCAATAGTAAAGAATTATGTAATAAAATGTAAATTATACTTTATAAATAGGATTCTTATTTATAGTAGAATGGACACCCCTTGTATGCTTTGAAATTTCTACCACTATTGGTATGGTCGAACGGTACCGTTTAGGTATCCTAAGGACGGATCATAAGCCCTTACTAACCATTTTCGGAAACAAAAAGAGTATAAGTACCTGACATGGCGGCTAATCAGCTTCAACGTTACGCGATCTTTTTATATGTTTATAATTTCACATTAAAGTATGGTAGAAGTGACAGGAATGCGGCTGATTTCTTATCACGGTCTGTAAATCAATTACAGAAATATCAATTATTTCTGTACTGTATTTTTACAGACCGTGATTTCAATTCATAATGAATGCTCAGATCTTTATAAAACATTGTATATTGTATGTATTTATAGATAACTCAGTTTTAAGACCAATAACTGTGGAAGATATAAAAAAAGAAACATCCCGAGATAATCTTTTAATAAAAGTGTTAAGAGTTTATGCTTAAAGCGTGACCTAGAAAAGTGTCAGATTCGTTATTAAAGCCATATTTTCTTTGTCGGTCTAGAGTTAGCTCTAGAAAGTGGTTGTATCCTGAGGGGCCACAAAGTAATCATACCAACAATATTCCGCGAGCAGTTATTAAACGAACTACATTCTTCACCCTTTGGCGTGGTAAAAACAAAAGAGCAGGCCAGAACCTGGATGTGGTGGTCACATATAGATAGGCATATTGCGGAAAAAGTAGAGCCGTGTTCAGTTTGTAATAAGTTTCGATGCGCACCTCCGCGCGCACCTTTACCTTCTAGGCCCTACGCGGCACAGGTATGGGATCATTTTCATATAGATATTTTTTCGTTATATGGTAGGAACTTTCTAATTGCAGTCGACGCATATTCTAAGTGGGTAGAATGCTACCAACTTACTAGTCCAATAGTGAGACTATTACTTCGTGACAGAGCCTTCCAATTGAGCCCAGTTTCGTCAGGTTTATAAACGTTTTCTAGAGCAAAATCTTCTTGTTTCAATACATCGCATAATTTGATTTTGAAAGAATCAGCTGCTTAACAATCAGCAGATAGTTTTTCTCCTTTTATTTGAAGTTCACGAATGCCAGTCTTGACTTAAACCGTTTTAACCAGCCCGTACTTGCTTGAAGGTTCGACGGCCCTCCAAGTTTTTCATTAAATTTATTGCTTTTTTACATAGAATGGGATCAGAGATATGTTCTTCTTGTGATTTTTTTTTGTGTAAATCACTTGTAAACAGCGTCATCGAGATCGGTGTTCGTGGCGAGCTTCATAATTTTACGACTTGTGGATCCATCAGTAAAATCAAGCTTGGATAATATAAAATTTTATATGGCCGTCTTTTGTTTTTTTTTAGAGAGTGTGTTCTACCACGACATGGTCAAGTTTGGTGGACTGGGACGCGCTAAACAGACTTGCATTATGCGTCAGTGCTTGCAGGTAATTAATACGTAATTTAAGATGTCATATATGACTATTATTACAGATTTATGTCAAAAATCTTGCGGATTGGCGATCGCAGTATAAGATATCTCTTAACTTAAACATTGTTCCCCATTTCCGGTTTGGGTATTTCATGTCTGGTATATACGAGACAGTCAAAGTATCGGAGGCCATATAAGATCTATGTAGCTTTTCTCATAGTTGCCTCTTACGACATCCATCACGATATAGCGTGATTGATTCTCTTACGCTGTCACTATACAGTAATTAGGCTATAATATGATATATTGAAATTTCGCATACAGTTAATTAATAGAGATAAGTCTCTCAAGTAGGTATAAATTTATTTAAGCGCTCATAAAGAAACGAGTTAATTATTGTTCACACCATAGCGTTTTAAGTAATATATAATAAAATTTTAAAGTCCACTGAGGATTTGTCCACTTAAGTCAGCGAAACGTGGGTATAATAATACAATATGTATACGCCGTTTGCGTCATATAACTTGAATCCACGTGTTCTATTTTTATGGACAGAAAGTTTTTGGCCTTGGTGGACCGACCACATTGGTATTCTTTCTGTCGGTTATTATAAAGCTAATTTTTACTGCCAATATGTTTTGTTCGACCTACATAAATTTTATTTTGTGTCAATAATTTTGTCTCTTCATTCCAGCCTATGTTGCCCGTGACTGCTTCGTGTGCAGTGTGCCACTTGGATGGCTGGATGCAAACACCCGTCGCGCCACAAGCCAAGGGTAACTCGGGTAATTGCTATTTGTACTAAACAACAAAGGGACATTTCATTTAATAATTTATCAACAACTAGCTTGCCAGGCAGACGTTGTTCTGCCTTTTCGACGACAATTTATCATGCCCTATTAAAAATCCTTAAATTTGCAAAAAAAAAACTATCCTATCTCTCAAGTTGGACCAAATTGAACACGGTGTGCAAAATTAATTAAAAGCGGTTAAGTATATATATATATATATATATATATATATATATATATATATATATATATATATATATATATATATATATATATATATATATATATATATATTGAGATTTGAAAAAATTGTAAATCACAACCGAAGCCAACGTTTTTACAGCACACAGATTGTAAGTTTTTTGGTCTAGATGGGATGTCCCTGTGTTAACGACAAGGGTCTGCGATCCTCTCTCGCATATTTTATCATATTAGCGTTACATGGAATAAAGTTTATTAAGAGTAGAGCTTTTAAAATTCATAATCAACAATTTTACTCAGTGCAGCTATATGTTCACTGTATTATATTTTTACTACGTTACTATATCTTAAAATGAAGTATTTCATTTTATGTTCAATATAAAGCTTAAAGGGTGAGGAATACTTGCTTCATTTGCTATACTGACTTTGGAGATAGTTCCTTCTAGCAGATGTGAAGTAAATGCTGTATTTTTTCCATTTGATAGTAAGAAGCTATTATAGTCAATAAATCTACACATTGTATTTTTAATTAATAATCAAAAGTCAGGAAGATGCTTCTGTCCATCAAATGTTTCAACTTCCCTCTGTCGCGTGTTACGACAGCCGCGGCACGATACGGGCTGGTGGATATTCCTGCACCTCCACTACGCCACTAAAATAAAAAAAACTGCAGTTGACAACCCGCTCGCAAAGTGTGTCGACTATGGCAAACTCCACAGCAGTGGACTTTTATAGGCTGTGATGACGAAGATGATAATAATGAGGAATCAAAAGTCGGATGTGTTGTCGCCTATGAGGATTAAGATGGAATGTCTCGTTACCAGTAAAATTGGTTTTCGGCACTTCATATGAAACAAATCAGCAATATTCTAGTATTCTAGTATTCTACCAGAGCGTGGTGCTTCTCCTTTTCGAGTCGATTCATTTTTGCGACGCCATAATAGAGCTGCAATGTAGACTCTACCATGTAGAAAATAATATTTTATAATTATACTGGCTGACTATGGCATAGATATATTTTTTTAAACGAAACTTCAATTTCGAAGAATACTGTTTTGAAATTCAATCGTGCACCCTACTTCTCGCAATGGCAATTACAAAGTAATTCGCCAATATCAGGCCTGTCTCACTGCACGCTTTAAGCATGAAAATATATCTACGCTGCGCGGCCATCTATAATGCGCTAATTCAGTGAGGTGTTCCCTTGCGCGCTCGAGTTGACGCGCGTCTTACGTTAACAAAAAAGTATTTTTCTGTTATAAGTGTTTAGGCACTCCGATATTTATTTTTGAGTTTCAATTTAGGTATGGCCACTCAAAACCCAGAGGTACTGCATAGCACACGGGTACTTAAATAACAATAGGAATGTCGACTTTTCATTCTTTATTGTTCCTATGGATATCGAAAAAGATATTATTATTTATAGGTATATCTAGATAATTATTTGACTAGCGACCCCACCACAGCTTCGCAGTTTTCGGTTTTTTCGCGTATAATTCAATGACTAAATAATAGTTTAGTGTAAGTAAACCTCCACTCCAGTATATACAGTAATACTGAGTTACTACCTACTAACTAACGCGAGACCAGCATATGTGGTTATTCGTTAAACAGTTAGTCAGTACAATAAAGAGATTGAAAATAGTAGCACTTCCCATTGCCACTCTTTCATTAATAATGCCGTCGCATGTTTATAAATACAAAAAAAATGTTAAACAGAAAATGGTAAGTAAATTATCTGAGTTACAAAGACGTTCACATTGTTATAATCTTAATTTTTCCAGATTTTGCGTATTAACCTTTTTTGCATTGAACACTAATGTTCTTATTATACGCAAATTGCTAGTACATTGCATAACACCTCGGTGTATTCTACTGCCAACTAATATCAAAGAATTAAATTTGCTTTCTCACAACACCTAACCCTTCATTTGGCGCGGTCTTAACAAAGACGTGTAACGGGCTGAGTGATACAGATACTTGCACGCGGATGTAAGGTGCATTTTGATTTACTACGCGCGCTGCATAAATTTTTTTGACGATTGAATCGGTAGGCTAATTTCACGAAGGTCGCTTATGAGGCGTGCAAAGTATTATGAACATTAGCGACTGTGGTTACTATGTCTCGCAAGTTTGCTATCAGAGAATGATCCTTCTGTTTTTAAATTATTATTTATTTTGTGCCAATATCATAATGGTGATCTTAAAGCCGGCCACTAGGTAAAAAAATTACTTCTAATTCGTATTATTTGTTAAAAAATATGTATACCATAGCGAATGCTTCTATTTGGTTCACCCATTTAGACCCAATTTTTCGTTACGTACGTATTATCCAATGGTAATATAATATAAATGTTTGACGAGGTGCAGGGCGCAACGGGGCGTCGTCGCTGCGCGAGTGTTCGGTGTGCTACAGCATCGTACACCCGGGCTGCGTGCCGCCCGGTGGCCAACTCAACGAGGACCTGCCCAACTCCTGGGAGTGCCCCACCTGCACCACCATGGGCCTCAACCACGACTACAAGGTCAGCTCACCTACCATGTGGCCACACATTATCTAATCTATAATGGTATAAAGTCTGTTCCAATTCAACTTTCCATACTCGTACATAATGTTTGGGTAATTTACAATTTGTAATAAAAAAAAATCAAAATTTACCTCACAATATATATATTAAAATATTGTAAATAAAAGTAGCTTATTATATTTTATTTATTATATTATTATTATTATAGTATAATTGGATTGTAGCTGACCTAGAATACTATAATACATACAAAATAGAACGGAGGAGTAGGCGGAGCCCGTGTAGCCACTAAATTGTCACTAAAATGTCAATTGACACGTATAATTGTCAACACAAGCTGTGTTTTAACGGTACAATCGTTTACAAATTTCGCATGCAAATTATTTAAAAAATGCCAAATTGCACACTATTTACCAATAAATATGTATTATATATAAAAATATTATTAAATATATTGATTTGTTTCATTTTATAGTATTGACGATATGTTCTCAATATTGATAAGATCATATTTTAAACATACACTGTCAATCAGTATACCCGCTGTTACGCTTTAAAAATATTTTGTTATATTTTCTGTCTGAAATATATATATAACGATAATATTTCTGTCTCTGTCTTATATGTTTACTTGAACTTTTGGTTTATTATTTTTTATTTTTTCACGTTATATTTATTTCCTTCCATAGCCACGTCATTTCCGAGCGCGTCAGAAGTCCTCAGATCTACGGCGTATGAGCATTGGATCGGATGTAAGTCAACTTGGCCAACATCATAATAATTTACAGGTTTGTATCAACCTCTTATTATAAATATAAACTTTTGTTTTTATACATAACTTACACTTTAAAGATTTTATGGTATTTTATTATCTTAATTTATTATAACAACATATTATATTCTATATATATTGTATTCTTCCACAGAACAAATTACCACCACCTCCACCTCCTGGGCCGGTCAAATCTGAGCCTGGATCAGATAGTGAGAGCAAGAATGATGTTTTACATCTTAAATCTGAAGATGGTGAGATTTTATTCATGCAATGCTTATATTTCAAAGAGGATTTAAATATTCTTATATTAAAGCTAAAAAGACGGGGAAGAAAGGAGTTACAGCTCCGTAGCATTTTAGTAGTGAAGTGAAAATGGTTGATTTAAAATTAAAATTAAATATTTCAAAGATCCGTGAAGGAGACCGTCTACAATGCACTGGGACAGAGGCCTGTGCCCAGCTGTGACGTATGTAGGCTGTATATTTAAATTCAAATTTTCGAGAACATTCACGGTTCAAAATGAGAGACTTTATGCCTATCGACATAAGGTTAATTTTTAATTGTTTACATTTTAGTTTTTCGATAATACATTGATCCTTCTTATTCTGGCTGATACGTCCAAATATATCAAAATATAGATTTTTGGATGCAACTGTCTTAACAATATTATGCTAGGTAAACATATTGATTGCTTACAGAGATAAAGCGCGAAGAGTGCGATGGTGAAGGTGGGACTGAGGAGGAGTGGGAGCCGGCAGCCAAGAAACGCCGCTCCAGCCACGAGGATGAAGCGCCTAAGAAACAGGCGCTACGGGCACATTTAGCTCTTCAGCTTACCCATCACAGCGCAAAGGTATGATTTTGTCTCTCTCCTCCATTAGTTCCAGGTAATATTTATGGTTGCCGACACGAGTCGTGAGCACAGATAAACTGTGATGGGAGGTAGGTACACTGTCGGACAAAATTATTGGGTACCTTTATTATTTCAATTCGTAATTGAATATTTTCGCCGGCTTTTATGAAAATGTTTACTCGAACACATCAACTTTTACTTTAATACAGCAGATATTCGTGTCCGTTATTTTATTATCTACTATAAAGTATTTAATGTATACCTGGTGGTTAGAATTGATTATTTTATTAAGAAGAAGAAAGAGGTGATATGCCTCCCATAAAATCTGGTGTTGCGGTGCGCCGTACAGTAGCTACTGAGACATTAGTCGCCTCAGCAGTCTGTTTATATACGTCTATGATGTTTTTCGCAGTACTTAATTTTTTCATGTAACTAAACAGTGAATAGACCATTTGTCGGATTGTCTATTTAACACCGAATTCTTCCTTCTCTGCATATTTAGACCAAAATCTGAACACTCAAATTATAACAACAAAAATAATTAAAAACAAGAAATAACAAAAACAATTAATAACAAGGAATACACAAACTATAATTAACAACGAGGTAACAAAAACAATTAATGAAAATAAACTAATTAAAAAAGTTATCTCTAAAATTATTGCTCTGAAGTGTACGGAAGCCGAATGATACGTTCGAAACCAATAGATGACGAAAATTGACTGATGAACCAATCACGTTGAACGTCAGCGTGGTCAACGTCGTGTCGACCAATAAAATGTGTGCTCACGACTTATGTCGGAATTATACCAGCCGTAGCTCAGCCGTTAATTATTTTTTACAAAACACGCGGGTAAAGTTGTCAACAAATGCTATATAGCTGGTATTGAGGATACTAGTATTTTTTTTTCAGATACAAAATGTGTGAAAATTTATGCACTTGTATTTATATAAAAGTATAAAATTTCATTTTTCTGTTTACAGAGTGCTCCACTTTAGATTATAAATTAAATTACTTTTGCTAACACATATACACTTGAAATTGTCAATTAATAACATAAACTAACGGAATCACACGTTACTTAGGGAAATCCATTATAAAAAAGACGTAAAAATAATTAGCTAAGATACGCATGAAAAAGCAGAATTTCTATTGATGTGTCGCTTCTTCAATTTTTTAATTTATTATTAATCATAATCTGTAATTACATATCATAGTCTGTAATTAACTAATCTAAAACATGTTCAAACAGAAACATGTGTAGAAAGTTGCCTTGCTTGGGAGGTATTCAATTTATTATAGTCAAACAAATCTAAGAAATCCCTTTTGACGTTTAACATTAATCATTCCGCTACAACTTTGCACAAGCATACTCACACAATTTAAAATAACCTTTTACGTGAATCCGACGAATTATGGAGTTATCTATGTTTCATTACAAAGTGTATAGTTTTTTATCACTAATTTAAATTCGAATCTTTCAAACAAAACAAAATATTAAAAAAATAAAAAGTATCAACTTTTTTACTTGACGTCGTTTCAATGATAATATGTCGCTCAGATCTTACCCTAGTGTTTGGATGATTAAAATTTATTGTTATGCGAATAATCGGCAAAAATATTCAAATAATCGGTAAAAATATTCAAATTATCGAATCATTAATTTTTTTATGTAGTATTTGTTGAACTAAATATTATTAAAATTCCTTAAATTACATGAATCATGAATAAAACAAGTTTACTTTTTTAATTTTTTCAACGTAAATTTGTGTAGGATAAAAAACTCGTATACAAGGCCGCGCTATAAAAACGACTACGTAATTTCAATCTTCCGCCATTTCGGGAGCTTACTGTGCGTTATTTTATGATTTTGTGTTTGTCTTTTTATTTTACGACTCGGCTTTAACTTTTTGGACTGTTTCTTCTATATTCGTTGAAGCATGTGCCCAGGTCTCAAAGGCTGATTGAGTAAAAGAGATAGAAAAATAAAAAAAATGATTATGGATGGCTTTGAAAGAGACATTAATTTAAACTGCATTATTGAAAATCAAATAATAATTAACCTAAATAACAACTAGTTGTACTGAAAGTGATTGAATAAATTCATTTTTAATCCAGTATCAATAAATACGAAGAAACTGATAAATTTTGTGTTTTAAATTATCCGTTTCTAATTTATTTTGGTATTATTCAAACCAAACTGTAAATGATTACCAACTCTAAATAATCGATATCAATTTTTTTAAGAATTGAATATTGTACGTTCTCATTTTTAGGTTGGCATGCTTGGTGCAATAAGTCTGACAGCTGCCAAAATGTATTAGATTTGGTGTACTATAAATTCTTAGATCTCGGATAGAGATTAAGCTTTACAAATAGTTGGGACTTAAAATTCTTCTGTGAAGTGGTAGAGCCATGTTGCAGCTGTGTTATAGTTGTAGCACAAATGGGTCGGCTTGATTGAGGTAGGATCACATTCTCACAGAATACCAGTGTATAATAGCATCTTATACTCCGGCCGCTGAGTTATTACGGATTTGACACATGACGAATTGACATTACTAGTGAAGTGACTGAACCAGTAACCCTAATATCATTTGGGAACAGTTTGTTTTTAAATATTCTAGTGTAGTGTGTAATTAAATAAAATCAAAACAATAATAGTTAAAGACACAGGTTCTTTATTAGGTGGAGTATCCTTGATGGGCGTAGATAATTGGTCGAGGACATATCAAAATAAAACAAATTTGTAAACACTGTTACACATTTTAATGAATAGAGTAGGTACAAGATGTTTTAATAAATGACTACCTATCATTTATTAAAACAATTATTCAGACTCTGAACCAGATTCGCCAGAGCTGTCATCGCTATCAGTCACTTGTATGACAATTTCATTCTCTATAATGGTGTCCACTCTTATATCGCGTTCATAATCTTCTGTTATTAGTTTTCGAGTCTTTTCGACGCCCTTGACCCAATCTTCTTTCGTTATTTTGCTGCAAGCATCTTTTAATAGACCCATCATTTTATTAGTACTGAATGGCGGAGTCGTATTATTACGAGCTGCGTAACCTGTAATGTAAACATTAAATAACGTTAATTTGTTACATGAAATAAACGAAATGTTACACAATTACCTACATGTAAGGGACATGAGATATTTATTTCTTAGTTATGTATCTTTTTACTTATATGCTGAATATTGGATGTCATAATAGTACAAATTATTCATATTCATAACTTATGCGATAAAAAACAATACCTTTGATTTGTGCCCATATTAGCTCAATGGCATTGTACTGGCAGTGATAAGGCGGAATTCGAAGTACCCGATGTCCATGTGCTAGAGCTATCTCATCTACTTCATAACGGACTCTTGATGTTTTATTTTCGCGTACCAACATTACTAAGTCAGACTTTAGCATTTCGGCAGTAGTTTCAATTCCATTTTGGTGTAGCCATGCTACGAGATCAGCTTTCTTGTCGGTCTGAGTAGGCGCTTTATTCACTTGTTTCGAGTGGTATGAAGCGTTGTCCATTATTATGATAGAAGGCTCTGGCAGGCTGGGTAATAACCGATTTTCGAACCAATTCGTAAAAGTGTCTGTATCCATCTCCTTGTGGTAATCGGAAGTACTTTTTGAGGCGAAAACCGGCGTGACAAATTATCAGTCGCGATCCTTTTCCAATTGGAACCTTTGAGGTTGATGCTTTTGTTTCGTCAGTCCAAGAGCGTGACACAGTGTGGTTCGCATTTAACCATGTTTCGTCAACAAAAACGACGTTGTCCCAAGACTCGATTTTTCTGGCTTCTCTTAAAAACTCGCTCCTTTTAATTATTAAATCAAATCTTTCCATTAATATTTTCCTTTTATTCGTTTTTTTATATTCAAACCCAATTTCGTACAATAGTTTTGACAACGCCGTTTTACCGCCTTTAAACAAGCCAGCTTCTTTTAGAGACCAAAAGCAAACGTCTAGTTGAAAAATCGTTCCTAGTATAATAACCATATATGTGGTTTCTTATTGCATCTGCATCAAAAACATCAACACCTGTCACGGGCTTTTGTCTTCGTTTTTTCTTAGGAGTGCGTAAAACATTATCTTCACTTCCAGAAGCACCAAATTTTTCTTTATTTATATTATATAGTGTTTTTGCACCAATTCCAAGAGCTTGTGAAACCCGATCTTTCACTGGAGTGACAGGAATCAAAGGGCCGCCATTTTGTGACTCACGCTCAAAGTAATCCTGTAGCTTCAGTACAAGCTCAAGACATTGACTATTCAATGTTTTTCCTCGTTTCGGCATTTTCAACAAAATTACCAAACACAAACAAAATTAGTCCAATAAAGCGCAACGATAAACAGGAGAAAGCCCAGTCCAAAAAACAACGGTTACACAAGAGAACGTAGTCTGTGCGCACGAGAGTACGGAAGACGACTGAACAGATTAAAATAGCGGTGGTAAGGGTGTTGCCAGAATAGTATCGCCAATTACTTAAAAAAATACACCTATAACATTGCTTAATTGAGGGAGAAAATTATATTTATTAAATGTTGTTTTATATATTATGAATGTTAAAAATTATACATAATCATTTTAATTGTATTTATTTTTAAATCATAGAAAACAGTATTTCTGTCTTTGGATCACACATAAATCTTAAAAATCATAGAGATACTGGCAACACAGTCTAGTTGCTCGAAGGAATAAGTAAAATAAAAATATCCAAATAAAATAAATATCATATCTATTCCAATGAATTCGGACCGAATACTATCAAGCACATCACTATGAAAACTAGACGCACGATGTAACTTTGTACAAGCGCCAAAGAACAAAAAATCAATGTTTTCATATTATTTACAAACTATTTTAAGTTTTGAAACAGAGTTTATTGGAAAATTACTTGATTCTGACATTTTGACATAAAGTTTTATATTAAAGAGAAAATTCTCTTCTTCTAAATCATTCGGCAAATATGTCGCTTGTGCAAGGTTATATCGATTAATTTAAGAATAATCTGTCAAATCGGTAATAACTCAGCGGTCGTACATTAATGCTACTGTTTTGTATGGTGTGTGTAGAGAACTGGAGACCCTCTTTACTGGATACGAGGCATTCTGTTTGAGTTTTCAGAGGTGACAATGCATCTGCATTATGATTATTAATAAACAAGGATAGATTTAGTGTAAGCGCCAGAGCACCCACTTGCTA